>VMRN01000035.1:400779-677890 GCA_010277015.1 Poeciliopsis turrubarensis
TCGTCTTCTGGACAAACCTCCCCCGCCGGGTCGATTTGTCCAGAGACGGCACCGTCGTCCCCTGGACATATTTGGGCCGAGTCCGAATTCCCGTTAACATCCTTCGCCGTGTCTTCTCGATCTTCAAGGTTAGATTGATGGCCCGTCAACAATAAATCGTCCTCCTCCCCCTGCTGGTCTTTCCTCGAATCCTCCCCAGGAAAGAGGCTATCGCAAACCTTTTTTAGTCCAGTTGTCACCGCATAACCAATGCCCCACCCGAGCGGGAGAAAAAACGGTACTAAGGCGTCCGAAAAAGGAAACATTACGAAACACGCAACTATCGATCAATCCGAAGAACGGTCTGATTCTGACTGACGGCTTCAAGTATTTAAGAATCAGAACTTCTTTGATCTTCTGTGATGGACATGATGTCATCTATGACCTCATCAGTGAGCTCACTGGACTTCAGGTGCAACTCTTGCTTCTGATCGTTGCTATGGAAACGATCAGCTCACTTCTGCATTACTCAAGCTGACACGAATACTTAAATAAAAAGTAATATTCTTCATTTATTTAACATGAAGAGATTAATAGATTTGTATATGATTTAATTTTTGCATTTGTGATTTTCCATTCCTGCTGTGGTATAAATGGTGTTAAGCCATTTATCCAGTATATATACATATATATATGGTTTCAAGCCAGCATTTAAGAATCAGAAATTTCTTTGATCTACTGTGATGGACATGATGTCATCTTTGACATCGATTTTCTTCTTCATTGAATATAGTAGCATTAGCAAACAGTCAATTCTTGGATGGACCGATTACACAAAGCCATAACCATGTGAAAGCTGTCGGTGTTACTGTTCCGACAAAGGTTGATTATAAAACAAACTAAAAACCAAAGATTCAGATGTTCACTAGATCTCTGTCTGGTGGGGATGCAGATTGAACAAGCAGTGCTCAAACATACGGGTGATCACAGTTTACATCTTATCTGATGTTGATTTAGCCGGGGGAGTTTCAAAATATTAAGTGCACAGCATTGCAAGAACCAAGTCCAACTTCCAAAATATCGTAAGTGTCCCATAAACCTGTGTTGCGCAGATCTGCTCATTAGTTCAGATGTGGGTGCATGAATAGACATTTGTGTGTGCACACACACATACACACATTCGTATGCCACTCTGCAGCGCTTCTCAGCAGGTGAGGAAAATCTGGCCCAATCAGCAGCACCCTCAACTCAGGTATATAAGGAATCCACTAACCACTTTACTGGTTTTACAACAGAGCTGAGGAAGGCAAACAGCCTCCAAAGCAGCATTTCATGGAAAAGGACTTATAAGGACTACCGGTAAGCCACTAGCTGGGCTCAATTGAATGTAATTTGACTGTAGTTTTACATTTGAGAAATGAAATGAAGAATTTATTGAAGTAACAGTTTGCACTGCTAGTTTATAGTTTGGTTCCACTAAATGTATGTTAAGATATCTAATGTAAAAAACCTTATGTCCTAAGAAAAAGAAAAAAAAAAAACTGTAATTCTAAAGTGTGTGGATTTGTTTGATTCAAACTCAACCAAACATGAAATTTAATAATTTAATACTGTGAATTTATGGTTAAAATTGTAAAAGAAATGTATGTTTAAGGTTAAAAATTAAAATGGTCATTAAGATAAATTATTAACTTTGAACCAAATGTCTAAAATGTATGTTAAAATATTTTTGTAGGTTTTTCACCTGTTCTGTTCATTGGTTCTCACTCATTGGTGAAAATAAAAAAGATTGAGTGAATTCCTGAAGTCTTCAAGTCCTCCTTTTCAAGTGTAGGAAGCCATGAAATTATAGGACACTTGACAACCTGTGAAGAACAAAAACTCAGAGGGAAGAACATGAAGTTTATCCAAGCAGCTGAGTGTACACTTCAACAAACATTGGCAGGTTTTTGGCAAGAACTTTCTTAGCTTGAGGGCAGGGTTTTAGAGTGGGGCAGTAAAATTCCTGAAAATAGGCCAAATTGCTTAGAATTACTATGATTTTGATTTAAGAAATAATGTATTAGTCTGAGATGAGCTAAGACTGCACTATGACATTAAAAAACCACCAGGGCTCGACTCGTAACCTTAGAATCTCGAGGTTTTCTGGAGTATACATTTCATTGCGCCTCATGGAGTGTGAGAAATCCTTGACTGCTTTCAGCATGCACAAAATGTCTGTGGGGAGCTCGTGTTGGCTCACTGTCATTGCTCCAGCATCGCTGGTACCCTAGTGCGGCGTAGAGGAACCTGACAGCAGCTGTAGTCATTTGTTCATTACGTGTGATGAATCAGTCATCAGAGAATTTTGAAGGAGTAGCTCCATCATGCCAGGGTTGCAACCTAATCAGGCCAACATCCGAGTAGCAGTGCTCCATGCAGCATAATATGATGTGGCTGCCAGACCAGACGAGGCTCAAGCTTGTTGCAGGGTATAGCCACTGCTCTGTCTGCACTGTCGCCTACTGTCATCAAGTGGGCGACGCAAACAATCCAGAAAGCCCCCTGCCAAGAAACACAGCCCCACGATCGAGCACCTTTGAACACAGAAATTGGTTTGTGCAAGAGCTCAGTGCAATAAACATGCCAGCTTTGGAGGAATGTGCATATCTCCAATTTACGCGAAGGCTGGTTGATCAAAGAAAGTTGAATTTTTTCAGTCTGTAGTTTGATTGTGTTTGTCATGCTATCAAACAGATGTCAAGAAGAAAAAAGCCAAAAGCAGCACATTAAACGGCTCAAAATGCTGTTCTATAATAGTTTTAGGGAAACTTCAAGTTTCAGGATCTTGGTGCCTCGTTTCAAAACTTTGCTCCTCCACAGCAAGGCTGAAACTGATGATGAAGGTGTGGAAACCTTCACCACCACCTGCTACTACCCACCAGCTTCCAAATATCAAGGGATCATGTTTCTTAGTGTAATTTTACTCCAGGCTGGAAAGAGGGCTGTGACTAACCCGAGAACTTTGAGCTCAACTTTGGAGCAGGTCTCTTTTGTGAACTTGCTCAGTGGGTCACTGGAATCTGGTTGCCCAGATCACATGTGATTTAGAACGGACTTCTCTGCATCTTCAGCAAAAAGAAAAGCTTGTTTGCAGATCTAGCAAGTTCTGCCACTGGTCATTTTTGCGGGATGATGGGATCTGGGAACAACTTGGTATCCCCCAGAATGAGATGAAGAGTCTTAGCGGATCAAAGGATGACTCGGCTTCCTGCTTTTTCCTGCTGCTCCACAGACCCATCATGAATGTGGTTTACACCTGGAAGATTGATGGATCAACCATGAGCTCAAACGCCAGACGGTAGCTGACACTGCGAACGCTGCGGTGCTGTTGTCTTTTCACACAGAACCACAGACTAGTATGCTTTCTACTTCATGCAGAGCAGATTGTTTTGCACAAACTGATGATTTATTATGTGTCTTTGCCTTGATATTTAACATTTGGCAGCTCTTGATATATGCTGAGGATGTACTTTCACACTGCTTTGTTTTTATGCCTTTTATACAATTTGAGTAATGGCTGAGGCGATTAATCTTTTATTTACATCCAAATTAAATTGTTACTAGAAATTGCATCCAAAGCTTGAACGTAGGATTTTCATTGTGAGCTGGTCGCTCTTGCTCTCTTTCTGTCTTCCCTCTTTCTTTTCTCCTTCCTTTCTCCTTTTTGTTCATCCCAATCCAAGTGTGTAGGACAGACAAGGATTCAGCTCATGTTTTGATTAATGGCTCCACATTTAATTCAAGGAGTTGGCTAGTGAGAGAAAGAGAAATGGACAAAGAAAATAATAAAAGATAGTGAAGATGGAAGGAGATACAGGCTTTGCAGAAACACACAGTCTGACCAATGACAATAGTTTTTCTTTTGTCTTTTCGCAGCGAAGACTTTCTGTTGAGTTTATTTTACTTTCGTAAAATAAATGTTGCATCTCTGCAACATGAAAATACCGTCGACCTTTTTGTTCTGCCAGATTTCTGTTGCACAAATAAAGACAAACAATTTCATAAGTATGTTTGAGTTTTGTCTGAATTGACAGTTTTGATTGAGGTCAATTACACTCTAATGGCAAAAACTGTAGTAAGTTGATTCTTAATCAGTTGCGTCTGAAGTGTAAAAGCATATAATCAATGATGATGATGTGCTGCAGTTTTATGCTACTTTCAAATTAATTAATCTAATAGAGTAACGGATATTATACAGTGAGTGTTGGATGAGTTTTTCTTTTGAAACCCAACACATTTATCCATTAATTAGCCATCATATCTCAATATATTCAGAGGATTTACTTGTTTTTAGTTACGTAATTCCAAAGATGCCTTAAAAATTCACCACTAATTGTTGTTCTTGGACTTTAAGCTCCAAAAAGTGTCATATTTTCTCTTTTTCATAAAAGTCTGGAAAAGGGGGAAATGTTTCATCACATCAGCTTCTCTCAAACGTCTCACTTTTGTTACTTGACATTTACTGAAACGTAGGTTCTCGTCAATATGTGCTGTTAAAACAGTAAGTACACACGTGTTGAGTCGATTTAATTTCAACTCATGCCAGCGACAATGTAATTCTCTGATGCTCCACACTGAGCCACAGTGTGAAAGCAGCAAACTGTGCATCATTAGTCAAATGCATTAGCCTCTTCTGTCTGCTTGCCAGGTAATACATTTATTATTATTCACATCCCACTCTTAGTGAAATTAGAGGATCCAAAATTAGATTCCTTTTCAGTGAAAACTTTGCAGATAAGACCAGGTCAGAGAACCCACAGCACAGACAGGTGGAAGAGGATGCAGCTCTATTTACAAGACGAAGATTAATACTTTCCTCAGGTACAGCCACATTTCACTCTCTGTGTGTCTTTAGATTACGAAAGGTAGAAAATAGGCTTACATCTGGTGAAATAGAATTTTAATTGAAAGTGAAGATCAAGAGATTAATCAGATTTCTCTTCAGAGTTTCTGTGTTAATATAAATCCTTTTTGGGTAAAGCACATCACCTTACACAATTAACATTTAGGTGCTTTTAGAGTCTGACTTTTTTTTATTTTTATTTTTAATCGTGGTTGGAATAGGGACATATTTCTTTTTCTAATTTAGCTCCCATATTGATTTTACTCTCTTCACTGCTTTCCAAGTTGGCCCTTACATGCCTCATTCTTGATTGTGGAGTGACACAGATTTGTAGAGTGGGTCAGGTTGTCCTTCGCCCATCTGTGCAGTAAAATGTAATTTCGTAGATGCTGTTTGAAAGGAGCCGATATTTACTCAGCCTCCAACTCTCCAGAACGTCCTGTCATATTGCCCCATCCTTGTATGTCGCTTTAAAATACAAGCCTCAATTGGTTGTTTCTGACCCAGTGGTGCATTTCTGCAGATGGCAGGAGGACCACAGGGAGGAGGCAGAGAAGGCAAGCAACAATATATCTTTTTATTAAGTAAAATGACAAAACTGGTGAGGCACTGACTTCAATTACTTTATCTGAGAACGCAATTTGAAATAATTAGAGGTGCACCGATTTATTGGCCAGTCGATTTATCTGTGCCAATTTCCTTTATTTTGGGAGATCATTGATCAGCTGATTTGTACATATGAAGCTGGTCTGAAATCGACTCATCATTTTACGTCCATGTTAGTGCTTGAGTGGAAAGTGAACTGCTGGGATGCTCCCAACATGTTTGCTGGATGTGTGAGGTTATGTGGCTTACAGTGATTTGTTCCGTGAGATATTTGCTGTATACAGATGTGTGTTCATCAATGTTGTTTACCGGAATGCTGCTCCACCAGGTGTATTGATCCACACCAGCCTCTTTGAGCGTCTGTGTGTGTTTGTGTTTGTGGCAGTGAGATTATTGATCTCTACTATTCCCAGTTGTGTTTATTCCAACAGCAAGTCTGTCAAAAGGCAAGAGTAACTAATCCTTCTTCCCTTGCTCTCCTTTTTTGCAGCACTCTCCTTCTTGCACACAATTTTTCACGCTTGTTTAATTTTTTTTCGTCAACGCTTAACGTTTAACTTTGCTTCTGATTTTCACATATATATAAATATGTATAATTTTTTTAAACTCTGATTTACTTTGTCAGAGCCAAAAGCGTAAACATATATACTTGTTGATGTTTCTGACATTTACCTTGAGTTGTAAGTAGAGTCCACCTTTGTGTAAGTACAAATGTTTTGTGAAGGCCTCAGAGACACTTGTGAACAAACAGAAAACCAAGAATACGTCAGGCATAAAGTAATCTATAAAGTTTAAAGCAGCACGATTACATTATAAAACTATACTTCAGCTTTGAAGGTAGAAAGAACTGAGTCCATCGTTTGAAAATGTGTCGTGCATCTCAATCTACAAAGATCAGTTTTCTATCTTTAGAGTTAGAGGGAGACAACCACCCCAACCGTAAACCTAAATACAATATCCTTACAGTAAAACACGGAGGTGGCAGCTTCAGGCTCTGGACAGGAAAACTAATCTGGTTGATGAGAACGTGGAAATGCGCTCACGATCTCACTGCAGTTGTTTGAGGCATGAGAACGTCAGCCAAATAATAGAAAATAAAATCACACGCCTCTTTTCGAATCGAAAGCAGGGCTCAGAAATCCTAACATGTGATCATTTGTTGTTGGTGTCGTACTGGTCGAAAACAATTTTAAATAAATCTTAAACTACAAATAAACCATTTAACATTTTTTCTAAAGCAGACAAGGAAAAAAGAGGAAGCTATTTTACATTTACATACCACTGTGAGGGAAACAGCCTCGTTCAGCAGTGACTGCGATTCACCATCAGGCTGGTGGAGGGAGCAGGCGTCCCCAGCTTAACAAAACATCTGACAATAATGATAAATTATTTCAATAACAAGGAAAAACCGACGAAAACTCATCTTACACACATCCTAAAGCAAACTCTTTTCAGAACCTGGCAGCAACATTTATTAGATTTCACCCCAGGCATCCAAACGCATCAAGTTAAAGACCTCTAATCTTTAGAGACATCCCGGCAGATGGTTTGTTTATGTCTCATATAAGACTATATTTTGCTTCTTTTAGTGAGTGTGTGTGTGTAGTTATATTCACCTTACTGAAAAGTTATAAATAATCATTAAACTGAACTAACTTTTATTTGGGCAGCTCCCAATTACTTAGCCAAGAACTTTAAATTTACCAAAGCCAAGAGTTTTTATTTCCCTCTGAGTACCTTTAGTAAAATATATGCAGTGGTGATAAATGGCTGGATAGTCGATTAGATCCCTCAGGACCGGAGGGTAGCTCAATGGTGGAAGGGGGCAACGGTTGAAAAGAGAGGTGAGATAGTAATAATAAAATTGGATAAGAAAGGGGAGGAGAGAGATGGAGGGCAGCAGGGGTGTTATAAGGGAGGAAAGCGGTTGTTCAGGGTTGAGCAGTGAAGCAGAGAGGCTATTGCACACTGAAGCAGATTTGTTGGAGCGTGTGACTCTGTGTGTTTGTAAGAACGAATCTCCCCGAGATGAGTTTTTACCCTCGAACTTAAGGAACAAAGTGTCCTTCTGAAGCCTCAAAGTCACTTTGTGTCTCCACCTCTTCAGGGGTCCATCCAGCTCTGGCATTGGGATTCACATCACATCCGAGGATGACAATGCTATATATTGCTCTCCTCCTCCCCTTCCCCTGAACTTCTCAACATCAAACCTGTGTTCTCAGTAAAACCTGGACTCCCGTGAATGTTTGTATTGCACATAACACAGCTCCGCACGCGCTGACAGCATGTTGAGATATCGGTGTGTGATCACACGTACATGTGTGTTGTCTCCACTTTTCTCTTTTCTGTGCCGGCCTTGGGATTGCTCCTCATTTCTAAATTTATCCTCAAAGTGTGCCACCTCTCCTGTGAGCTGCTGCTGGGATTCTGTTGTGGGGTGGGTGGGAGGCAGACGGGTGAAGTGGGGTGTGGAGACGGCAGAGAAGAGGGAGCGCAGTGGGGAGGGGATGGCTATATGAGCGTTGAAGAAGGCAGGCAGTGTGTCAAGAATGTATGTGGGACACAGCAGTTTGCATTGCGCTCTCTCCTGCCGACATGCCAGACTGCTGGGTTTATTTATTTATTTTTTTTGAGATCATTGTATGTGTTTGTTCATTCATAATAAAAGCAGAAGTGACTGTGTGTGTGTGACAAAGGAGTCCTTCCAAAGTGAAACACCGTTGTGACCATTAGTACTTTGATTTTATATGTTGATTATTTTCCAAATATAACGTACTGAATTTAGTTCATTCCTCAGTTTCACGTCACTGGGCTGTGTTCTGCTCTAGGGGAATTTCTTACATTTAGATTTGTAGATGGTAGTTCCTGTTTCATTTTGAAGTTGACATTTTTATGTTTGCTTTTGTGGAATTGCAAATTATACAAATGACAATTCTTCCTTGCAAAGGACTGTTTGTCCAGACCTGTTTTGTTTCTGTTTTTCATCCTGCTTTTACTCCATGCTGCCTTTGTGATTGAGCTCTTTGTTGGATTGTGTTATTTTTCTGGGTGCTGTATTAATTTTGTACTCAGGTTCCCTCATCATAGTCCTCCTCCCCTCACAGTAGGTGAATATTTTCTTAATTAACTCACCTGTGAACCATGTCAGTCATCACTCCTCCTTAGAAGTTAAAGCATCTTCACTGCCTGGCCCACCAAAAAAAGACATCACCTGGATTTCACTTAGCAAATGGGTGTGAGCTTCCTATTAGTTAATTGCAGCTCATCACAAGTGGATCAGGTTTAGAAACGCAGAAGGTGAACTGCTGCACCCGTCATGCTGAGTGTCTCCTGTGAAGCCTGCAGTGGAGCGCTGTGACCTGAAGCTGCTGCACTTAGTCAGGTCCAACTTATTAACACAATATTTGCCGATAGAATGAAGTTCATCTGGCTCAAATTGTGAAAGTTTGTTTTAGGGAGCACGAGCCGTCATTTTCACACCTGGATTGGCCACCACAGAGTTCCAGCTTTAACTCCATTGAGCAGCGACAACTTCCACACCAAAGAGTGTTGCTAGTGGATTCGTTTTCTTTTTGTGCAAATTTGCATGATGAGATCATTGTGTTTTACAACAAAAACACTCACAGTTCATGCAGTAGATTAGCATAGGCCGGATCTTGGACATGGATACAATCTGCAGCTCCTATACAGCAGATTAGGGAATAACATCCAGACGACTCCATTCTCCTGCAGTGTGCTAACATATGAGCCCGATGAAGATATGTATCTGCTTGTGTACTCACCTCCATAGAAAATCAATATCCTCAGCAGGATTACTTACCCAGCACACACCCCAAGTAAGCACTACTGCTTGGATACACGCTCTTGATATTTGCCCACTTTGTACAATATTAGCAGGAGAATCTACAAGAATAGTGTTACACTGTAGCCTGCCAGTTCACATCTTCATTGATGTTAAACAAAAGCTGTTATGTTGAGGGAATATGAGCTTCTGCATGTGTCAGGATATGTGCGAGTGTGTGTTGTAGAATAGCTGTCATGTGTGGTTAATCTTTCCCTGACAATAGCCTCCCAGAGCTGCCAGCTCTCAGACCCGCAGGCCTGGAGGAAAGCCTGGGGAGCACTGTTGGAAGTCACCCATCTAGAGCTCAAGGGAATGGGCTTGGACCGCCTCCAACTCTAGCTGTGTGTGGTTGATTGAGGGGGCTGCAAGGACAACTGCTCAGCTCAGAGGAGACAAGAGGACAGCAGAGGAGAGATAATGAAAGGAGAGGAGAACAGATGGAAATGAGTCGGAAGGACACTGAGTGAACTGAACAGGGTGGAAAAGGATCTGCTGGCACTGAGGTATAGCTGTAAAAAAAAAAAAAAAAGATTGTAATCTAGATTGTTCTAAAAAGTGAAGAAAGACATTTATTCACCCTACTGTGTGGTTTTACTACACTGAAAGGTTGTATTGACAGTTATTTTTCATTTGTACTTTTATATCTCAAATATCTCTGGTTATTTGAAATGTCTTGCGGGATAATGTCCTCTTTTCCTTTTGAAGCACATCCTCCTTTTTAGATGATTCACACTCAAAAGAAGTTGCATTTTCTTACTCAAAGATAGTAAATGAACTATTAAATCATATGGTTAGCACTTTAGTGTTTTCAAATGTAAAGTTACATAGTAGGTTTTGGTATTTTCATTATTCCCTCAACTATTTCGTTGACCTTGTTTGGAGTTGACAGAACAGACGTTAACCAAACGGACTTATCCATCACTGCTTGTCTTGAATGTGCTTATGTTGGCCTGGAGTCACAGGGGATAGACTGTAAATGGGACAAAAATTAAAGTAGAAATTGAATGAATTATCTAAAGGAGCAATAGCTGAATTGCAAAAGGTTGCTTACTTGTTGCTAACCGAGCCTTTGTTCCTGTATCCCCAGATTCAAGTCAAGCTTCTTTAAAAACTAAAATTGCATCTTGACTGTCGAACACTTCGGCTCTGCATCTGTGGTTTTGTTGTTTCAGATCAATAACTGCTGGGAAATGTTGGTCAGTGCTTGGTTTATTTATGTGCATTCGGACTGCAGTGAGAATGCACAACTTTTCAAGACGTGAATTTCCAGAGTTGTCAGACGTTTTATTTTTTGGATCAGCAGTAATGCAAAAGCAGATGTTTCTACATTAGTTATGATTCAAATATGGAATTCACCATTGTTCAATATGAATGTTAGGGATTTGTACTTTCTCAGAGCTTAACAGAGGATCAGGTCACCAGTTGTTTCTCATGGACACTATTCTATGTCAGCGTTTCCATTAACTGAGAAATGTGTTCTGGTGATGGGATTGTGTTTTGTTTTATGTGCTTTGGTGTCACAACATGGTCAGGCAGAAAACAGGGCTATATTTCTCATTTATACACTCAATTGTTGCCAAATGCACAATTCATAAGGTCTAAAAACAACACTGTAAGTTCTTTGTATAAGCACACAATCCGCCGCAAATTCTTGATGGTGTTAAATTGATTATGTGACACATGACGGCAAGCCAGATATCTCATTCTAAGCACAATGACTGGCTGGAAAAAAAAAAAAAGAAATAAACAGAGTTTGTTTTTTCCACAATGGGTCTCCGTAGAAAAAGGCTAGTAAAAAAGAGACTTAATGAAGGAAGGATCCATACTGTCAGAAGCTAGAAATGGCTCATTCTGAGGAAAAGATTCATTTAACGATTTTATTTCTGGTTGATTTTACTCTAAAGTAACCCCAAAGCTGCCTGTTGACTATATTGTTTTTCAGAGGACACCTGCTATGAATTTGAATAAGGAGCTCAGTTTTTTTTCACTTGTAGTGAGAAGCTACAAACTGACTTGTACATTTGCTCACAGTGCTGGTGAAAGGGGTGACATTTAAATGGCAACAACACCTAATTTGTAAATGCATTCACATAGTTTGAAATGGGCTTAATTGCCTACATTTAATAACCCTCTTGACACCAAGTCTAAGGCTACAGATGGCGCAGTTTCAGTGAGTTTCTCTCATTTCCCTACTGACACGGGAGTCTCTGAAAGAAAGAACATATTCAGTTTAACATCTGTATCTTTATGCCTCATAACGAGTAGGATATAATTTTGAAATCTTACACTGGCACCAAGCCACCATAAATGAATCTCATTTCCGACTCAACCTGAACTATGTTGTCATTTACTCTACTCTAGGAATGTCTGCAGAAGGGCTTCAAACAATCTTAAGATTGCTGTATTAAGAACATTTAATATGGTAAATGTTAATAATGCCTCATATATTCATGGTGGAAAAACTGCTGTTTAAGATTTAAGATGGTACAAACAATGCGTTTGATGAAGTGATCTGTAACCGTAACTTAAAAATCCATCATAATCAAAACTAAGTGAAAACTGATTTTTGCAAAAATGACACAAATATAAAACAACATAAGTGACTCCATAGATATTCACCCAGTATTTAGTAGATGTACCTTTGGTTGCAGCGCCGACATGGAGTCTATCTGGACAGGTCTAAATCAGGCTCAAAAGTTAATTTTTCCTTGTGAAACTGTTCCAGCTCTGACAGGTTGTGTGGGGATCAGCTGCGATCAGCCCTTTTCAAGCCCAGCTACAAATTATCTATTGGATTGAGATCTGGGCTTTGATTGGGCCACTTCAGAACACCATTCTGTCTTCAAGCCATTTCTGTGTAGCTTTAGCTCGATGCTTCGGCTCGTCTTCTTGCTGGAAAACAAATATTCTCCAAAGCCGTAGTTCTCTTACAGATGGAGACACATTGTTCCATCTACAATAAAACATGTTTGGTGAAAATTTACTGCACTAACTTCATTTTTTTTCTCCCTTTTATCTATTATTTGGCTAACACCTCACTGTGGTCAAACGTTGTGAAGAGTGGCACAGAATACTACAGCAACAGGTTTTTTGTTTTTAAACATTTCTCATTAAAATGTAAGAAATAAGAATGAAGAAAAAATTGAAGAATAGATGAAATATGAAATTTAAAATCATTGAAGATTTAATATATGTCACAATGAGACTCTACTTGTCTAAATGAAATGGTGGAATTACAAACGGGGAAAACATTTGGTATCAGAAGTGATAGCAAAAGATTTTGTCCAACTATATGCCAAATAAAGACTGGTATGATGTGTGGTGCTGTGATTGCATGACTGCGTGGTGTAAGCTGTTTTAAAGGATGTTTTAGTCTGGAAGCGTATCTTAAGTGGTGGATGTTTCATGGAAGAAAGAGGTGGAGGTGTCTCTTTACTACTTTCCTAAATATCACTCTTGAGATTGATCGAGGAGTTAAATAAGGAAGTATTCTTGTTTCTTTCAAACGTTGAATGCAAAAATTGATACCACAAAAATGAACTGCTTTGGAAAATCCTTAGAAAATCTTTTGTAAAAACTTCACACTCCATGGATTTGTTTATTGTAACAAATTGGTTTCCTACTCAGTGCTTATATTTACAAAGCTTTTCATACCTTGCAGGTTTTTAAAGATGAATATGACAAATGTCTCCTGACATTTTGGCAATGAGTCCCTGCTCTTCTGATTCTGTGAGCCAGCCAACATAATTGCGACGGCTGAAAGCTACTCGGGTTATAAGAGCTCCAGTAGTGATCCTATGTTTTGCTCCAAAATCTACACATGCATGACCATTTTCTTTTTGATGCCATGCAGTTTTCCCCATTCATTTTCATTTGGAGAGCAGTATTTCTGTCGACATCTGTACTCACCACGGACAAAAACAAACACATTCACAGATTGCAGAGAGCATCTACTGTACGGTGAGAAATGTGTTTTCAATAAGACCGTGACTTAGCGCAGTGTGCGTTAAGAGGAGAGCAAAATGAGCAGTTTTTCTCCAAGGAAATATCTAGAAAGAGATTGGACAGCTACACGACTATTGGAGATAGCACATGGTAAATGAGCTCAGACCGTGGTAGTCAACGGGGAGATGACTATCTCTCTTCCTTCGCTGCTTTAGGTTTTTTTTTTTCCTCCCTCATTCCACTTTTAATATGCAGTTTTTTCCACTGCACATCACCAAGTGCGAGCTGCTGCTACAACAAATCCATCTTGTAATTTTTTTCTTCTTTAGGAGGTGCATGAAAGCGAGAGAGACAGCGAAGGAAAGGCAGAACTATCCTGGCGTATTTACCTGAGAGTGCATCTGTAAGTGGATCTGTGTGTGTTTGTGACTGCTACAGTTATGCATGCCTGCCTTCAGGACCAGGCATAAATCATCATTAGAGATGGCAGATGTGGGTATTTGTGCTGCTGCGTGTTTGCAGGTATTTGAATTTATGTGTGCACTTGCACCATACACAGCAACTGTAGCTTTCCGTGTTCAACAGGCTGCCTTGTTGTTACAGCTCTGACGTTCTGTTCTGCTTCCCAAGGTTTTTGAGGCCTGGGCAGCTTTAAACTCTTGCACACATACACAGATACACACCCTCATGGCCTGGACTGTCACTGGGAATGGGTGACCTTGCACCAGTGATGGGAAACTGGTTGATAAACTCTGCTGAGTTTACTCCACCTCTATAAAATAGCTCATGCATCGCTAGCGGGCTTGTTTTTTTTTGTAATTTTTTTTTTTTTTGTGCGTAGCCATGTGGCCTTTGCAGAGCAGCCATTTTTATCATCTGACATCACAGGAGACGGGAACTGACTCACACTGACGCTTCCTTTAAGTCCAGAATGAGACAAACTTGGGCTTCATTTCAAAATGCTGTCTTTAAAAATGTAACTGAATTATAAAGTTTAATGCTGTCAAAACTCTTCAAGCTCAATGAACTGCATAATCATTAAAAAACTCAAGAAACTAATTAAAAAAAAAAAAAAGTTTCTTGTAGAACTCAATTTCAGATTTTGCCCAAATTATTTTACCTTGTGCATCACAGACTTCAATACAGTCACGTATTAATGACATTTTATGTCTGTGATTTCTCTATAGCCTTTGTGTAGAATGTTTTTTGGGCATTCTGCTTGATTCTAAGTAATACTGGGAGTATAGCAAGCTGCTATTAGTTGATGAATAGTCGGACTGTCTGCATCTTTATGCAATGGCAAGTGTAACTTTAAGAGCTTAATCATTTAAATAAGTATTGGTGCCACTCCTGTAGATCCCACTTCCAGTGCTTAATGCTGCAGGAAATATTAAAAAGCAGCCAACATAGTCCTTCTTCTAAGCAAGATGGAAATTATAGGAGTGCCCAGTAAGAGTTGGAGGGGGAGGAGCATCATTTGTTAAAACCTCAGA
Organism: Poeciliopsis turrubarensis; assembly: GCA_010277015.1. Taxonomy (NCBI): domain Eukaryota; kingdom Metazoa; phylum Chordata; class Actinopteri; order Cyprinodontiformes; family Poeciliidae; genus Poeciliopsis; species Poeciliopsis turrubarensis. The sequence continues at coordinate 415,532 of VMRN01000035.1, forward strand.
AGTGGTTTGATGGGAAATCAGAAACATACATTCAGTGAACCTCAATATGTTTTCATGCTGGTTTCTTATTCTTTGCCCTCAGTTATCTCTTCTGCACAAAAACTGTCCAAATTTGTTGCCTTTATAACCAATTTTAAATATAGTATACTGTGGCCAAATAAATGCTAAATGGCCTGAACTTAATATTGCCTTCTTGTCAAACCAGCTACTCAAAGCACTTCATCACATTCACAGATCTGCACTCATAAACATAAACATTCATACGGTGATATGCAGATGGTTCTCATTTGTTTCAGAATGAAGTTGTACAGTTAGATGTAGTTTGGAGGCATACAATTAGCTGATGTATGTTGATTATTAATGATAATGTCCTACTGCCTACAGTCAGCTTTTGGTTTTAGTTAAAAGCTCGCTGCCGGCTTCTCTTCTCTCATCCTCCATCTCATTATACGGGATTTCTCTAACCTGTTTGAATGTCATTCAGTGTCAGATCCTCTTCTCCTTTTAGCGTTTTCTCTTCATATAAAAATGTAAACTGTTTGTAGTCCCTTTGGAGATTTAATTGCATTCAAATCAATTTGCCAATCCATTTGTGTCGAGCTTCATTCAACTTGCGAACCTCAAATATTTAAAATGCATTTCTGAAGATGTGAGTGTGTGATTCACAATCTTTGGCAGCCCTTGTTCAGGGAGGTGTCAGAACTGATTTGTTCTTTTTCATCCATTTCATTCGTATGCTTTTATCTGTTTGCTCAGTGTGCGTGTGTGTGTGTGTGTGTGTGTGTGTGCGTGTGTGTGTGCGTGTGTGTGTGTGTGTGAGAAGGAAGATCTCCTGCAGTACAGCGATCCAAAGATCCATTATCCACAGCCCTACCTTCTGACCAGCTGGGGTGTGTGCCTGTGTGTGTGTGCTCGTAATTGTGTGTGTGAGTGCGTGCGTGTCTGTTGGACGCTGGGCAAAGGAAAATCAATGGTATTAATTTGCAGAGGCAGTGGTGTGAGCTGAGGCAATCTGCTGCACACAGGGAGCCACGCTTTTCCCTGATTTACCGCACACACATATGCAGCCTCAGCCCCCCGCCCCGTCCCCGCCTCCCCCGAAATCACACCTTGCCTTGGTTTGCATTCGGTGACAATATCAGTTCAAAGTTTATGAGGCACAGTGAAGTGTCACGCATGACCCGCTCGCTCTCTTTATCGTGCAGCTGGTAATTAAAAGGCAGGCAGCTCCACTGTGGCAGCTGGGAGGACAGGACTGGAGGGAAGGGCAGGTTAGACGGCTGCACTCCTGCCACACGGAGCCGAGTTTTCATCCACACGCACACGCGCCCACTCATAAAGTACTGTCTGGCTCATTCACACTGTCCCTTCAAAAGGAGAGATGAAGTAGATTCCCAGCAGTGATGGTACTGTTTTACTTTCTTCATTGCTTCTTTGAATTCATGTTTCTGCTTTATGAATGTTTCAGGAGAGTCACGTTTTAGTAGGGAAAAATGTGGCTTACAGACCATCTTGAGTGAAATGAGTCAAACTTTATTGAAAATACTTGTTGCATCAAGTGACCCATGCACATATATAAATATATATACAATACAAGCAATCCCCTGCCAGAACTCTAGGCTAAGCACTGTTTTTTGAACAAACTAGTAAATACTGCATCAGGTGAAGGCATTAAGACTGTTTTCTTGACTGATGTAAATGGCTTCTCAGTGACGGTTATGGTGATCAGGTCCATCGTTTGATGTGGAAGCAGATATCGGAGGAATAATCTGCCTTCATTCCTCGTCCTCTTTTATCACAGCAATCATGAGCATTTGTCACATTTACCTTCAAACTCACCCTATTAATCCTAGGATTTATCTCTTCACGTGATAAGATGCTTTTCTCTCAAGATGTGGTTTTGTGCATTTCAGTTCACGCTGCCTACCGATCTCTTATCTTTGCTGTGTTTCTGGGGTCATTGTCCGGTCCCAGTGTTTTTTTTTTGTTTTTTTTTTTTACCAAACAAGAAAAAAGTTCTCACTAACTAGAGATACAAGGAGTGAGAAAAGGGTCTGATTGCTTCAGTGTTGACTCATCATTGAATATTTGCCAGGTGTACGCAGAAAACGGATGCGCTATAGGTTTTCTGTGAGTCTTTTCTGCTGTCTGCTTTCATCTCTGAGACCTCAGACTGTATCGAAGAGCTGAGGAATCATTTTCTAGTCCTTGTGTTGCGAAGGAAGAAATTCACACAAGACAAATGGTCCAATTCTCCTTTAACAGGCCCATTCATATTGTAATAGAGGACTGGAACAAAGAAAGGAGGGAGCTGGGACGTTAGGAATGGCGCAGTCAGCCTTATTCACTGCGTTTGACTCTCTGTCAGTATGTGTGTGTATGAGTGGGAGACAGTGAAATACAAGCACTGTAAGAGGCAAAGACAGAGGGGCAGAGTGAGAGAGGGAGAGGTTTTTCTCTTTAATTCTCCCTGTTGGAGATGTACTACCTCAGGGATATTCTGCCATCTGATCCACTTTAGCAGTGTGGCAAACAGCCAGGGCATCTTTTCAATTACAGAGAAATGGATAGTGTGCTTGTGTCCCTGTGAGTGTGCATGGATCGTTCTGTATGTGGTGTGTGTATACGACCTACACGGAGGGAGCGGAAAAGGCAAACCGGGGCAGAGCAAACCTGGAAGACAAAAATATCCCAGCTCTTCAGAAAACAGGTTGTTAAAACGTGAATGTGTGAGACAACAGGGGCCCATATTCCTTCTCTGCTAGCCTGAGATTTAGGAGAGAAGAAACAAAGAGCAAGATGAAAGAGGGAAGGTGAAACAGAAAGAACGGAGGGTTTTGCCATGAAGGGAAAATATACTGCTCGTCCCCACTCTTTAAGCTGAGCAATAATTTAAAGTCTTGGGCCTCTGAAGCCTTGAATCCACATCGACTGGTCATCTTAAATCAAATCAGGGCACTGGGCCGGCTGCTTGGTGTGTGCGCGTGCGCGTGCGTGCGTGCGTGTGTGTGTGTGTGTGTGTGTGTGTGTGTGTGTCTCTGTGCGAGTGTGCATTACTGCATTGGTCCACATACACAGAAGGCCCCTGGTCTACTCTGAATTATTGACTGTGGAGAATAATTGATTGGTTCACCTTCAAGCCTATCAGCCTTCGTCTGAGTGCACCACCTCATATCACCGTGCCTCTTCCATTTCTACTCTCACTCTAACACTTTTCTTTGCCATTCAACATCTAACTATTCCTTGTTGTTAGACTTCAGATATCTCCAAGAAAAATACTTATATATTTTTTCCAACTAAGAGGAAGGAAACTGAGCTGGTTTTAGGTTCATGGATCGAAACACTGACAATAGCATCTGATGTAATCAGTCACCTGCAGTTTCAGTGGATATGACTACTTTTGCAAAGTGTTGTAAAGAGAAAAGGAAAGTGAAGATTTCTTAGGATTAAGAGGTTTGGGTGAACTGACCTTTTCTACCCTCTGAGAAAAGGTCTGAAAGGGCTTCCAGTCGTACCTGCACTTTTTTCCCTCCTCCCCTTTCTTTTACTTATCACCTTTTCTGCCCTAGAACAGATGCTGCTGTGCAGCATACGATCCGTCTCGGATGCCTACAGTGCAGTGCAACATGCATCCAATCAATAACATGATTCTGTGGGCAGAAGATGTCCATGACATACAACCACTCCCCTGGCACACATGCACATAGACGAATACACACTCAGGAGCAGAGGTGCACACACGTACTGGGCTGACATACGGCTCTGCTGCTTTGACAGGCCGGAGATGAGGTAAAGATGGATGGATGGATAGATAGATAAATGGATAGATGGGGGATGGAATGAAGGTAATGGGGAGAGGTGAATTGTGTGGATGCTGTTGCTGGATCACTGTCAGCTGAGACGGAGCTTTACCCTGTCTGTCCTGCAGCATGAGAGCTGGAATGCTTGAGGTCGGTCTCCGGGTATACAACCACCACAAAACCCAAAGGCCCTTCTTAAGGTCTCAACGTACTTGTGAGTCGGTGAACGTAAGTTTCTGGTACCTCGCAGACACTGAGATGCCTTTATTCAACCTACTTTTATCAGTCTTTTAATCAGAGACGCACAACTTTCTTACTGCTTGTATAAACGAGCATTTCGTTGTTAAGTAAACATTATGTGGCTCCCAATTCACCAAACAGGTTTAAGTTTGGATGGATCAGTATTTTTGTTCACATCAGAGCATTATGAATACATAGAAAGAATATCACATTGTGCATTACTAATCTTGTGATGCTCAGTGACTCCCCATGGCCCTTTTTATTGCAGATTTAAACCCCCCTTTTCTCTTCTTTGTGGTAACAATTCCAATCATGTAGATGAGGAATGTGTTGCGAAGACGCCTCATGACTTTGTCCTGTGGTGTAGATACCTCTCTTATTGCAAACAACATAATCTTCTTATAGCCAGTTGGTGCTTCAGAAAGAATTCATGGTTATTATGCAGGCCTTAAAACTATTTTAGTGCTCCTAACTCAGAAGCTCTGCTACATCGCAGCACAAACGACGTGCTCTGATTCAGCATTATTTTAGCTATAAAGGAGCTGCTGCAAATCCCCTACCAGTAATTCTCAATTCCCCTTCTTTTGTTAGTGTAAACAGTCTGCACATAGTGCTCATTGTATCCATATCAGGGCTGCTCTGGTGGGATTCCTCCAGTACTCAGGTGTGTTGTGTAAATATGGAGCCCGGATTAGACCAATGGGAGGGTACGGATAGTGTAATCCTCTCCCCTGTACATTTCATTATCATTTTTGCGTTGCAGCATTACAGGCCTCGTCCCGTGTAATAATCCCTCAGCCTCCACCCATCTCCGAGAAAAACCGAGAAATGCATCCTTTTGTAACCTCTGCTCCTCTTCCACCTCTAAAGGTGCTGACTCCATCGAAATGCTTCAGAGCTGAAGGAGGAGTCGATTAACATGCACACGTTCCGGCTCACTCTCTTGTGTACATGTAGAAAGTTGACGTGTTTCAGTGAGCACGTCCGATGTGGAATACGATTCTCTACGTTACGCACAACCTCCCCAATGAAATCGAAATGCAGCTTTTATTTCAGTCTAAAATTATTCCAAAACTAAGTAATGCAAAGTGTACTTTAAGGAAAATGAGGCATGGTTTGATTTTATAAACAAATAAAAATCCTTTAAGTGCTGTATGCAAATGTAATCGGAACCCCTGCTAATTTGGAGAACCACCATTTGCTGCAATCACAACAGCGAGTCTCCAACAAATTTCCACAAGAACAGATGGCCAACCCCAATTCTTCTTTCTATATTATCTTTTGGTTCAGATTGTCCACAGAGCATCTGGAAATTAACACATAAAACCCAAATTAAATAGATTGAAGTTCCTGGTGGTAATGTGACAGAAAAGTTCAAGGAGTTTTCAATACTTTTTTTGCAAAACGCTGAACATTTGAAGATGCTCTTGAAGTAAATTAGATGTAAAAACAAGTTGTGAATTGTACCGTTACTGTGTACATCTGTCCAATGAGTTTGATTGATTCCTCCATTTCGTGCTCTCCGGCTGGACCCGTCCTTTGCTTTTCCTGCCGGATTGTGATGGGAGAATGCAACTTCTCTTTGGGATAGAAAATAATAGATTGTCTTTTGTATCATCTGGGAGCGTCCCTGTCTTAGCTTCTGCAGGACGGAGGGGGAGAGCAGGAGAAAGATAGCCCATAATTGAGACAGACAGAGCGAGCGGGAGAGACCGCGGTACGCACCACCAGAGGTAATTAGCAGAGCAGCTGTTTGAGAGGGGGAAGCTATAGCCGTGACACTACAGGAAGGAGCTGGGGGAATAATTAGCCCGTAACACCCGTCAAGCTCTCACAAAGCAGAGATGTGTTATTTTGCTTGTGCTCTCCACTGAGGAATGAAAGACCTCCACAGTCTTTCAGGTGTTGAGTTACAGTGGGCCAGGCCTCCTAGTTCAGATGGAATGGGCTGTCAAAGGTGGATATGTTGTTGTGAGTGTGATGTATCTGCTCCATGGGCCACATTTGGAGCATGTTAATTGACTATTGATCGGACTCTTAGTTAGTAATGATCTATGACAGTTTCAGGTGATTCTATAAGTAGTGGAGTACCTGTTTTATAGGTATATAAATGTATGTGTGTGTGTGCATGAGTGTGTGCAGTGCCTCCGTAGTCAATAACCATGCACTGTATTCAATCAGAGCTCCTCAGTGGGAAGCATTACTCTTTTCTCTTTATACTTCAATCAATGCACTCCAGCTAAGCAGGCCAGTCATTAATAAGCGTAACATTTCTATATAACCAAGCAATACAAAAGGAGGCAAATAAGCCTCTGAAATTATACTTCAAACAGCAGGAGATCTATAATTTATTTATTTATTGATTGATTCATTTTAAATGGAATAAAAAAAAAAAAAAGTAGTTTTTTTTGGTCTCTAGCTGGTGTAGCTCTCCCTTTATCCAGAAGCTCATTGAAGATGTGCGCTGAAGTGAGAGACATGTATGCAGATGCTTTTATCAAATACATTTTCAGATGAAAGAATATAAAAGTGTGAGCCTAAGCCAAATCCATGTTACAACCTGTGGCAAAACATTAAAGTTCATCTTCACAGATACTCCCCATCTAATCTCACTGAGCTTTAGCTGATTTGCAAAGATTTTGGAACAATTTCAGTGTCTGATGTACAAAGCTGGTGGAGACAATATACCTGCAGATGTAACTGCAGCAAAAGGCGGCCCCACAAATCACTGACTTGGTGTGGCAACCTACACTTTAAAGATTTCATTTGTGAAATAGTTTGATGTAAACTCTTATGTCTGCATGATGGGTCAAATTGTCAGTAGTGTCACCTCATAGATCTTAGGTTTATCCCAGCTGGGGCTTTGCATGTTCTTCACAGATAGTCTGGCTTCCTCCTACAATCAAAACCTTTGGGTTGGTTAATTACCCCAGGGTACGACTGCATCTGTGCATGGTTGTGTGTCCTGTGTCTCCATGTGATAGAGATGAAATCTATCATATGGAGACACTCTGAATAACCCAGACAGATGTACTCTGTCCCACATCTCACATACACTAGATAGGTTTCATCTCTCTCTCTCTCTAAGCCATCCTGCAGGTAGGTTTAGAAAATGGATGGATGGATGGATGGATGTTAACTTTTTCTTCCACTTTAGTTTCGCACTAGTTTATGTGGGTCACATAAAATATATTCAAGATGGTGGTTGTACTCTGAAAAAATGGGGAAAAGTTTAAGGGTTATGAATACATTTGGAAGGAACTTTAAGTCTATTGTCATTTATTTCACATTGACCCCGACTGTCTTTGTCACAGCTGTTGTCCAACACGATGCAAAGATAGACTGCGGTGCTGGCATATCGGGACTATAATCTCCCCCATCTGGGACACTAAATAGAGTTTAACCATGTATTTCATGACATTTTTACTGTGTGATAACAGTTTGTGTTGTAGTCATTGGTATATATTTGGATTGATGTTTCCCTACAGTCACTCTGCAGTGCAGGGAGTCGTCTATGAAAACCCACCTCCACAGCAGCAAATAAAGTTACGGATGCCATCGCCATCCGTCTCCATAGAGCCACCGCTGGAGCAATAACCTAGTTAAGGTGTGCCTTTCCAAAGCTGTGTCACATACCGACATCATCTGCCTCAGAGACCCTCAGTGCCACTATCTGACCATCTTTCAACTGAAGAGGCAGAAAGTACAGGGTAAACATGGATAAAATGGTGAAACTAATAGAATTGATGTCAAAACCACGACAAACGTCTCCTGATGACTAATGTCTCAGAAGTTTAAATTCAAACTTGGATCCCAGTGCTAGTTTCAGCTAGCTTTCTGAAAAGATGTAATGGGTTTATTTAACATTGTCTATGGCAGTACTGTATTTTGGAGTCATTTTGTGCTTCCTTCACTGCATTTGAGGCAGAGGAGAGAAGAACAGAAGCTCCAAATTATATTATAAGCCAGTGTTTTATAGCAATGAGCACTTTGTTTTATTACAGAAACTGTACTCCAAAAATAAATAAATTCCTTGAAACCTCCAGCTTAATAAAGTAAGTTGGATATTTCTCAAAGTGTTGCGCGCACACACAGTAATAGTTTCTTCGAAGGCTCAAACTGTTGTTGCATCCTTCAGAATCTCAGTGCTGTAAATCGTTCTTGCATAAGTGGCTGAAACCTTTAGATGTTCTTTTTGAAGTTTTAGTTTCTGTCTCCACAGATAATAAAAGTTGTAGTCTTTAATTTATTAGCCAACCAATAATTGAGTTTTAAATCACATGCGTAATTATTAACTGGTACCAGACCTTTGCCATGCTTAGTTGAGATGACTGCTTCATTTCTGCTCTGCATTGTGGATGAGTGCCTCTCGCTTTCAGCAATAGTGCGGACATGAATAGGTTCTTTGGTGCGTCGACTGTGCAAGAATGCCTGTTGAAGTTTCAGTCCACTGTGAATCCCTTTTGACTTTGCTGAGATATTAGGGCAGCTGCTCTCTTTCTCTCTAGACACTTTCAAAAGAGTGTGTATGTGTGACTTTTTTTTATGCTCTAAGCACTCTCTACCTAGAAATTACCCTTCATTTTGCAGCAGGCTACCAGAGCTGCTGACACAGCTACTTATAACAGGAAAACTTTGCATATGCATTGACTGCGTGGATATCTGTGAGTGTTTGCCTGTCACAAGTTTGCAGTCCTATTCCCTTCCCAAAGCCAGCCTGTGAATATTGTACCTCAGTCTTTTTATACTGTGATTCTTCTTTCTCTTCTTTCGTTTCATTAATTACTTCTCAGAACTATGAGAGAGATTGATTTTTGTAGGGGATCAATTGAGGTTTTCAATGTCCTGAAGTATCATAATTCTTGGCTTTGGATTGTAAGGTTTTTATGTTTTGTTTTTCTTACTATTTGTTCTCATTTCTGCATTTATATAAACCTGTTTGTTTCATAATGTTCCAAGTTTTAGCTTTCTAATAGCTTTCATGTTCAGATGGCCTGCACAATGCTTGTGGGGTGTTATAACTCCCTGATATTTCTGGTTTGTATGATGGTCAAAATTTTCTCTAATTTAGGTGCACCTGAACTTGATACTTACTAGATTGCGCCTTAAGGTCTTTTCCTTGCATCAACTCTTTTTCAGAGTTTAATACGAATGCACACCTCGATTTTCAGAATCATTTTTAATGATGTGTTACTTAGTTTTAGCCTCTCACATAAAATCACATTAAAATACACAGAGGTTTGTGGTAATAACATGACACAATGTGACAAAAGTCATAGATTGTGACTGACTGTACTTTTGCAGGGTACTACTGTTTGGGAATGCATGTTCTGAACTCGCCCGTTTCCGTTTGGGTTCCTTATTATGCACAGGCAAATGAAAGTCTCAGAAAGTAGCCAAAAACTTGTACGGTTGAGTAGGAATGGTGTTATGACAGGGCTCCTAGTCCCAGCACTCCTGAGACAGCAGTCAGACGAGTCATAAATATACAGGAGCATCTGTTTGAGTTTTACACCCAGACACATACAAGACTGTCCTCCCCACCGGAAGGGCGTTGGCTCTATTTCTCCCCTGACAACACTGACACGTCCCGGTGGGAGCCGGCATTGTTATGGCAACTGAGACAGTTGGATTTCCATATTCATGAATACTAATTGAGGTCCTGGGATGTATCTTGAATGTTAAACTTTTTTTAAGGGCATATGGTGGACAGCTCCCCGAGAGGAGCTGGAGTTCACTTTTAATTTGTTTATGCATGTTGTTATAGGAGGGTAAAAACAGGGCTGATCATGCTGAGTGCTTGAGTCAGCTGATGGTTAAGGGCAAAGGAGTGAGAGTTTGTTTGGTTGGTTGGTTTACGCCGCTTTTCAGGAGAGGACCTCACATCCTGCTTGTTCTGCAGGGTTTAATGTGTATTGTTGAAACGTAGCAACAGAAAGTAATTTTAATTATCTGCATTTATCAGTCTAAAATCACATGTTTGTTTCAAGAACATGTGGAGTTGAGTAGGATCTCTTTAGCTGATCCTACAACAAAATAAATTTTTGCAATTTTTGAACGTGTCTCCTTTGACACACATCTAATTCCTCACCCGATGAGACTATATTCTAAATAACAAGACACAATTGGTGGAAAAAAAAGATTGAACTTTTTATACCAACAATCTGCGCTTCTACTTGTGTTTTACATTTTAATCCCATTAACAGCAATGCATCACAACAAAACTTTCACGTTCTGCTCTGTTCTTTTCTTACCTTTCCCTTGCATTCATTCCTCCCACATATCACCAGTTTTCATGCAGATCTGACAACACAAGCCCATCAGCGCTTCTGCTGCTTTTAAGCATGCCATTTATTTCAGATCACACACCTCAAGTAATTGCGAAATGTTGTCATCCCATTTAAAATGATAAGTGCCACCTTTCCTCTCAAAACAGAAAAGATGAAAGTACTCCTCCGAGCATTTAGTTTCTTGGTGCTGAGGCACACACACACGCACACACACCCACACCCATGCAGTGAAGTAATGGAAGAAAGAGGATTCCCCAGAGATTGTTGCTTCTCAAACAGGAGACATTTACAACTGTTCCAGCTCATCAGGCCCCCACTCTTCCCCCTCTTTCCTCTCTTCCAGCTCAGCGCCATCACAGAGGGAGGAATACAGGTTAAGTTGTGTGAAATCACCGTGACAGCACATGCAAATTCACCGCAGCCCACCCACAATGGAGCCTGTCACTCAGAGGGGCTTCCACCCTCCTTGTGTATACGCTTGAGTATATACCTAATCAAAATGTACCTTTCTGCTGGTGCCGTCGTGACGCTAAAACAGATCTGCTCAAGGCTGTTGGGATCCAGCCTGTGTCTTATTAATCGGATTGCCGTCGCTGGGCTTTTTTTTTTTTTTTTTTTTTGCATGTTTTTGCCAGTAGATTACTTATTTCTGCATGAATAAGTTTGAATTTGGGTTGTCTCTCTTTTTATTTTTCTAAAAACTTGCATAAACCTGAGACCTGAGGCAATTAGGTTTAAGCCTGACAAGAAAAAATTCAGCCTGCTCTTATTGTGAAAACGTGGGTGTTTTTTAATTTTTTTATTTATTGCCTAAAACATTTTATATGTTACTTTAATGCTAAATTTAGTTATAAAATCTATTAAATTCTTTGCAGGATTAAATTATCATTTGCAAATCTTTGAGAGGCGCCATGCTTTGCTTTTAAGATTCACCGCAATTAAGGCGCACAATGGCTGCTATTTCCAGTGCCTTGAAAAACTATTCATGCCTCTGTAGCTGTCGGCGCATGATGACCACAAACGTCAGTGCGTTTTGTTAAGATTTTGATTCAAAGATTTCTTTTAGCCTTCTTCTTAGTTATACAGCAATACTATTTTCTCTCTGGCTGCTGGAATCAGGTCGACAGCTTCACAATGCCTTCCAAGTTAATCGGAACAAGAAAGAAAGAAAGTTGTAGATATGACAATGACCTTTCCACCGTCTCATTTATGTTTTAAATTATGTGATGAGATCCTCTGCTTGCTGCGTCATCATCCTTCAAATATGTTTTTTTTTTTTTTTGTCTTTTTACTTTTTGATTGAGTTAAGGGAGACATTTTTACTTTTGTTCTTGTTTCTGATCGAGCAAAAACTGAACCATCAGAGAGGATGTCAGGATTTCCAAGCAGAAAACTGAACAAATAGCTTGTTGTCCATGGACCCTTTGTGTTTCATAGTAAATGGATTCAAAGCCATTTTGACATTTTGTCCGCACTTTTCTCTTGCTTCTATAATTCAATGACTGTGGACACATTTTCTAAATATTGACTAAGGCAGATATTGCTTAATTAATGCCTGTATTTTTTTTTTCATTTAGTTCATTTGGCCTCTAAACTCTGCTACCAAGCAACAAGGGTGAAAGTCTTGATTCCCCTTCTGTGGAGAAAAGCTGCTTACCTCGGTACTCTTGAGGTCGGAGGTCAAGCCACCTCTTCTTCCAAGAAAATATTGACTCAGTGCAAGTAAGCAACTTAAGTTTCTTGATGTACTTTATTCTTGTTTTCGGAGAGACAACATGATATGAGTTTGGATGTGCATTCGCATGATTTTAATGCTGCCATCTTCATCTGGGTATGAGCCCAAATGTTTGTGTTTCTGTTTATAAGTCAGCTAAGTTACGACTCAGACAAACTTGGCATGTGATTCTTAATTATGCATACTTTGACACCCACCCTCTGTTACAAATGACTCTATTGTTTCTTTTGTCGGCTTGCCAACTTTAACTTCTTGAAGGACTGGATGAGAAGGCCTCATGTTTACTTTGTCTGTAAATGTGTATAAACCTCCATGTACCTCAGCTCTTGATCCTGAGCCAAGAAGCCAGTGACTAACAACTAAACATGACCAGATAGGGATTTAAATGGAGTTAAATTCCTATCTGTTACACACTGGCAGTATTTTGTACCACATCAAGTTGAAATACCAAGGTAAAAGAGGGAGAATCGCCATCTTTTCCAAACTTGTTTGGGTTAGAAACACCAAACTGAAGGTGAACCTCGATTTCTTTTCTTGCAGTTTTGATTATCCTCTTGGTACTTTATCCATTGATTTCTGCAACTTGCTGTAATTAATCATTTTGGAGGGGGGCTGTCCCCTCTCGTTTCTTTGTTTGCAGCAGAAGCAAATGTTTAGATAGTGAAGTGGGAAAATAATTCAACTGGCCGGCCGGACTTGATGAGGAGATGCACTTGGTGACCATGAGACACTGGGACAGAGCAGAAAGAAGGAACAAATAATGTGCAGAAATGAGAGAAAACTGCAAATCCAGAACATTACTAGGTTAAGTTCACACAGCATGTCTCAATTCATTTTTCTTTTGTCTGAAATTCAATTTTGTTTCTTCTTTCTTGCATGATCATTCTTACTACTGAATCCAGGCAATAGCAATCAGACTTCTGTGTGGACGTTTTATGTCCCCAAAGTGACGCATGTTTGCAGAAGAAGAACCTTGTGAATGTTGTCACACGGCAGATCACGGTTTACAGAAGTAATAATGGATGCCGCTGTCCATGGATCGATTTTAACGTTATTCAGCAATGAAAACTGGCAGAATCATCGCAAGATTATAGCATAAAGGAAGCTAATAAAAACACAACTAATAGCCTCTGTTTCAGAGAAGAGCAAAATCAGACTTTATGCTATATACTGTGTGAAATGTAATACCAAGTTTTAAAGCATTTAAATTGCTTGGCTTTTGGTCTTTGAAATTAAAAAAAAAAAAAATCAGCACATTATAAAGAAGTCTCTAAGCTACAAAGTGACATTTGAAGATGCATTTATGAAACCTGTGATCAGACTTGATAATCAGGAAGTGGAGCAGACAGACAGTGGGTGTACTGTGACTCAGCTCCTTGTGTCTGCGTCCCACTGTCGGCGTGTTCCCTAGCCGCTCCCTGCAGTCCTACACATTGATGGGAAAACCTTCTGTTCATCTTGATGACGCACAAAACTTATTCCAGTCATGAATTCACTGGGCATCAGGCGAGGTTGCACAACATTTACGCAGACACACACACGCAAAGCAAATGATCACAAGTTGACTGATGGGAGCTCCGAGTGCATCTGCCTCTTTCTTTGCGTAGCCCATGTTAAAGCTGCAGAACGCTTATTGACTTGACCCCAGGGGCCGATTCAGTGCTTGAATGAAGTGTTTGCTAATAGGTTCGCATTCGAATGGATGCATACAGAAACACATGCCGCAGATAAACCAACTCTCTCTATAAGTAAGCTCGCCTCTCCACAGAAATACAAAATGAGAGAGATTTGCCAAGAACAGTCTGTCAAAGGAGAGGAAAACACCAACAGAGCGAGAGGAGAGAAACGGTGGAAGATGTGCTTGTTAACTCTTTTTCTAAACAGCTTTTTTATTTTTCTCCAACTGGCATGAATCTTGTTGAGGTTTTGCAGCTCAAACATGACGAATTGTTTGTTTTTATGCACAAGAAGGACATTGAGGAGAGCTGATTGAGTCAGACACCAGTCACTTGTTTACATGCAACTCCCTCTAATCATCACATCATGAGAGAAACGGCCAATCTAAAATTAAATGTACATTTTGGAGTTAAGAAAATAATATATGCATTAAGAATTGTATTTATGAAACTGTAAGGTCATGTACTTACTGCATTCCCCATAACTGAGTAACAATGTTCTTGATTTAAAAGCTGCTTTTGTCATTGTGTTGTCCAGATTTTGAAAGTGAACACTTTCTGTAACACATGCTGCTCTCTCAGCATGTGAGAGAGCAGCTGTTTGAACTGCTGTAGAAAAAATGAAGAGTCTTTCATCTTTGCATTTCCTTTATTTTCATTTTTGAATGCATCGTTGGTAATTTATATACATATATATAGTCAGATGTTTTAGTTTTGAACAGCTGGCCTTCAAAGGGCTTGATCTGACCAATTTGTTGGTACTTATCTAATTCACACCTTTACAATTCTTGCATCTCATTGTTCACTTTGCAGAAAGATGGTGTCTTATGTGCACTGTCCCAGTTCAGCTGTGCGACTGTCCAAATGTACCATTTTTATTCTCGCCATATTAGTCATGCTGAAGTTTTAATGCAATCTTTCAGTGAAATTTATTTATGGACTAGAAAGGACTAGTCGTGTTAACAAAATGCAGATTTTCATTAGTTTGTTTTGATTAAATGTAAGCGTATTTTGAGCAAATGCATAACCATAAATTTCGTAGTTTGAACAAGAACGTCGCCATATAATCCAATCACAGCACTGGTAAATCAAATTACTGATTGCAGCCAAGGGAAGGGGATGTCTTCTCAGTTCTAGGTGGGAAAACTGATCTTTACTTAGAAATAACTTTGCTAATATGAGTAAAAAGCCTTACAAGAGAAGCAACGATGGTAATCCAAGACTCATCTTAGATTAAGATATATTATTTTATTTTATTTCCTTTCTTAAAGAAAACTTCTTGCCTGGATTCAAAAGCATAAATTGTGGCTACGGTTTTGTAAAAGCTTCATTGTTGTTTATTCACAGCTTTTATAAAACAGTTAAAATTAATGTGCTGTAATAAGAATATGGTTGGAGACCCTCAGTGAAACAAGCAGAGAGGGTGGTGGACTTAAATCAGTCAAGCCGTCATTTTGGTAGCATATCAAGTTCAATGTAAAAATTCTGGGACTAATATTTGGAATCTGGTGCAGAAAAGAGAAAATCAAAATAAGGAAAAGTGAAGAAGTTGGAAATGATCCAAGTAATGTGACCAAATTATTAAAAGATTGATTTCAGTTGTTATTCTGAGTCCCAGACACAGGAAATTATTTTGTAGCTTTTTTTTTTTCAAATGCAAAAATACCTCTCGCTTATAATCAAGTTTAAATAAAAAGTTTTGTTACAACAAGACACTACAAAAGTGCAAGAAGTAAAGATGCAGAGGGGTTTTGAAGAGATGCAAACTTCACTTTAAAAAGGATTATCTGCCATAATGGTTCTCAATAAGGTTAGTGCTACCGCTGTATGTCTAAATAGGGTTAGCGATTGCATCATGTGCTTTGGTAATCATGACATTTGTTCTCCGCTGAATGCTAGCGTCGATGCTAACCCAGTTTCATCAATGCTAACGCTGTCTTTCAAATTGAATTAATTCACAGGAGGATGTTGACAATATTCCCTAAAGCGTGTTTGAGAGGGAACAGCTGAACATCTTTTCTTTTTTCCACTTTGATACAAATGAAACCCTGCCTTGCAGCAGGGACTGTCTTTTGAAATGTCTTGTAATTTCCTCGCATTTTTAAAGAAAATCAAATGCATATTCATTCCAGATCCTGCAACGACTCTTACTGCTTTTAATCTCTAAAGGATCACAGATAATTGCAGGTTAAGAGCTGGCAGATGTACAGTACACAATGTCAGAATGTGCGAAGTCGAGTTAATGCTGAGCTTTTTTCATTATTACTTGACAGTGCAGCTTGTTTGCACTGTGTTTACACAGTGGCTTGCTGGCGGCTGTGTGCATGGCAATAAACTGCCTTTTGGTTACTGTTTGGTTATGATTTTGATCTAAAATAACCAACCTAAACTTAAAAAACACATTTAACGTAAAAACAGATCAATATATTTTCGTGTAATATTTTCTATTCGCTATAAACGCTTCAAAAGATTAAGCTCAAGGTGACGTTTTATCAGGATTTGCCTTGACAAGGATTTATTTTCATATAATAAACCCTGAAAACATCATTTGTGAAATAAAATCATAATCTGTTACACATGCAGCATTTATTGCTAAAGACAACCCAAAATGATATTAGCCAGATAATATCAGAATTACCTAGACTTAAGTCAGACCCAATGATGCATTGAGGGGTGTTCAAAGTCAGCCCACGAGAGCCGGTGTCCTGCGATGCTTTAGTTCTCTCCCTGGTGGTGATTACCACCTCCACTACCATGTCAACGTTTACAGAGGGCTGCTAACAAGCCTTCATTTGATCCATGTGTGTTGAACCAGGGATGGAACAAAAACACGCAGGATGCCGACCCTTGAAGACTGACGTTGGACGCCTCTGCTCTAACATTTGCTCTTTGATCTCAGTGTATCAAGTCCTTTCTAAGAGGGATCTCACCTCCTACTTATCTCTGTCTGTGATGCAAATATGTGATCTATTTGTACAGTTTTCTACCAAACCTTACTAAGACTTCCATTACTTTTTCATCTAATTATCCATATTTATTATACTATGTTGCTGTTATCGGATGTTAAAGAAACCCCAAGAACTATTAACTTGCGACTCAGTTTGTTAGACCCTGATCAGTTCTTTAGTTACATAATTGGCATAATTAGTCTGAGTCTTTTCATACTATTATTTTGTCCTGTGTAGATGCGCCTATATAATTTCTCTGAAACTTCTAAACGAATGTACGCTTGATTATCTCAAAATTCACCTGCCACGTTCAGAGTAGCAAAGATAAATAGTTTTTGCACACTCTATCACTGTTATCAATCAGACTGTCACTCATCTACTTGTAGTTTGTTTCACATGCGAGAGTGTCTACAAAGAACAGTCTTTGTTTCTACAAGTGTCACTCAAACCACGCCTCACTTTTGACCCACCTGACAAATCCCAGCTGTCAGTGAATGCACCCTTACTTCCGCACATCTGGACCTCAGCAGATAAGGATTTGATTTCAGGGCATCAGCCCAACAGGTCAGCGGTACAGACCGCTAAACCGAAAGCAGAACGAGCTAAGCCTTAATTAGTGAGGGGACAATGCTGTTTACTCACATCTGTTTTTGGAAAGCATTCTTTTGTGTGGCGCTTTAAATCACACGGGTGCCCCGTGTTTTGTGTTGCTATAGAAACCCCAAAGGTGAATAGTGTCTTTTGAGTGGGGATGTGAAGGCTGTGTGTACATTTTTGTACAGGAGACAAATGTACTTTTCGGGTTGATGGAGCAGGACAGAGTTTTTTTTCTTTCTCCAACTCCTTTTTATACATATCAAGTGTAGTTTTATTATTCTCATACGTTAACCTCTCCCTTTGTACCCTGCTTAGTTTATAGACTGATCTTATCTCTTCACTTACGCCATGTATTGTCCTTTTAGAGAGTTACCAGTGGCACTGACAGGTATTTGATTGCCCTTACTTCTTTATGGATGACTGTGGAGCTTTCTTGCACGTTTTTGCAACCCCTTCATCCACCCCCCCCCCCCAAAAAGCTTATCAGACCGGGTTCCTCGGCACAATGGGTGGTATTTTGTTGGGTGTCTTTCAAAGACACTGACTGCAGCCAGTAGTGCCTCATCAACGCACCGGTCGATAGAGCAGTTCAGTCCAAGATTTCTGTCAGTGATGGGTGATGGGAAAATCAAGGGAGGGCAGAATGAGCAGGGAGGAGGTCACAAGAAACTATTTTTTGTTGTTGTTCTTTTTTACATATGTGTCCTGTTTGTTATTTGGGAGGAAGATGGAGGAGTCTTTGCTCACAAACATTGTTTCATGACTTGAAAAGCATTAACTTCTATAGCACTGCAATGATACAGATGAAAACATAATGCTAGCAACTGGTTCCTGCCTCAGCCATTTCTGGGTCGAATGATCCGGTTCTTAACTCTTCTAAGCCTGGATGTTGATGGTTATCCACGTCAGAATGTGCTCATTATCAGTTACCGTGTGAGAAAGAAGAATATATTTGACATTGCAGAGGAATTTAGCCTCTTTGCCCAGGTATTAAAAACGACTGAGTCTGAAGCTTTGAGCTGAAACTTGTTCTGTTTGTTTCCTGATGCGATTGGATTAGCTGCTTCCAAGAACGCCGAGCTGCGCGTCAAGGCTACAGCTTGTTTTATAACAACCCAAACCTCAGAGTGGGTGGATTGAGTTGCATGTCCTTGGAGAAAGAGAGAGCTGCTGAAACAGACAAGACTGGGTGTGTGTTGCGCTTGTATTCGTGTTTATTTACGCGTGCCTGTATGTTGTGTTGAATTTGAAGCCTATTTGAAGAGGATCAGACAGACAAATCTCAGAATGTATTGATTCAGTACTTTATGCCCCCTCTCGGGGATATACCGCACTACATCTTACTTTCGGCACTTAAGTGCGTCTTTGTCTGTGTGTTTGTGTGTTTAATAGCTCAACATGAGCGCTTTGTGGGGTTAAATGATGTTGTGTGATTCCCATGGGAAAACGTGAAGCATCAGGATTATCCTCTCCTGGCCAGTTTCGCTTCTCCTGAACCAAGTCATCAATCGCTGACGTCTGTGTCTTAGTGCCGCGGTGTGTGTGTGTGTCTGAGAGCGAGGGAACTGCTGGTGATGTAATAATTTTGATGAAGATATTCTCCAAGCTAAACCAGAGGTTTTTGTCAGATAAAAGTGTCAGTTTTTAACTTTATTTTATATTTAAGATCATCCAGATAAGCTCATCGCCTTGCAGAAATATTCACGCTCTCTGAGCTGTTCCGTATTTTTTTTTTTACTGTAATTATACTGACAATCGTTTCAGACTTTCCTTTTATAAAATTGTGAAGATATGCATTTGTTTCCACTTTCAAAGTCATTGTTTACTTTATGTTGGTATTCCACATAAGATGCCAATTAAATACATTTAAGTGTGCAACTGAACATAAGAAAAGTGAAATGTACTACAACTAAATGCAAACACTCTTCTACAAAAAGTTTACTTATTCTAACATTTCTTTACAAGGTTGAACATTGTTTATATGAAATCCCCTAAATGTTGTTTTTTTCTGTCTGCGGTAAAACTCTGTTCATTAATTAACTTAAGACAGAAACAAACAAATAAATCCCCTTAGACTACAAAAGCCAAGAAAATATTTTCACAGAAAAGTGTGTGTGTTTTTGAGATCCACTGGCAAAGTCTTTGAACAATGCTCATTATTGCATACAACAAAAACATGGTTCTTTATTGTGCTCTGGGTTATTTCATCTATAAAAATAACTTGGATTTTAATTTATTATGTTTGCAACTTGTATTGCAGTCTTAAAGCAGCACTCTCGATATCTTTACTCAGCTCTCTTGTTGATCTTCTTGGTTATGGTTCCCTTTAAGATTGTCTTCATCTTACAGCATTATTTAAATGTCTGTAGTTTTCCAAAAACTTCCCATAGTTTAGTTTTTAAATTATGTCAGATTATAATTGCAAGATACAGAAACATAGTGAAAGAGGAAAATATAGTAACTTATGTAATAAACTGTTAAGAATGGATGCTGATGTACTGAATTATTTAAGATTACAAATTTGCTGATACTGAGTCCCAGTTTGATACATTTAAGTTAATAAAACTGCTGCCACAAAAGTGCTTGAAAAATGTACAGAAACACGCATTAAAGCTGCAATAGTGTCGTGACTTTGGCTCACACACAAATCTGTTGGCAATTTGTGACAGCCTCAGATATTTTCTTTCAAAGGAATTATCTGCGGCCTTAAAGTCCAGCTCCACATAGAGCTAACTTGTTCTAAAAATTGTTTTCAAAAGCGTCATAAAATTGAATGCCTCCTGTTTCAGCTTAGCTTTTCCAAAGTACATTTTCACTAGAAATGCCATTTTGTAGGGTAAAGAATAGTTAGATTGCTTGGGATAACCCAGACTCAAATTAGCAAAATACATTACAGTCCAAACTTAATGGCACAGTTTTCCAGCCATTGCCACAAAAACTAGCAGTATGAAGTGTGACTTGCTCACTAGCAGAAACGGCCGCAGTGGGCCCAGCTGTACATGAAGCTTGATCTTCAAACAGACTTTCACTGATGACTGCTGTGCAACCCTGGATGGTCCAGATGGACGCAGTAGTGGATTGGTGGTGGACGGCCCCCACGTCCCAACACGGCTGTGACGTCAGCAAGGAGGTGGCGGAGTCATGCTTTAGGGCCAAAATCATGGAGAGAGAGAGAGAGAGAGAGAGAGAGAGAGAGAGAGAGAGAGAGAGCGCGCTGGTCGACCCCTTCAGAGTCCATGAAGGCGTGAAAATGACCTCAGCAAAGTATTTGGACTTTCTGTCATGGTTCAAAAAGAAGAGCCGTAACTTCAGTACCAAAATTATCCTCACGCATGATAATGCACCATCTCATGCTGCAAGGAATACCACTGTGTCACTGGCTGTTATGGGAATGAAAGTGGAGAAACTCATGGTGTGGTCACCATCCTCCTCTGACCTTTGACCCTATTGAGAACCTTTGGAGTTTCCTCAAGCAGGAGATCTGAGGGTTGAATGTGATGTCAAAGAAGGGGCCCTATGTTGACATGTAACTCATCTGTGAAGATGTTTGAAATAGTTTTTATTTTACTACATGTGACCACTTAATGCTGCACATTCAAAGAATGACCATTTGCAGTTCTTTATAATCCATAAAATGTTTAGAAAATCTGCTGTGCATAATAATTTGGAACAGAGCATTTTGAGTTTATTTTTGAAACAAGTGCTGTTCTCATGCTGTGCTCAGTAAAATTTAATTTATACTGACCATCATTTACATTGACCATTTAAGAGAATCTGAGAAAATGTCACTTGCATAATAATTTGGAACACGGTGTAAACGCTGTGTTACGGGTCAGCTTACTGATTGTGGTTCTGGTATGAGGTTGACTTGTTTTTAGGCTCAGACAAAGCAGGGATTTATTGAGGTCGACTGAAGGGGTAAAGGTCGAGTAATTGGTTGTGAGCTGGAGATTGAAGGCTGGGGGAAGCATGAATAGTGGCCTGAAATGTGTGACCTACAAAGCCTTACATCACATCTACATCTCAGTTTTACAAACTAACGTTGGAGGAGGTCACTAGAACCTCTAAAACATTGTGAGGACATTTCTTTAATATGGCTGATTACTAACAGAACTCGCTAAATAAATCAGGACAAGGGATCGCTGTTTTGGTGCCAAGACAACTTCAAGTCCAATTTGTTTCCCACTGTAGCAGCAAATTGAGAGGACTGAAATTAAAGACTAAGCCAGGGAAAATTTGTTCTACTTTGGGTTGCTGATTCATTATATATCTAATTTTCTCTCTCTAATATTGCAGTGCATGTAATTTCCCTGCAAATTGCTTTAAAAACTATGTATTAATGTTGTCGGGCTTTGGGCGCTCTGATCTGTGCTGATACATCTGAAGGTCAAACCTCATAGTGGAAATGGAAGTAAAGAGAATAATTTAATATCAAGTGTATTAAAATTAAACTAGACACACAAAGTGGTCAGCAGTGCTCAATTGTTTTAAAAGCTGATAGCCTAATTGTACTGCGGCATGGACCACTTTGGATTAAAAGAACGGTTCCAGAGATGCATAATAAAGCAGAAGCCCAGAGGACTGGAGGTATGGAAATGCCTCGTGTGTTTGTGCCTGAAGGAGGAAACTCTGCAGACACTCTTCCTTGACTCTGTGTTAATTCACTTGGAGCCATCTGCTGTGTGCATTTTTCCTTGTCGTGTTCTGACTACGTGTTTCCTATTGTTTCCTGTGAGAGAGAATCGAATGTTATACTTGAAACTTGGAGATCAGATCCTATTAACCAATAGGTATTAAAATGACCGAAATGTTAATCAAGCATTTTAGTTTGTAAAAGCTCAGTTTTGATTAAATTCAGAATATAGCAAAATAAAACGGCTTACGACAACATTTTTGGTCTACTGTGTTTATATTAGCTGTATATTAGTTTAAATATGTGAACATAATATTAGTTAAGAGTCTTTTGGTTCAAATATTACGATGTTGCAGCAAGAATTTGAGTCTGTCCAACTTTGTCGAGTGTATCATGCATTAAACTTTCTTTGTAAAGCAATTAATGTAATTAATGTAATAATCAAAATTAAATCTGTCCAAATCAATTCTTTAGCTTTCCATTAAATGACCTCCATCATACAAAAATGCATGAGAAAATAACTGTATTTCTCAGGGTCAAAATAATTACAACTCAAGAAAGACTCTGCAAAGAATTCAGAGCTAATCAATGAAACTAAGAATCGATTTTATTTTCCTAATGATAAACTAAGTTTAAAAACACACTGTAAAGCGCAATAAGGGGTAAACTTGATGACTAGAAGGAGATTGTTCAAGATTTTAATTGAACTGGTTAAAGACCTGACCTTTACCAAGATTTTAAGGGTTTTTCAGGAGCCAAAGGAAATGAGTTATGACCTAATCTCAATTCAAGCATTGAGGTGGCAAAGAAAAATAAAAAAGGCTGATGAACTGAAAGTGTTGGCACCATTTTAGCTCTGCACCCACACCTCTGCCTATCGACCTGGATGACGGGGAAATCCTGGCACAAGCAGCTGCTGCTTCGCCTGGAAGGTCCGACTGAGACAGGCCGGGTTTTTTGATATCGCAGCACTTCCACACTGCATATCAAAGTGGGTTGGAAATGAAGGGATAACCTCTGAAATTTGAGATCTCTGCCATAATAGAAACGAATTTGATTACTTTCACCAAAGCTGAATTCCTTAGACTGAAAGAGACGTCTCTAAGGTCAAAGATGTGTTTTACTTCAGACATTACAATTTTACACATTACTTTCCCCTCCCCCCAATTATTTTTTTAAATACGAATATCTGTTCTCCTCATTAGTTACCATTGATTCAACTTAGACCTTTCTAAAAATCTAAATTAAAATAAATAATCATAAAAGCTTAAATAATTTGATTTGGTTCATCTCATGAGGATGAAGTAGCAGGTAATGTTAGTATTTATTTTAATTTAGTTTACTATATTTTAAAGTTAGCAGGAAATTAAGAACACTTACCATCTTTTGCCAGGTGTTTTTTTTGTTTTTTTTTAAATATATATTTGAATGAAATCTATTATTGAATAAAATGCTAAACAACTGCTGCACCAGTTGTCTTGGTGAACTTCTTGCGGGTTGTTGTTTCTATTGCGCTGACTCTGGCCACCTCTGTTTGGTCTCTCACGCAGACTAATAATTACTAATGTGTCGACTGTTTTGTTGCTGTTTTTCTCCTCAGAAAAGTGCCAGACTTTCAGAGGAAATGGCGACGCCACTTCAATTTGCACCCCGTCTTTGGAAATGTGTGAACAGCACAGGGAGAGCGCTCAGCAACCCTCAGGGAAAGGAGCCTTTGTGCGACACTCATTATCAAAAAAGTGTGAGAAAACAAGCGAGGGAGAGGGCATCATTAAGAAAGAATGTGTTGAATTTTTATAGACAAAAGTGCTCCCGCCGTCTATTTTTCGCCCTAAAGATGCAGCAAAGATTAAAGATGACATTGATTCATGTAAGGTTGAGCTCCATCTATAGATATGTGAAATGAATCACAGACAATAAAAAATACAATTTTGTCAGTAATGTGGAGGATTGGGCCTCTGTGACAGTCTCTATAAAGACACTTAATGTCCCCCTCAGTGGCTCCCCTGTCCCAAAGTCTCGCTGCCGCCCCTTCATACATAAACATGGCTACTAAAGAGGTGATTCATGAATACTATCAAGGTCTCCTCTGTGATGGTTTTATCATTGGCTCTACGTGATCATGTTTCAGATCGTGTTGTGACTATTGTTTTCTTTCATAAATACTATTACTGTCTGTTTTGCATGATCATTCCCACCAGAGTGGTCTTTAGACCTGACATATCATCGAGCTTTATATGTGAGTTTGCCCCTGTGTGCTTGAGCCACTCCTAACCGGATAAGTGTTGCGTGTGTGTTGCCTCTGCATATGTGTTTCTAAAGGTTTCTTCCATTCTTATGTGTTCAGGTGGATGAAAATGTTTTATGCAACTGTTTATCAGAGGAAAGGCCTGAGGGCTGAAGTCTTTCTCTTGCTCCCTCTCTTTCACACACATACACACACACTAACCCACACACATGCCCTTTAATGAAATGTTAGCTGTTATGGAGTTTTGTGCTAGGCTTGTGTGTCTCGTGTAATAATGACTTAATATTGTGTGTGTTTAGGGGGAGTTGGTGGTGTTTGGGTGCAGCTGCATGCAGTCTTCCTTTTATTACTTTATATATTGTAGCTCAGCTGGAGAATTAATCCAGAATCTTCCCTCTGAATCTGTTTCAATGTGTGCAGGAGTTTCTGTGTGTACCTGTGGTAGCTGCTGTCTAATTATGTAATGTGTCACTCTGCAGAGTGAGACAAAATCCACACTCTGCTTGCTGTCACCCTTATCAAGACATCACACCTCTGTGTTTGGGTAGTGGTTTATCATACTGCAATGGAAGTGTGCATTTATTATTTTACTAAAACTCTCTGATGCTGCTTTTTTCGTCGTCACTTTAGAAAACTCATGGTTTCCCTTTCAACATTCATTGCCTCGTCATTTTTCACTCAAATCTGTAACTAAACATTTTTGCAAGAATGATTTTTTTTTTTTTTTGTCTGCTAAGCCTCTTATTACTGACATAAATCATTCAAGCATAAAACCCATCTGAACTTGTGCACTTAAGTGAAGAAGAGCTTGTATTTCTATGAATCTTGTCGGTTTTTAAATAAGTGAGCTCTGGTCTTGAGCTGAAAATCAGAACAATAACTGCTTCACTTCCATAGTTACATTTACTTCATTTTTAACATCTCTGCTTAGAATATGTTGTTATATTTTATGTTTTGGTTAAAAGGTCCTGTCTCCCCTTTAGTAGAAATGTTAAGTTTGTTTTTCTAGTAATATGTTTAAGTAATACCAAGAAGAGCTACTGGAAATAAAACATCCAGTTCCACATATTTGCTGTGGAAACAATACAGGTTTAAACATTCCTGTCTGGAAGTCTATACTTGGCTGAAGGATTCACATGTCAAGAGTTGAAGGGGTTACAAAACAAAAACCTTGTACTCCTGTCGCAACGACATACAAAGATAAGGAGATGAGCTGAAACCTGATGCAAAGCTGCCCAGTGGTCCGTCTCCAGATTATCTGGCTGTTTCTAGTTTATTTTATTAATGTCAGTCAATGCAAGCTGGATCTGAGATTGACATTCATCTAATTTTCTGGTGTTTCTAAATGAATCTGTGACCCGGAAAGGAATTTCTTCAGTATAATCATTTCAACATATGAAGCGGTTATTAAAATATTCAAATTTAAGACAAAGAATGTAATTTTCATTCTTCCTGCATGCCATTGTGTATGCGGCTGGCATTTCAAAAGCATATGATGATATGAGGCTTGAAATTAATTGAATTTCAGTGTAGCCTGTCTGTGCTTCTGATACAGCATCATACTCAGTTTGATGTCCAGCAAAGCGTGGCTGTTATAGATTATTTTGTAAATGTCAAAGTCTGTAGTATGAGTTCCTTCAAGTGGCCCTTTAGTGTCGCAGTGAAAAAAAAAAAAAAGAATAATTCTTTTACCTAAAATCGTGCTAAATCATGCAGATGTTTTGTCTACGCTGGTGAAGATTAATTCAGCTCATCATGCGGATAAGACCATTTGAAGGCACACAAAATCTGTATGAAGCACTGAACCTCCATCAGAAAAAGGGACGCTGAAACATTTACATTTAAGATCACCTTCCACGCTGAAGAGCACAACTTAGTAGGGCTCAATCGGTGCTTTGTAAACTACATTTAATGGAATTGAAATAATTAAAAGGTCAAAACATGATCAGACAGATGAGTTTGTTTGTCTGATCATCCTCATTCTCAATGTAATCACCATAAAACCAAATCTGGAGTTAAATATTTATTGAAGACGCGTTACTGATGCATTTAGATGCAGGCGACGCTCCAGCAGTTCCACTAAGAACAACCCAGGTAAAGAGGTGGATCGAAACAGCATCTTGTTGCAACACTTGTCAATATAAAATCTTCCTGGCAGAACCAACGTGAGCATCTTCTAATGAATTTGACCTCCACATCTCCAAGACTGCATAATGACAGGGACAGGATTGCCGTCAATGCACCTCTGTGACCGATGCAGTCAGAAGGTTCCCTACGCACAACAACAAAGGCCTCGCTCTGTGACAGACCCTTTTAAAAATATGACTCCAGGTGACGAACACTACTAATTAAAATTGATTTCAGAGGATTGCTGGTTTTGTGCCCTTCAGTAATAACTCTACTGTCTGTGTGCACTTGATTTTTTTTATTCAGTTTTATAAACAGCTTTTTCCACACTCGCCCATACTCCTATTTTTTTCTTTTGTGACACGATGTTGAAGTATCTGCTAATGGTTGCAAGACTGTTGCCATTTGTTACAATTTAGTGTGCAGTTGTCCTCATACAAACCCTGCGAAAGCACACATGTAATCACAGATACACACAGACGATAGGACTTCCCAGCATGACCTTATTAGACGAAGTCATCATCGTTAGAGGGAAAAGCTAAGTACTTTTGCAGAAAATGACACCGCTGTTAATGAGGACACAGCAAAGACTTTCGGAATAAGCATTAGATACCAAGATGAAGGAGATGAAAAATGGATGTGGGGCTAACAAAACAGAAAGTAATGAGAGAAAAGGTGAAAATGATCTGAGCACACAGTAGAGGTGGGTGTGACTGCCAAGCCAAAGCTGTAAAATGTCTAGTGGCTTTTCAGCAATAGAGAAGAGAACAAAGGCATCAATACATCAACACCTCGTTCTTCTTGACCACCTGTATCTCTCAAACACCCTGTCAGAGAAGGATGTGGAAAACATTTTCCCTCAAAGCCATTCCCTTGGTTATTTTTATGGCATTATTTTTCTTTGTCTCTCACATGTCACACACTCCGCAGTTCTCAGCCTGCGGTGTCCACACAGAGTTCAGAGGCAGACACTGAGCTGTTCGGAGCTCTATTTTTCCACATTGTGTCACTTTACAACCTCAATGTAAAATGTGATTCTTCAGGATGAAGAAATCTGAACTGTGTCGTGTGCATTTGTATTCAAACCCTGAAGATCCTTTTAGTGGTAGTTGCTACTGGTAATGATGTCAGGTTTGTCTCCACCACCAATGCACATCTAAGGACTGGAGGTTTTATTTAGTCTTGCAAAAAAGCTCAAGCTCAGTCAGATTGGTTGAGGAGAAACGGTTTCGAAAAATGCTCAACAATTCTCACAGATTCCCAATCAAATTTAAGTCTGGACTTTGACTGGGCCATTCTAATTCACCTTGACAGCTAGCATCAGCTCTTTTGCAGACTAACAGGATTTATTCTCACATTTATCTCAGGCTGCATTCCATTCATCTGTATCCAGCTTCCCTTTCTGTATTAAGAACAAAAGATTCACAGATCATGATGCTCCCTCCAACCCGTGTTGGTGGGATGGTGTATTTAAGGCAATGCACAATAATATTTTTGTAATTTATGGAGGAGAAATTAATGGTATTCATGACTAATAGTGGCATATTTTTCCACTTGAGTTGTAGATTTTTTCTGCTCATTGAAATGGTCACTGATTTTACCTATAACTCCCCTTACATAAAAACTGTACCAATATTAAACTACTCTTACTTATGGATGTTATTTAGGGGTTATTAATGGAGGCTGTATACAAATGCATACCCAACTTTTCACGTTTTTGTTTGTAAGAATCTTCTTCCACAACTTTGTGTCAATCTATACAAGAACAATCTTTGAGGTTTGTGGCTGTGACAAAATGTGGAAATGTTTTTCCAACGTGTCTGTGGAAGTGATGGAAGGAGGAGGAGTGTTTTCAAACCATGTCCATTTGTGTCCATCTCTTTTTCTCCGCAGACTTGTGATTAAATGTCAGGCCTGTGGATTGATGTTCTCTCTGATTCAACATCACAGCAGGAATGAATCCCACTGCAGCTCCCAAAGAGCCACATGTGGCAGAAAAAGAAAAAAAAAAAAAGATGAAGACGATGCATATAGGGTTTCAGTGACACACTGCACCAGTCCTTTCCCTATTCACCGCACAAACAAAATCCTGCAGTCCATATTCAAAACGGAATGAGAATGCATGAGGGAGCATCAGTGGAACAGGCCAGGAGGTTAAATGCTTCCTTTTTTTTTTGTGGGTGGGGGTCGAACACTGGTAATGCGCTGTGAGTGGCTGGCAGTGTGCCATACAGAAAGGGCACACTACTTCAGTTTCAGCAAAGTGGAAGAGTGCAGCAGACCTCCAGTGTGAGTGTGTGTGCATAAATATAAAAAAAAAACAACACACACAGTGTGTGTTAGATGGTGATTCAGAGAATAATGCACTTCTGTTGCAGTTCTGGCAGTCATCCACTTTTTGGAGACTCTTTTATCAGACAAGAGTGACCTCACTAATTTGCTTGTATAAGCTTTGTTGCTCGACTTGTTTGCATTTACACATTTAACAGGATGATGATGATCCCTAAATGATAAATCAGCTAATGCATTTGATTTGTCAGCCGAACGTCGCTGCTTTTCAGTATCACAATAAACATTTACATTCTGATTCTAATGTGATGGTTCACACTTTTTCATTGCATTCTGTCTGTTTTAAATTTTTTTTTACAATTTATGAAAAGATGTAGCTGTATGTATAACTTGCATCAGAACCTCCTGGAGCTGTTCTTGCAGGTTAATACATTTATGTCACCACTTTATTTTGACACCTTCATTGGCTTTTATTGATGCCAAACAGGCTCTGTTATTGCATAAGTTGCATGCAAGTGTCCTATACTCAGCGTTAGCTTGCCTCTGTTCGCTATTCCCCTTACCTTAAAGCCCAATATCAATTGTACCGCTCCATTTCTAGTGACTTTGTGTGGTACCAGCAATAAAAGCAGTGTGGGTCAAAAGCCGTTCGGGCTCCACAGGTCCTCTGAACATGGGGACGAAGCGACGAAAGTGGAGCTGTCCTTGGTGCTGAACTCACAAGAGATTTAAGATCTGGAGTTTCTCTCATCTTGAGTTACTTTACTGGAATACTGACAGAAAAAATATTCTCCTTCAGACTCATGGTAGTATCTACAGTATAATGATGACTTGCTTCTGCTCTTGGAGCCATGCAGATTTTATTTTTTATGAGTCCTATTAGAACTATAAAAAATGTATTTGAAATGTATTTTCAGTTTTTCTTCAAAATGGTTTTCAATTGTGAAACGGAAAGAAAAATATAAACTAGCCCTAAACCATACTCAGAGTATAGTTGATTTTAGATGTAAGCTAATTAGCACATAAAGTTCACCTGTGACTGAACAGTGGAGCGGTTGTGCAATGCTGCCCTGCAGGAAGTGAAGCCTGGGTTTGGACTCTGGCCTGGTGTGTTTCTGCATGGAGTTTTTATTTTCTGCTGCTTCAAACCAGCTCAAAAACATGACTGTCAGGTTAAATGATTACTTTAAAAAGCGCTTAGTTGTGAAGGTATGTGTGTGTTGTTGTTTCTCTTGTGTCTCTCTGTGTTGCACTGTAACGGACTCGTAACCATTCCAGGGTGTTTGGCCACCAAACCCACTTGGTCCTGTGTCCGACAAGTTTCTACAGACAATAGATGGATGGATGGAAGTTCATGTCAGTGTAATTTAATCCCAACATGATTATAGCTGTTATCAGAAAGCTGAGGTTTTCTAGAGTACATTTGTCTTATTGATAAAACAACTTTGATTGTAGCTCACAGCATTGTTCTGAATCCTACTGGATTTTCCAAAATGGCTCTTTATGACTTTTGCTAAAATAACAAAGAACCAACAATTGTTTTTAAATAAAGGTAAAATGGCAAACATGGATTTTAGCAGTTTTCCATTGACATTTATGAAGCATAAGTTATCTTTCATGTAACATTAGTTTCTCTAAATGACCTTTATTTAGCCGGGCTCGCTCCTGGCAAAAATGGCTGTAACAGTTTAAATCAGTGGTTTTGCAAGGCAGTTTAATCAATTTTACTTTGTTTTTACTGACAAACTGATTCCTTTTGTTGTTTGGTTGTAGCGTCTCTGTTTTATGGCATCAAGTTGCAGTCGATTGTTTTGTTTGACAACTGCTTCCCATCGACTTCAGACATGACTATTGGACAGTTTGATAGTCGTCTTGTATGAACACCTAAAGATGGTGTCACGGATCCAAGCTGGTGTGTTTGGTAGAAATCCAACGTGAGCTGATGCAGCACCGTCTGTGCAAAGCTGATGGACTTGGCTCTTCCTACAAGACCACAGCAGATGTAGCATCGCTGCATGTGGCTGAAGTCAGACAAAAACTTCAGTGCTGATGTTTTATTGTTTCTGACTGGAATTGAATTGTGCTTTGCTGTGTATTTTTTACTATTTTTTATTTTTTTCCTGACCAGAGGACCCACAGGGACCCATTACAGACCTGTTGTGCAGTTTCAAAGGGCCCAGGTATCAGTCGAGAAATCCAGCTGGATGTTACTCAGCACTTTACAAAAACACACATTTCAGCCTGACAAGAGTCTGACAGCAGCAGGTGTGATTAGTGTGTGCCAACAGATGGTGGAGAGCAGAGATGGCACGGGGCTCAGAACTGTCTTCACTTCCTGCTCGTCTCTCTTTATGTACATGAATCTCAGCTTGCATCACACTGAGAAATGCCTCCAGCAACATCTTTCCTGCTGGTCTGTGTTCTTCAGCTCGGTCGGATGCAACAGATATATACAGTACAGTACCCTGCACACAAACCTCACTTTATTATTCGCATACTTTTTCCTTTCCGCAGGGACGTCCCATCAGATGTGTCCCTGCCCTGCTGGCCATCGGCCTTTTTCCTTTAGTCGTTCGGTGACTGCATTTGTGTTCGCAAACAAGGCTCTCTGCGGTGAAATGCACACTCACTCGATGTATATCCTAAAACACACTAATTAACAGCCTCATTAAGGCTTAAGCAGTTCTCCCGCTGAGGCTGTGAGACAGGCAGTCGCACAGACACGCATGTCCGTGTGCTGAGACCTGCACTTATTAGTGCTTCTTTGCTGTGTGTTCTGCTTTTCATTAGGGTTGATACTGCACATATTAGTCAGTTGTCCTTTTGAGATCCCTGCTGTTTGGGAGAGGACTTACATTTTTCATATCTTCCCCGAGAAGGTTTTCCCAAATGTATCGATTCATATGAAAAAGCAGGAACCATTGTTTAATTAATCCACTGTGAGGTTTGTCTGTATCTATCACTCTATAAGTCTGTAGATGGAAACCCTCAAAGTTTCTTCAGCTGCCTGTTTGTTTCATCAATATATGGATGGATGTACAAAGTACAAAGCAAAAGGAGCTGTCATGGTTGCTTACATATATTACTGAGGAAGCACATTGTATCCGTTCCAATTGAAATGAAATCTCACATTTGAATTTATTCAGTGCAAATATCAAAATATGATCATTGAAAAGAGAGTGGTGCCTCAATATTTTTAGGATGACTTTCTGGGTAAAAAAAAAAGACAAAAAAAATTTGTCTTTGTTGCTTATTTTTCCACACTGATGTGATTTAAAAACAGGTGCAGATACTAAGTAGTTTGTGTACAGCAGTGCAGAAATCATGGGTAAATTATGACGCAAATTATTCTGCCATGTGCATTCTGCCAAAGTCTCAAGATAAAATTGCTTTAATAAAAACCATTCATGCTGTATGTGAATGCATTTCTCTAAATCAAGACGCTTTCCCTGAGCAGAAGAGTTGAATATTTTGACGTAACTGCAGTGAGAGAGACTTCTGTCAGATGGATTAGCACACCATATGGAAATCCCTTCACATGGGAACCAAGCAGCAGCATCTCTACACCCATGCGCCTTTTCTTTCACAGGTCAGTCTCCCAATCTGTTATTGTCTGCACATGATACACATATGTAAACATGGGGAAATATTCCCAGTGCAGCTTTCACAACACCTCTCGACAACAGACTGTTTGTTACTTGCTGCATTCTGCCTACATAATGCTGCTCCCACCAGGGGACTTGTTGATTCCATAATTTAGCCCTTATCTCGCTGGTGGAGATTGTGTGAGTGTGTTTGCTCTTAAGCAGTCATTCTTCCACCTGTAAACTAGGCTCCTGCGACTCTGCAGTGCTTTTCTCCCCCCTCCCCCTTTCTTTTTGCCGCCTTGATTTGTTCTATTGTTTGTCTTCAGAACATTTTCCATTTGCTACCATTCCCTGCTATTTTGTAAAATCACTACATTGCATTGAGTGGGTGGTGCAGTGAAAAGTGAAATTGCAGGCAGCAGATTATAAAAATCACATTGTGTTTAGTCAATCATCCAAGTACCTTACAGTTTAAATGTGAAAGTTAAACTTCAGAGATTATCGATGCAGAAAGCTTTCTGCAAAATAAAAAGGAGGGTTAGTAATTGTGGACTGACTGTCCTTCAGCAAACTCACATTTACAGAAGCTGGAGGCTGAGATCTGAGACAGGATCAATGCTGCAGGTCCTATTTACATTCCAATCGCAGCCTTTTCTGATCAATTGGTGCCTCTCCTCCCCTGAAAACCAGCACCGGTGCCTCTGATTGGTGAACACATAAGACATAACCCCAAACCTACTTCAGTCTTTCTTTTCTTTCTTTATTCTTCTGTCACGTATGCAAACGTGTGCGAAACTCCCCTTGAAAAACAGTCCAAATGTGTTGGATCGATGCTCAGTCAGCCTGAAAGCAGGATCTGCATTATTTCATGCTCTGTAGCTTAAATTGATCACAGAATAAAATGATTAGTGAAGGAATCTTTCACGTCGTTATTTTCCTTTTTCCTCGTATCGAACCTGCTTGAATTCATTAGCGAGGAGACGCCCTCGTCCTTCCACGCGAGTATCTGCGAGACGAGTTTTGATCTTTAGATATGCAGTCCAGCACATATTAACCAGACTCATTGATTACATTTAAAAAAATAGAGTTAAAAAAAAAAAAATAAAGAAAAATAAAGATTTTTACAAAAAGGTTATGTTTTCTGCGCCGGCGTGTTTAGAAATAGGACAGAAAAGTCAAGAGTCTTTGATACTTTTTACGACAATAACATTTTTAACTTATAGACCAACACAAAGAAAAAAGTAAACTTGCTCTTCAAATTGTGAAATATGTGTGCAAAATTCAAAAAGAGGGATTTATTTTAATATCCAGAAGGCCCAGAATGAGTGCTTTGTTAAACCAGCTGTTTACATCCAGAGACTGAATTTTTTTGCCTTATCTTGTTTGCCGCTCGCCACAGTGTCTGTGAGCAGCAATTTTCTAGTCTTACCACAGCTTCACAATTGGATTTAAGTCTGGACTGACAGGAGCTTTCTGGCCTTTTAATAGGCTTTGATGTAGAGAACGCTTTGGGTCTTCCTGCTGTGAGGTGCTTCCTGAGGTCTTCACAGAACAGCTGTTTTTATACTGATACAAAGTCACACACAAGTGGACCGTGTTTACTAATTAGGTGATGATAGAAGGAAATACTTACATTGGTTTTACTTTAAAAGCGTTAGTGTGAATGAGAAAGAATGCAAATGCATGTCACACACATTTGATTTTTATTAGTATACAAATTATGCACCGCATTGTGTTGACTAATCACACAATATCCCTGTGATTTTTTTTAGAACATTTGGAAGCAGTAATCTCAGCGGCTCAACCAGTATTCTTACTCTGCCAGGGGAGCGAAGGAATGTTGCTAAAAGCCGTTTCTGGGTTACATAAACTATGAATCTCTAAACCCGTCCTGTGTGTCACTGCAACATTGGAAGCCATTTAGAGTCATTTAGAGTCCTGTTTAAGCCACCTGGTGAGAGTAAGCCCTGTATTTGCTCTGTTTAAGCTTCGTTGTCAATCAACTCCACAGGGAAATGTCTGGTTCTTTTACTGCTAAATGCTCCACTTCATTCCCAGCCTAACCCTGTTGAGTTTCTGACATAAACCATGCATGGCAGAAAAGTGACTTTGGAAGAGAATCAATAAAATAATTTTTCAGCCCAAATAGGTTGGATCTTTTATCCCACATTGTGTGTGTAAAGCATTGGATGTAGAAGCTATTTGAACGGCGTCCTCACTGCTTATCGTCCTATCAAGCAAGACTGTTATTTGTTGTCAGAAATGCTCTATTTTGCACTTTTAACAATACAAAGCTGTACTTCATTCTATTACTGATACTGTTAGATGTTCTTTTGATCTCAGTCCTGTATCTTCTACTTTCTGTTCAATTTCACACAATCTTTTCATGATCTGTGTTCACACCAGCAGCTACAAATGTCACCAGTCTTTTTTTGGGAACGCAAAGTGGTAGAACCATCTGGTCTGACAAGCTAAGATTGTTCAAGGGAAATACTTCAGAGATTTTGAATCTACTTTAATGTAATCATAAATATATTAATATCAGCTAATACACTCAGGGTTACTCCCAGTGAACCAGATAGAAATCTGTTTACATTTGTGTCATTATCTTCTGCACAGATCTTTATATTTGTTAACATAATTTTTTCCGTTTGCCTTAAATATATTTTAGCACGATTTGTACTTGATGTCGATGCATGTGAAACATTTCATTTGTACAATTCCTGTTAGTTGATATTTTTACGGTCTTCACTTTGCATTTTGTTACTAACATTTTTGTTCCCATGCATTTGAAGTATTTGCATTGGTTTTTATGATTGTGTTGCACCCAGAACAAATGATGCTCTGGATGCTGAAGTTTTTCTTGACGGTCACATTTTGTGAGGAGTTTCTGCAGATCTAAAATAGATTTTCTTAACATGCATAGTCAATAAAATGTCATGCTCCTACTCGCAGAATAGAACAGTTTGCTTAAATGCTATTCGAACGCGTTGCTTATTTTCCTTTCTGTTCAGATATGACTTCATATTCAGACACCTAATGTATACCAGAGCGGTTCTGGTTAATTGTGTGCAGACAACAGGGAGAGAAAAAAAATCTTCATTAACTTTGCCATTTGGTCTGAACGTCAAATTTGAATGCATTGAGTATCAGCTGCCTTTGTGTCTGACTCTGAGAGGTGTGGGGGAAACACCTTGTTGAGGGGGAAAAAAAAGATATGAAGACAATCAACACAGTGTGCATGGTCTTTACGGTGAAATTGGAAAATGGTCAAAGTTCCCAAAAATTATAAAATGCAATTTCAGGGATCGGGTTGGGTCATGCATATCCGTGATGCAGCCGATTTTACACATACACATTATGGCGTGTTGACGAAATCTGAAAATACCTTTTTGGTTTGGATATTGGAAAGCATGGCATTAATGATAAAAAAAAAAAAAAAAACTTTGCCAAAAGCCTGTCACAACGTGAAAAGATTTGATTGCAATGTGTAAGCATCAGCTGCTTTAAGATTTGTTCTATTTACTAGAGCTTCTTTTTTGAAAAATGCCCCAAGACTGTATCATAAAATTGTGAAGGATGTTTATATGCAAAACTGAATCCATATGCATATCCATCACAAAAGACAGATCCGGAAAAAAACCATGCATACAAATTTAAGTGGGTGGTGTGAGTAAGCTGGAGAAATGAGGAGGAGAACAGTTTTGTTTAAGATTCTCCAAACGACCTTTAAGTGATGGCTTCACGCAAGATGCTTCGCCACAAATATTCTCACACAGCCATCTGTAAACTGCTCCCGCACACGCCTCCACGCTACGTCTGTGTCAATATGTTTGCTCTGTTTGGAAGCGTCGGTTTATTTTGTTGACTTATTTTCTGCATCAGAAACAATCGCTGCAGATATTGCGAGGGGGATTAATTTTATGCAAATGTATGCAAATAACTGTGTCACAGAACTTCATCCGCATTGGTGCTATGCAAATTGTGTTTGCTAAACAGCCATATTGGAAGCGTCCGTAATTCCCAGCCCCCTCACATCCCACCCACCTCTTAACTCGCTTCCCAGCCCCAAACTCTCTGCATCCTCTTTCTCCCGCCAGCATATCACCAAGGCTTCAGTGTCTCCTCTTCAGTCTCCATTAATCCTTTTCCAACCTTTTTCCTCTCCTGGCCAATGTCTCTGCCCAGGCCCTGTCCCAACCGGCACCTCCACCCAGCCCAGCCTCCCCTGTAATCCTCCTCTTCTTCCTTTCCTCCCCCTCTCATGCGTCTGTGTGCTGCATGGCTGTTAGTGGTGTGAGGAGCCGCTAATAAGGCTTGAGGAAAACATTGTCATAGTGCCAGGAAAGTGCAGAGCAGGGAGCCATGCAAGAGGCAGCCAGAAAGGCCTGGCATTGGACTTGCTAATGGAAGGCTAACAGAGCACCAACAAGAGAAAATTGAAAAGAGAGAAATAAAAACGTGGAAAAATAAAAACGTGGAAAAATAAAACGCGACATCAGGGCTTCAGAGACGGGATGAAGGGCTGGAAGATGAACGACAGACTGATTCTGCCAATAGTGAGGGGAACCATAGTTTACTGTGTGTGGGGCTGATGGGGTCTCTCCTTTATGACTTTACGCCTCAATCATCTCTTCTAGTTTTCCATTTTATAAGGATGTTACAGCGCCATGCGTGATGCTTCACCCCCAAACGGCAGGGATTATGTGCATGTTTTTAAATGTAAAGGCCTTCTAACCAACAACCCACCTTAGATTTTTAAGAAAAGCACAAGCCATAACCCTCAAAGCAAGACTGAGATTCCAGCTGCTTAAGCCCGTGTACTGTTTTTTTTTAGTAGCACCAATTAGGGTTCCCCCGCTCCAAAACAGCGGTTTTACAAAATGAAACCTTGAAAAAGAGTTTGTCACACCGTGATTGAAGTGCCGAAATGGTGCTGCGTCAAGCTGTATGAGCGCCATGTGGCGCACTGAGGCAGTCAGTCACGGGAATATGGCTGAGAGGAAAACTATTTCCATACTGCATGCGAGCAACAGCCAGCCACAGTCTCACATCTAAATGGCATTTGTGAGTAATATGCTTTCCTTTACTGCAAATGCAAGCAGTGCAATACAGCTAAGTAATATCTTTCTGCAGAGCAATACTGGCTGTCAGCATTATATGGATGAGTTGATGTCTGTGGTGTGTGTGTGTGTTTTTGTGTGTGTGTGTTGGAGGAGGGTAGACGTGTGTGTCTGTGCACGCTTGTCAGATCCATTTAGATAGCAGGTATAGTGGCTGGAATGAACTGTTCGGAGAAAGGAGGACAGTATTTCGTTAGACATGCGTCATTACAGTTCGTGACCAGTCACATGGTTGACCGTTTCCGAGCCGTTCCAAAGGGACTGTGAAATATAACAGGCCCAAAAGGAAAGTGTCACCAAATGTAGCGCTTGCACACAAATTTGCCTTTGTGGCAGTTACGCTGTCACATGGTTAACGTTCACATTAAAGTAACTTTCCAGAGTATTTGCACGTTAGCACTTATTTCTGCAGTTCAAGTATGTCAGGAAACGGAGTATTATGCACATTCAGAGTGTCTGCTAAATTTATGTGCTGTGGATTTCTAACAAGGAAGCCAGAAGTGCAACTTAATGTGGACTTGGAGGCTGTGGCACAAAATATTCATTTACAGTCAAGCTGGCATTGTTGTATTTATGAGATCCACCAGCTAGAGTCTGAAGGTGAGCCATTCTGTGGGAATAACTGTGACAGGCTTGGTCTGGTTTCCTGAGCACATCTCTCAAAACCTGAAAAAAGTTGAATTTTTGATTTATTTACTTATCTAGATAAAATTAGTTGCTTTTTTTTTTCTTTGGGCCTCTGTTACACATTATGAGCTCAGTCTTTCTTGCTAATCCAGATAGCGTGATTGTTGTCGTTTGTGCTGTTATCACTGTCTGACTAATCGGATGCCGACTGCTGGGATAAGCCTGCCAGTTGGCTGCTTACTGCAGGTGACGTTCTCCCATTTGAACACTTGCATATTTATTATTTCTTTAATATCCAGCAATGGGAAGTAAAAAAAAAAACAAAAAAAAAAACCTCCAGCCTACTAGAAATGGCCTTAAATGGCAAGTGTTCAGGTTTTGCCCTGGTTAATTCATCAAATTATCATATTATACATTACATTACAAAAGAACTCATTTATGGTTTTAAAGTGCCGTGCTATGTAATTCAGTATAACAAGGTGAGACAAAAAAGATAAGATACTTGTGCCACAAAGTAAACTCAATAAATTAATAAACAGCTACTCTCACAAGCAGATGCTGTCCATGTGTGATGCACAGATAAAAATCTAAGTGCAGCATTGAAAAGAAAAACCTTAAGGGCGACAAATGTGATTAATACTGATTCAGTAACTGAGAAGCAAAGTGCTTTTTATATATTTTGAACGATAAAACACCTTCTTGTCATTAAACATTTAATGCTGTCATAAATTAACCACTTATGAAATATCACTAAGTAACACAGTAACGCTTGATATCTTTACAGTTTACAAGGCTATGATATCTGTTAACTGTCTCTGAATGAGTAAGGCCTGCAAAGAAGCTGGAATCCCCTGCATTTTGTTTTTGCAGCTCGTCAAGACGTGTCTGAACCTGAAGCGGGTGAAGCTGGAGCGGAACCGGACCTCCACTTTCACAGCATGTCCATCGCTCAAGCGTATAAGGTTAGTCGTGCAAATTTAAACCTACCTGCTGTTGTCTTTGCTGTTGTTTGTGACGCACTTACCCACACCATTTTTGTCATTGACAATGAGGATGTCTTAAGATAATGCATTTCATGTGTCATATTTTACACTACAGATTTAGAGGAACTGGAAAGATTACTTTTGTAAAAGTGCCAAGAATAATCGTCATTGTTTGATTGGTGTGTTAACATAGCTGCAGTCTGATGGCGAGTTTAATCTTTTCTTTGTGTTTAGGCTTGATTTGTTCACAAATGCATCTCAGTAAATAATAACCCTCATGATTGCTTTTAAGCTCAGCCAATTAAACTTGGCCCCCTGCCCCAGATTCTACCAGATGCGTATTGAAGGCAGTTAGCAGCGGCCATGTTTTAAACAAGAAAAGAGACCTCAAATCAAATTTAGCTTCAGGCTTTGTATACGCTTGATCTAGCCCTGCATGTGTAGGTATATCAGTAGTATTTGGTTTATCTTAACATCCTGAACGCAGATATGAAAAAAAAAAACAACATAAATTGTAGCAGAGGTAAACAACTTGCAACTATTTTTTTTTGTTCCATCTGGTTGTAGCTGTCTTGAGGTCCTAGCACAGCGAATTCAGAATTATTGAGATTTAATAAACCAAAGAACTTGGAATGATGCATTTGATAGAAAATTAAATTGTAGAAGATCAGCCCCTCACCTGAGCTTACAAAACGCTCCTTACCAGCAGCATTAAAGCGTGATATGGTAACACCACCCTCGGTCGTCTGCATGAGGTACATGTTCACCATCCAGTGCGTGAACACAGGCGACAACCTGAGACTCCACAGACCTGTGAGCATCAGCGCTCACAGGATTCATTTCCAGAACAGTTTTGTTCCCAGCCACTGTTGGGCGAGTGGCACAGGACATTAAAGAGGGAAAGATTTTTCACTTCACAACCCACTCAGACACTGAAAAATTAATCTGCTTCACACCGTCTTAAAAATATGCTCAATAGTCTTGGTTTTATTTCATTCAGTTTATACAGTGATTATTTATGCATCTGTTTGTGTTTTTATTTTGTATTTTACTGACTGGGAGATACGAATAAGAGCTTAACTTCTAGATATAGCAATAAAAGTGTATTCTATTATTACTTGACATCATTCTAAACTCAAAAAATGTCTTATAAAATTTCACCTCATAAATTGAAATCATTTTTGATCCATGTTGGGAAATGATGCCTGAATATTCTTATGCTTCTTCTTCAAATGCTCTTACCTTTTCTGAAATTCCTGTCCTGTTTGTAAAGGTAACAGCTTTTTCATTTTTTTTTTTTTTATTTGTCACAAAATGACAACCTGCTTTCTGGTG
This sequence comes from Poeciliopsis turrubarensis, assembly GCA_010277015.1. NCBI lineage: Eukaryota > Metazoa > Chordata > Actinopteri > Cyprinodontiformes > Poeciliidae > Poeciliopsis > Poeciliopsis turrubarensis. Next base: position 455,770 of record VMRN01000035.1, read on the forward strand.
GTTATTTGTTCTGCTTTTCTATGCAACAGAAAAGCACAGAAACACACACAGTTAATTAGACATGCTTAACGCTGACAGCTAGTTTTTTTTTTTTAATTCGCTCAACTTTCTTGTTACACTTTTCCACGGTTCCTGAGTCCACTCAGCCACCTCCATGTTGTCACAAAGCCACATCTCTCTGACACCAACCCTGAGAATCACATTGAAGTCCCATGGCTGTTGTTTAGTTCAGAGTGAGTAAAAACATTGTTTATTTTGGTGATTGATCAGCTGAAACTGAAATACTTGCCTCAGATTTGATTGAAATCTTAATTCTATGAGTGTTTGTTCACCAAACCCTCATGCATCGTCTTTCCGATGTCTTCTGTCAAACATAACGATGTCGTCCCACTCCGTGCTTCATTTTAGCAAGAAAAAAAATATTCTAACTCAGAGTGCAACCCAGAGCTGGTGTATTATTAAACAAGATTGTTGCCTTTAATTCATACAAACAGAGCAAAGGGACAGTGGAACAGCAGAAAAGCATAGAAACACGCACAGTTAATTATACAATACAGATGTGTATGTCAGTATAATGGCGTGGCACTTGGTGACAGCCACTGCGCCGACATCCAAACCTAGAAAGCCTCCGGCTCTGTGCTCTGCGCCTGCATGTACAGACTCCAGTGTCTCCAGCTGCTCTCATCTGTCAACCAAACAGATAACGGCTGTGCCACCATGAGCCGATGCTCTTTGGTTATGACATTTCTCTCAGCTGGCGTGCCTGTGTGTGGCTGTTTGTTTTCCATTCTAAGTGAATGACTCCGAACCAGCAGTTTGAGAAAACCTATGGTCACACTACGTGTCCCGATGAAGACATGTTGTAACATCATGTTCTGTGCGTCCCTTCCTCCCACTCTTAGATCCACACCATATATACTTTTGCATTTGAGAGAACAAAGTGAGCTGAGATGGATGGGAGGGTAGGTTATTGAGCTAAAGTCTTGGAGCATGTGGTGAACAAAATGTGAGAAAAGTATGATGGAGTAAGACAATGTTGGGAGTTTTATTCCTCTGGTTGTCAGAGGTGCTGCATTATTGATGTGCTCGGGATCCCACATTGTTGCCAGGACTCGTAGTCTGTCACGTCATGTCCTGTACATCTCCGAGACTGTGCGTATGAGCAAACCACACGCGTCCCACCGGAGCGCTACCTGTCAACACCTCCATATCACAGGGAGCTCAGTCGGCGAGAGAACTGCTTTTTTTCTTTTTTTTTTTTTTTTTTTTTTTTTTTTGCGCTGACCGCTTGGGAAGGCTGGCCTCGGACACCAGTTCTTACGGAAAGCCGCTTGTATGTCTGAGACGGTATTTGTTTTATACTGAGGAGTCTCCTGGGCCTTGAAGCTGTTCCCACTTACTGCGTGACTCTGATTTGGCTTTGTCAGCCTGCAGTGTGGAGTTTGGAGGAGCTCCGCGTGTTCGAGTGTTGACACACACGGTGTCTGGATCTCTGACACTGAGCGATGGCCCGTCTGCTCTGAGCTTTGTCTCATGAATTCTTTACAGCAGACAGAATGGCCTATTAGATACAAACACAGCAGTACATGATCAGTAAGTTTGTGTCACACTGCGCATCTCCACTCTTCAAATCAAAGGATTGTAACCAACTCTCTCTTCTTCCTTTTTTCATCTCACTGAAAGTATACGCGTCTGACACACACTCTCCTCTATTCATACCGCCAGGCTCTTTTCAGGACATCCTTGCAGGAGACATTCAGCTTCGCTACTGAGTTTGTATGATTACGTTCCTTTGGATTTATTTATTTATTTATAACAAAGAGCTGCACTGCTCATAAATGTTCCTTATACCTGGTCACCGATTATTATTTCTTTTACCGCTCTGATTTGCAGTGATGCATTTTAATTTACTTTCAAAGTTCAAAGACAATGGTGGAAACATTTTGATGATGGAAGAGAGAGATGTAAGAAAAATGTGGCCTATTTGTTGAAAAATAATCATGTAACGTCGTCTTTTCCAGATATAATGCAACTCTAAACTGTATATTTGTACATGTTGGTGCACCTTCCTAGAGAAGGAGGGAATTAAATGCATCATAATGAATAAACGTAAGCTTTTTGCTTATAACTTGTCTTAGAAAGTATTAATTAAAAGGTAAGAGTGAAAGAGGTGAGACTGCCAGTGACTGGGCGTAAAGGAAGTATCTAAATTTTAGACAGATGATTGATGAAGGTTCTCCATTTATATTAAGCTCTATTCAAAAGTCATTAATCAGCGGAGACGTTTCAGCATAAAATGTAAAAATAAATTCATTGACTCTGGGGAAATCTTCATGTGTAAAAGAAACAAAAGGTCGGGAACCTATAGTAGATGCGTGTGACCTTCAAGCCCTCAGGCTCAGCTGCATGAGAGAACCAGCGTATCGATAAGATCGATAACTTGATGAGCTCAGCAGTCTCTTTGAAAGCCATTGTCACGGAACAAACTTCGCCGCAGCATCATGATTCTTGCATGGAGACGTTCATATAGACTCTGGAAGCCAAATATGGGCGATGTATGAAAACACCACCAAGTTTTCTCGGCACAAAGTTCATCTTAGACAGAAAGTCAGACTTTGTTGACTTTCTGAGTCAACAGATATTGAGCTGTTATCATGTTACAGCAAACAGTGTCTTCAGTCAGAGGCTTCTTCAGATTCAGGGTTTCCCCCAGTATATTACATTAATTATGTTTTTTGATTTGTTGTTTTTGTAGTTGTGGGTTTAAATATCGTTTCACTGGCGATGTTTTCCAGTAGCATATAATTACTCAGTAATATTTTTGCTTTTCCTGTCTATTTAACATATTTTAAGACAAAAACACAGCGGTGGACCGCCTCGGCGCCCCGACCACAGAGCTTAGCAAGTTTTCTTGGGGAAACCCTGAGATTTGTTGCAAGACCGACTGCTACAGGAAATCCTTCCTGCTCATAGGAAGGATCACTATTAAGCTAAAGGGATGATATTAATTATGACACTTATTTAAAGTAAAGTATTTTTTCAATTTCAATCGAATTGAGTAACCAGCAATTATAGAGTTGGCCAGTAAACACAGAAAATGATTTTCCCTTGTTTGTATTCAGTAAAAGTTGTGAATCAGCAGAACACCAACTACATCGCATTTTTTGTTGTAATTTAGAAACAACTGAAGCTTACTGTTCATCCTCTTTGTGTGATTGGACCTAAAAGCAATAAAAAATAAAATGTATTTGCATAAATGTCAAATATTCTAATAAAAAAAAGCGCTCTCTGTCACTACTACATTGGATTACTTCCTAAATGTTTTTCTTAAATTCCCTCTGATGATCTCTGGAATTGCTTGGGCTGTTTTCAAAGCCACACTGATCTTCCCAACATGCCTCACTGTTCTGTGCAAGAAGGTGTTCAATTCAATTTAAAATTCAGGTTGGAGCTTTGGAGGATTTTGATCACTGCTTAATAAAGAACAGCTTTGCTTTTTTTCCTCACCTCGTGTGTTTTTTTTTTTTGTTTTTTTTGTGACACATCTGCCGCCGGCCTGTCACTTAAGCAGTGTATTAGTTATCCCCTTTGAGGTGCCTTTTTGTCAATGGCCTCTTTTTTGTCTGCTGGCAAACATGTACCTAATTACTGTGAAGAGCTTCAATGATGATAACATGGAACAAAAAACACAAAAGGGCTTTTTAATGATTGGCGTAGCTTAACGTCTGCAGAACATTTTTTAAAAATTATTTATCAGTGAGGAATAATGGATTGCTTCGAATTTACAATATAATCAAGTTTCATTCATCGGTACATCTTTTGTGCTGAAGCACATTAAACAGAGGGAGGTGTAATGTTGTTGAAACAGACATGCTTAGCAATTTCAATTAAACCGCAGAGCTCACAGTAAGTTACTGCGAGGAGAGTAATAAACATGTTTGACTCAAATCATATTTTACAAGTGCTTTCTCTGGTTTTATTGCTGTGACCTTAACGGAAGTATATTCAGCCTCTCCCTTTGGGCTCTGGGCAGCCACTGCCATAAAAATGACACAGAGTTACCCAAACACACACACACACACACACACACACAGACACGCACACACACGCTATTCAAATTACAAAACTCCACATCATATTTTCCTTTTATCACTCGCTTTGAACAGAACTCTGGATTCAATTTGGCTAGGATTGTAAATATCAGAACTTTCATGATAATTTGTTCATTGCATAGGGCTTGTGCAGTGAAAATCAATTATCTAAGAAAACGTTCCGTGGTAGAAATCAAATGACAAACAGACAGATAAAAAAAAAAGAGCAGAAGACAGAGAGAAAGGAGGAGATGGATGGAGAGACAGAGAGCTTATTGTGCTGGCCGTCTTCCCAGAGAAGAGGAATCGATCAGCATCTAACCCTCACTATTTCCTCTGTCAGGAGAATGAGCCAGTTTAATAATGGAAAGCAGTCTTCATCTTTCCTTACATGCTCCCTTTCTCTCCTTTCATTCCATTTTTCTAGAAAAACAATCACACTCTCGTCAGTGGGCTACTTCGCTCTCCCACCGTCGTCTGACATTTGAAAAGCAAACCTGTTTGGCCGGAGATGTAGGCGTCAAACAGGAATGAGTCTTCTGAAACACTGACTCACAACATCCGGCACTTGTCAAAGTGTGCAGATACACACAGACGCACAAACACACGCAAGCGCGCACACCCGCATACGCACACTCATTGGGTGTGTTGTACAAAAGTGTCAGAACCTCTCAGCTTACTGCAGCTTTACATCAGAAACAATAGAGGAATCAAGAAGCCTGCAGCTCAGTGGTCCAATCATGGCAGCCACATCCAAAGTGGCGTTAACCTGCTCGTCATAACGAGCTAAACGCCCTTTCCACCGCACTCGTTCCTGCCACTCAAACCCTCGTCAGTCTCTTGGCTTCGATACACAATTACCGCCATTCATGAATTCGAGAGGCCAAATGTTTGCTGCTTGCCATATATGCAACTGTTATTTCTTTCTCTGTGTGAGATCATATGCTAGTGGGTTTAGTAAAATTTGTAAAAATAAAATAAAAACAGGGGGAGAAAAACATACACTAGCTTTTGTCTTTGCCAAGAAAATGCATACATAGGTCTTTTTTTTTTTTTTTTAAAGTTACAGCGGTGGTTTACTCTTGCAGAGTATCTTGCTGCAAGATAATCACAAACTTAAAAGATTTGTGATTTTTTTTTTTTCTCATAAAAACATAAAAACATATAAATGTTGTTAGAAAATTTTAATGAAGAGTGTGATGTAAATACACACACAGGTTTTTGTGCAATGTTTGCTCCACTTTTCATTCTTGTGCTCACTCTCGTCCAGTGAAAGATATGCCTCGCTTTAATTGCTAACATCTTTGCGTTTTTATTTTTGTCTGTCTTATCTTGCTGAGCTGAAGTCTCAGAAGTGAAGTGTCACAAGCGTCAAAACGTTCATTCAGTTTTAGTAAATTCTGTGCCCCACTTTAAAATAGATGCTTTTTGTTGGAGTGGTATTCAACCTCCAGAGTTTAAGTTTCTTCCTTATGGCGTTTCTTTTTTTGTTTTTAGAAAGCCGCAAAACAATGCGTTAAAAGCTAAATTGAATTTTGTTGTGTTTTGCAGCAACTCTCATTGCATTTGTCTCTTTGTGATATTATATTTAACAGCTTCCAGTGCTGAGGTGCAAATTAGACACATTATTTCTAAAAATCTCTGAAAGAAAGCGAGAAAAAAAAAAACAACAAAAAAAAGCGTTGCACATTCTTGAAGCTATGTTTTGAAGTGAACTAAGTCTGCTCAGTTTTCAACCCTGAAGTAAACACCACAGGTTAGTGCATGTGTGTATGGGTGTTTATGCAAGTGTGTAGGGATGTGTGCGCCTCACTGATGCCCAAGAGAGAAAGCTGTCAGTCAGAGACAGAGATCACAGCAGGGGTATGACATGAGATTGACACACACTAGCACAACTGCTGTCTGACGCATCGGATGGAAAGAAATGCAGATGGATGAAGAACAGTTTACTGCCGATGCACACTGGGCTAAGAAACAGTCACATGTTACGTTTTATCTAGATTTACTCACCTTTATTGTAATTTTGCAGCTTCTCATTCATTCCTGTATTCACTTCTATCTCACAGTTCTGCAACCTGTCACAAAACTTTAAAGCCTTCAGTGTAATAAACCTCTGAAGGGGAGCATGTTTTCTTTATGTGTTTCTCCTGCTTAGATATAAACAGATTCATAAAACGGCGTACTTTGAGGTTACATACTGTAAAATCGCACGGCATACGAGTACTTTTAGATTTAGTCCAATACGTCTGTCAAATTCAAAATGACTTTTTCTAAAAGCACAGCTTAACATCACCATTAAATATCACTGGCTTGCCAAAGCAGTTCAGAATTTGAGCTTTTTTTTTTTCTTAGCAAAAATTCTTACATCAAGTGTTGTTGGTTCAAGAAGGTCAGAGGTTTTGCAAAAAAAAAAAATAAAATTACTAAAGCTCTTAAACTGCTATAACTCAGTATGCCCTTTTAATTGATGAATAACCTTTGCATGCTTGGATTAGCCTTATGTCTGATTAATGGCTCCCAGCTCTCCCACTTGTTCGTTATGAGCACAGAGGGTGGGCAGCATAGGAGCAAAAATTGAGATCTTGCAGCGGATATTCATTGTTGACGTAAATCTGCCCTTTTTCTGCTGTTCTGGCAGATAAAGTCAAAAAGAGCTGTTGAGATACATAAGAAAGTCCTTCTGCAATGTCACTTGCTGAGGTTTGCAGCAGTCTAACAATCATTTCTCAAAGGATCTTGAGACACGTGGGACTAAAAGGTTAAGTACTAGACTCTGTTGGAAGATTCAGTGGGGTGTCAATGAAGACACGGACAGATCCTTGACCCAAAAAGACGGCGTCTGTGAAGGAAGGTTTTAAAGAGCGAAGAAGGCCTCGAAAGGCCAAACATCCACTTCACAAACGAACATGTAGATGTGGAAGAGGGCACCGACAGAAGGCCTGTGTTTGTCAATATATTGCCCCTGGGTTCGGGGCATCACTACGTTACACACCCTCAAATCTATCTGGACTTTGGAATTGATCATGAAGTGTTGAGGACAAAAATGTATAGGTCATTGAGCAGAAAGATGATCTAAAGGCGGTTTTAGATTAACTTGCTTCTAGCTGTAGACTGATAGATTATTGACAACTCTTGATTGCATCTCTTCATAAAGTCAAGGCAGTATCATGTGAGGAAATATCTTACAGTGCTTTGATTACTCAGAGAAACCCTGCATCTTCCATTAATATTTGCAGCCCTGGATCTTACTCCCATCTTATGACTTTTCACTGGGAAACTGAAAAAAATGAGCAGAGGTTTCTCTTTTTTTCCCCCCAGAATCTCTTTGTTGTGCTGGTGATCAATACCTGCTGGGGTCTCTGTAGAAGAGGACTCATGTTGGGGTGTTCTTGTTATGCATGAGTTACATGTGTTGCACAGTCCTTGCACATAGATTTCTCCAAGGTAGGGTTAAATAATTAATGGACAAACCTTCAAGTTGCTGTTAACTTTAGTTGCTGGGGTTGAACTGCAGAGAGAACAGCTCCATGCAGGTTAGCTGTGCGCGGACAAAAAGGCATCTGTTGCTCAGAAAATGCTATTTCAACAATTTGATAAAAATTAATAGTTTTTGTGCATGTAAAATTGTGTGTGTTTAAGTTTGGTGGTCAGTAGATATGATAGCACATTGAAATATGTCTGTAACAGGCTGATATGTCTGTCGCAACCCAACAGTTTGCTCCAATATGAGGATGTGTTTGGCTTTTTTCATTGTCTTTTTAGTTTTCTCATTTTATAAACAATTGTGACACCCTTTCCTGCATTTATAGCTACTGAAATTTAGCAGTAAATATGAGAGAAGAATTGGGAAGAAGCAGAAGCTAAACATCCACCTAAGGCAGCAATAAAAACATTAATGCAGTGGCAGGAGCAGGATAAATAAGAAGAAGCAAGATATCTTTTGATATCAAAAATGTGGTTGAGCAACTCATAGCATTGAGTGTTTTATGTTTGAGTACCACCCAATATGTATTACTTACATCATTTGTTCCGTGACAATTGGTTCTTGTATTTTAAATATAAAATGTAGGCTTAAAAAACCAGTTAGAACGTCCTAAAATGCCCCAAAATGCATGCAGTAATTAAACATCACAAATTCATGCAGACAGATTGAGAACTTCTTGATGATATATCAAAAAATAAATGTACTAAAACCCTGTGAACTGTGCAAATGCAAAAACCTTATTGATGTCAGAAGCGAGAGAAGACGGGTCAGACTGGTTAGAGATGACAAAAAGGTAAAAGTTCAAGGTATTAAAATTCATTAGCTGAATTACACCAAGCCCCGGCAAAACACATTCATCATCAAGATCCCCACATTGATTTGACATCCGTGATAATTATGGGCCAGAGTCGAGCCGTGGAGACTTTCCCTCCCATACCTCAATTCTGGCAAGTGGGACATGTACTTTGGTGCACCGAGAGCAGCAGGCAGGGAAACCCCATGAGTCAGAAAGGTGAAGCGAGACAAAATACTGAATATTCACTGTATCATTTTCTGAAGAAATTGTCTCAAACAGTATAAATATATTCATACTTCTACAGGCAGAAGCACCACGTGTGCTGGTAGATCGAATATTACAAAGCGCCTGGGAGTCTCCTAATCCTGATTTGTGTGTCCGTGTGTGTGAGGATATGAGCATCCATATGTGAGACAGCATTTCGCTGACGGGTTTTCGCGCGAATGGCGGGTTTGGGAATCACTTAACTTCTGTCACTAGTTGTTGCGTCTCTTTGAGCCGGAGGGACCAATGAGCAGAGAGAGGAGAAGAAGGGAAATGACAGGGTGAGAAACGGAGAAGGAAGGAGAAAAGAGCTGAACAGGCTGGAAATGCTATTTTTTGGTAAATACCGGGTTTCAGGAGTTGTGTAAGCATTCGCTCTCTTCTCCGTTCAGTAATCCTCAAAATCAATGTTTTGGAAAGTGATGCTTTCGTAGCGTGCAAGGTTAAGTTCATATAGATTCGAACTGAAGTGGTTCTGGTGGTTTTTTGTCACTACTTTTTTTACTATTCCCACAGCCTTTACTAATTTTGAACTACAAACACGTTTCCAGTCTGAAGTACTTCAAGTTCTAGAAATAGGCTTTTGAATGTCAGTAGATTATGTCAAACACAAACTAACAGGTAATTCTGTCAGGCTTGCCCTTGCTGGCTGTTGTACATCTATATTCTTTCTTATTCTTTATGCTCACACCACCTTTCCCTTATTAACATGGATGAATTTTAACATACTGCCAGGTGGAAGCTCTGCTTTATCATAATCCTGATTTGATCTGGGATGGATTATTACGGGATCATTGCTGTGACATCCGAACTGCATAGCTTCAATTCCTCAGTTTCAAGCTATGCAAACCCATATGCGCTATCTAGGCAGCATCACCAAAATGTGATGATCATACCACATAATTTTTTTTTTTCTCACATCTTTAAGAAATCAAAGGCAATTTGCCTGAAGCTAGGGATATAGTTGGAGCATTGAACCTGGCGCTAGAGAGCACAAGCTAACAGCGCTTCCCTGCACATTCAAGTCTGAAGTTTTATAATTTGGCACAGATCACACGCGCCACCTTTCTGTCAAACTGGACCTGCACGCACTGAATGGAACCTTCCAAAAGTACGATTTTAACCCAACCCTTAAATGGAGATCAAATTGTTTTTGCTAGAGCTTGTAAAGTGGTGATGCTGCAGCATTAGTTACATTATCTCCTCATGCTCTGCCCTGCACTGCAATAGCAGGCATATCTCACTCCAGTTGTTTCTAAGAATGCTGAGAATCCACACTTTCAGAATCTGTAAATAACTCAAAACGCCCTCAGGGAGACTTGTTCCCGGTTTTGTCATGGCCAGCCAAATACATTAATGCAATCCAAGGATGGGTCATAGAGACTTAAAATTTCATCATATTTATTTTTTTTTTTTGTGTGTGGAATTTATTTAGAAAACAATACAAATAATAATAATAAAAAAAGAACATTCCAGCTGAAGATGTGCAGTCAGAGAGCAGGAGGAGGCTCAGACAAATGGAAGACTAGACAGTGAGCTGATCACGTTTTTCAATACCTAAAATGTCTTTTCTTTCACTTGGGCCTGTTTTCAGTCCGACGTTTCCACTGCGATACTGACTACTGTGGTATTGCAGTGGGTGGCAGGCCATCACCTTCTACAACAATTCCAGTCACACATGTTGCATGTTATAATATATATATAAAAAAAAAACAAACAAAGCAGTTATACAGTTAAAATGAGATCAAATCGGCAAATAAAGAGAAAATATATAGAAAAAGAGGAAAACTAAGCCTCTCCCCTCTCCAGGTCCTAAATAACCAAATAATGAGCTTCCTCGTTCACCTGCTGACCGACGGGAATCCACAGCACCAAGCTGACGTTAACGTTAGCCGACGTGACGACATGAGTCAAAATTCTTATCTTGATCATCTGCTCACATAAGAAAACAATACAATTGCACTTCCTAATGCAATGTATCAGTGTCGTCATTTAAATGTGGTTTTTTGCAACACATCTCACCATTTACTGTTTGGAAGTACCAGGAACAGTAGCAGACATTGTCTGGCCGCGGCAGCCAAACCTGTCAGTCTCTGTCTTGGTCCCATTATTCCACACCATACTCTGTACACGTCTCATACCGTAGGCCTTATTTGACAGGCACAGGTGCGTAATACCTCAGTGCATGGGGACCAACACAATTGTGCTTAAAAACACAAAAACACATGGACAGAAATGGATGCATATAAGGTCATCCGTATTTTCCCTGTGTATGTGTCACCCAGCCACTCCTACAACAGCGAGTCCCGCATCTACATTTTCCTCCTCTCATACTGAAAGGTCAGGCCTTATCACCATGTCAGATGGAGTTTATTCATCCCTCTTCTCTGAAACGTCATTCTCACCAACTAGGCTGTCAGAGTGGGTGAATATCGTGCGTGCACTTGTGAAAAATCAGTGTCCTTTCAACATGAGGATGAGGAACCTCTCCCCATGCGTTTCTCCTCCATGTTATCTCAAAACATGTCCACATACGTGAATAGATGCGGATTTTGTCCTTGCTCATCTCGTAGCTCTTGAATCAGATTTGCTTCCAGGTGAAGAGAAGAAAGCATGTGATGAGATTTTGCTTATGCCTAGCTGCTATCTTCACTCAGAGCTCAGTCTTTCCTGCTCTGCTGCATATAATGTGATTGCACATGAAAATTTGTTCATGCTGTCTGTGCAAATTGGTTTGCCAGACGCCATGCAGCAAGAAAAAAAATCTGAGTGAGGGAGAGGACGAGGAATCGGTGGCAATTAACATCACCTCTTTACCGAATATACTTTAAATGCCTTCACCCTCAGCATAAAGAAGTCACTTTGTTCTTTTTTTCTATCTTCCTCATCTGCGTTCTCCCACTCCTTTTTACATCCTCAACAAAATATAAGTCTTTGAACTCTCCTGTTGGAGTAGGGAAGCGCACAGGAATCAAACAGCCCATGTCTGCACACACTCCGACTCTTGTTAGAGAATTGCTTGTGTCAAGATACATTAAGCAGGTCAGGCTGAGAGCGGCACGATGTGAGCTAATTTAAGGCGTTAAACCAAACGAGGCTAAATGCTTTTGCCAAATAGCCTAAAGCTAGAGTCAAAGCAGATTAGAGGTGGGGGGCTTACATCTAAAATTGAAATTTGGTGTCAGATGTTACACTGAGAGCAGAAATATCACATGCCAGAAGATGTAGCTTGGTGAAGTCGGACCATAATTACCCTTCTTGTAAAAACCTGGTGCAAAAATTAACAGTTTGTGATTTCTGGCAGCCATAATGGCCATCATTAATTCTTGTCTGCTTTTCTGCTGTGGTCCTCCAGCTCCTATTGTCCTTAAAGCTGGAGATAATATGAGTGTGGCGTATTGAGCTTTCATTCCTGCTCTGCTACCAATTAGAGCGACAGCAGCTCATCTATTTGGACCAGTGGAGCACGTCTCTGGTTATGTCCACAGCTGACCTCTCTGCTCCTCCCACTGAAAGCCTCCTTGGCAGCAGTACAGTGAATTACTGGCAGGTCACATTTGTGGGCAACTGTGTCAATTGTGAGAGGTCTTTGAGGCTTGTGCGATCTACCCTGCAGAGGATTTGCTCTGAGCTCTTCTGGTGAATAACATCAATGGCCAGTTCAGCTATTGTGTCATCGACAGGTTGTACATGCAGTGATGCCGTCTTATTCGTTTTTATGGTTCAGTCATTTTCTTGAACTGTCTTTTCCAGGGTGAAACAATTTGTCTTCAATTCATTTCTAAAATAAGAGTAGTTTGTGGAAACGTGAATTTTGGTTCTTCATTCCTGACTGGTTCAAAATAATACGCACGTCCGTCTGCAGGTTTGAAGAAAAGTCGCCTCAGGAACCACATTAGCATGGCTCAGGTGTAATTATGACTGAGAATATGACCGGGCTGTTCAATAACATAAGCGAAATTTATTTAAAACTGAGTGTTTATTGGCATTTACCCAACTTTTTAAACAATGTTCTTGAACATTTTAATTGAGTTAAGCCCAGTGTTAATCTGCTCCATCCATTGCAAATTTGTGTTTCTGAACAGATGAAGCAGCTGTTGGGACACTTAGTCGTGTGAATGCGTCAATTCTTCAATGTTTGATTTGAAGTTAAGAGTTTAAAGAAAGGCTTCCCTCTTATTTGCACCAACCACTTCCTACAGCACCACACCATGAAGCTGACATTAGCATGCATGTTCCAGCAGTTGATGTGGCTGTTTTGAGTTTGAAAGCATCATTCTGGGCCCTCCAGACATTTTTCACATTTGGCTCAGATAGTTGAGACTTGGACTCAGTTAAGAGGGTAAACAGGACAAATAAATCTGAAAACACATCAAAACTGACAGGCTATGGACAAATTTGGCTTCAACGAATGGTCTTTCCTAGAACCTCTGTGGAAAATTTGTAGAGAATGCTTAGTTGTATCTCAGCCTTTAAATTGGCCCAAGAAATTCACAAAAGTGCAAACATGTTCACCAATTTCTCTGGTGTTTTGAATTTTGCAAACTGTTTCGCAATCACTCCATCCTGACAACTGAACAGCTCGAATGGATCCACTAAGACACAAACCTAACAGCCTCCATGTCCTTTGTGAGTGTATGTAAGCTGTTGTGTTTGTGCAGATGTACATGTTGGTTATTTTATCCTTATCAGCCGAAAAAAACTGTTATTTACCTACCTACAGCTAAATAAAGTACACCAAACATTAATTTCATACCGTAATTTCTATAGTAGTCAAAACATGAGGGAACACAAAGCAAAATAAATGGAGGTTTCGTCCCTTCAGTTTTTGTAAGTCATGTAAACTTGATTGAAAGGAAGGGAGAAGTTAGAGCATTTGGTGTCTTATGTACTGCGAAAACGTCAAACCTAAATTCTCTTAGGTCTGCTTTATTGATGTGGTTGATTTGATGCACCAGCAGATGTGAGCTCCGTTTCATCCTGCAGCACTGCAGGATCACAGGCCCAGACTCCCAGGGAGCCAAGTGTTACCCACACACAACTCTGCTGTGGATCAAAATAGATGGTGGATGAATTTTTTTTTGCATATTTCACTCTAAGAAAATACATATTTGAAATATCCTATAGTAACATAATTGGTGTGGATGTACTCCTTGTCATGTATTAGATCAGTCCTGAATTATACAAACAGTTCTTTCTTAGTGTACAGAAGCCTGACTGACTTGTTCCTTTGGTCCAGTCGTTTTCGGCTGAAATTCAACACACCCTGAAAACCAGCTCATGGTCAGATGTACAGGAGCACATACTGTAGGTCTGTGTGTATAGCCTGTGTGTATAGCCTGTGCCGTATTATAGCTGTCAGAGAACATGGGGAGTCCATGGGGGAAGCTTGCACCCACCCTCAATTACAGGCTCGCACTGACAGCCTGCCTTTTCTGTTCATCAGCCGGGCCGTACGCTGCTCCCACCACTGCTGGTTCAGATAACCTTTGCTTTTCATGCTTTTGCTTGTTTCCATGCGATATTTTCTGAGATTTAACATGTCCTTTTTTTCTTAGGGTTAATTTGTGTACAATGTAAAAAAAAAAAAAAAAAAAGTATATGTACCTCTTGTACCTTTTAGAAATATTGTGTTTTTTTGTGAAAACCAAGTAGTATGTGATGGAGAAGTGGAAGGAATACATGGGTCTGACATTTGTGATCAGGAGTATTAAAGCTGAAAGTCTTTGTATCTGTACCGGCTTGGATGCATTTCTTGGTAAAGTCAGAATCAGCTTTATTCACCAGGGCCTGAAGCCTTCACAGAACTGCTGGATTTGTGCTGTTTTAGTGATTCTGAATTTTATTGGGGGCATCATAATAAGGGGGGCTGAATACACATAAATGGCAGATAAATCCACGCATAAACCCACCTTTATCTGAAAAGCATTTTGAACGCCATATATCATTTTCCCTCTTTTTTTTCTACGAACTCTATAAAGATATCTAAGGATGTAGCTAAACACACTTCATAATTGTGCTGAAAAGTATCTGTGAAATCAGCTTCAGTCTGAAATCCACACACTTTCATGTGTCTGGGCTCTGAAGTGAGAGCGGACCAACATCAGGTGTAAATCACTGATTTTGATGAAACAGCATTTAAAGTCCGTCAAATAAATGACGATTAATAAAACGAGTTTGTTTCAGCGACACGTTTCTGTCTTTGTCACGTCTGCACTCCTCCTGCTCGTCTGATAGTTCGCCATCTAAGCCTCGAATCCCTTTATTGATGCCAGAAATTAAAACGACATATTAAAATATAAAACTTTTAACTCTGAACATTTGCTTTAGTTTATTGTCTCTGTCTTCCTCCTTCTGGTATTTCCTCTTTCTTGTCCCCGTCTCCGTTCTTTTTTTCCCCTGGCATTTTTATTTCGTCTCCGCCTGTTGCCACGCTCTCTGTCTTCTGGTTCCCTGAAGTCCTAATCAAGGCTCTCCTCACATGAGGCACACACAGAGACGGAGAGAAGAAAGCCCAGAGCTTCCCTGTTCACTAATAGGGCAGAGGTTGGAATCTGTCAGCTGTGCCCATAAAGACTTTGGTGCTTCGGCTCTGACAACACAAAGCCTTTTTTTTTTATTTTTTTTTTTTTTACCCCCCACCCCCAAGTAACCATGAGACCAAAGTGCTAATGCAGATGGCACTGTGCGGTCACAGGCTAACCGCTAGCAGCAATACTGTTTGCATGCAGTGAGGGGATCAGAACAACACAATGGGAAGAAAAGAAAACATTGTTTTTAGAAATTACGCGAATAGCTGCCTTATCTCCATTTATTTAAAACTCTTGATTCTTCTGTTTTCCTTCTTGCAGCCCCTCCACCCCTTTAGATCTTCCATCTCCTTCCATATTTCCTGTGGATCTCAGCTAATTTGAATATGCAGATGTGTATCATAAATGATTAATTAGGGTTATACTGGGGCATTTGAAACACAAAATTTCTTTCATCTGAATTTATAACAACTGAAACTAATTTGCATGGATTTTAACCTCATTACTCTTGAGCTTTCGAAAGCATATGTGTCCTTTCTGAGTAAATTCCCCTCACCCCCCCAAAAAATGAAAGCAGACAAATTAATCAATCTTAAAATATTATGGTTTGTGCTTGAGTCGTTGACGCTTTGCCTCCCCCCTCATCCAGCGAACCAGCTTACGGCTTCAGCGTTCAAGTCACTGTGGGATTGTCAGCGATTTCTGGGTCAACAAAATGTGTTACTTAATGTGTTGGCCTGGCACATAACCTGACATGTTACATATATATGTTACACACACAGGGTCATTTTGATCAATATTTCTCCCTGCACTGACCACTTTGATTTTCTTTCTTCTCTAATTGGACTCTGGGGAACCGCAGAGACGGAAAGGCCTGCGATATGATCAGATTGTCATGTCACTCTGGCCTCAAGCCTTTCAGTGCATTCTCTCTGCGCCCATACACTCAAGATTATTTACTGCGGATTAGTTTCATTCGTTTGAAATAGCCTGTGGGACACAAATGCCTTTACATTAAGCATTTGTCCAAATGATCATTTTCTCATTAGGCTGAGGACGTTTTGTGTGAATTAAGCCACAGCAATTTAGTCAAAGACCAACTGGATGCTGGATGTCCAATTTCAGACCCCTCTCTCCTCTGACTCAGTGAAGCCAGCAGGAAAAAAAAAAAATTATTTCCATGCAAGGATGGAAATAATTTTTGTAGTGTTAAGCTGAGTTTGATAACCTCCCAACTGTCTACATATTTGCATATTTTTAATTAAATATCTGTGCATTTTTCACAACTGTCCAAACCTGCTTGTCATTACACCAGTAATTAATTAATGTTTGCTTTACTCTGTTGGTATATGTTTGTTTACTTGTCATTTATGATGCAAATATGTTGAAACCTTAAACTTTACCCTGAAAGGTGAACTCTGTGTGTGTGTGTGTGGCCCTGTAGTGCTCTTGTCAGCTGCATCTTCTCTGCAAACATCTTCGTGCATGCCATTTTCTTGACCCAATCACACCTTTTTGCAGTGTTGTTGCCATGACATCCTTAGCTCCTGGAGACTGACTGCTGGTAGTGCTTGTTTGCTTAGGTACTTTTATGTTTCCGCTACGAACACATTGCCAGAGAAAGGAATTGGGTAATGAGGTCAAATGGTGGTGGTTGTTTTCTTTTAATCCCGTAGAGCCCGTTTCTATACGGGCTGTGACAGAAAATATTCTTTGGAGAATTTTGCAGTCGTATCAATTTAAATTATACATGTCAGGCTTATTTTCGTAAAAAAAGAAAAGATGCCAAAAAAATAAAAAATAAAGAATGGCCACCATTATCTCTTTGTCACATTATTTTTTATTATATGCTTTGTTAAAAAGGAATATTTGAGCTCTGGAAAAAAATTTTTAAAAAAATGCCGCCGTTCCCAATGCAAATTCCCTTTATGTTCCAGATCCGGATTTGTAAGACGAAAAGAAACGAAGAGTGGGAAACAGTTTAATACTAGGAATTCACAAAGTAGGAAGGATGGATTAACACAAGTGAGATGGACAATCTGGTACCGGTGGAGAGCCCTGCTGGGCCTCCAGTGCTGTGACCTGAAAAATGAGAAAGCAACACAGAGGCGTTGCCGCTCCTTCATTTATGCATTTCCTTGCCAAAAGTAGACGTTTCTTGTTCGCATCAAATTTTTCATCTGTGTGGGACCATTTGTGTTTTGCTTTTTGCTCCTCCATTTCCGTGTGCTTTAAAGACATTGAGCTTCATACGGTCGAGTCTTGAAGACACAGTAGGAGGATCAGAAAGGAAGATTTTCCCTTAATTCTGTTTTTTACTCAGTGCTATAAATGGCGCCCATAAATTGAGGAAATGAGTGTTTAGATTATTCAAATCTGTTCCATATTCATTCCGTCAGTACTGCGGCTCTCCTCTGCAGTTCGATTCACAAATGTGCGCGCTCCGACTGCTCAGCGTGCACAACTCGTACATGTTTGCTCATAGAAAGTCGCCCATAATGGATGTCAAGAGGAATTGTTTGGCTTCCTCACCGAGACCTGGGGCGCATGGCAGCTGAGACGTGAATACTTAATCACTCGCACCCGAGCACAGGCAAAGGCGCAGACACAATGCACAGCCACCCACATGCATTCAGAAGATTGAGCGCACAAGCGAAGAATGCTCGATGCCTCCAATGTCCGGCGAGAGTTTCAGAGGAGAGCAGGGAAGGCATCGGTATAGGGGCAATCGCGGGTCAATTAGTATTCATAAAAGACAAATGAATCCATAGCTGCGGCCTAATTCCAATTACTTTTGATCACCTAATCAATTAGAGTTGGTTAGGGTTACTGTCGCTAAATAGAAAATTAACTGCGACATTAAATGTCGTTGTCGAGATGACTTTTCATCAGTCTCCATATCGGACCTATTAATTTCCTCATCAAGGTGGAAAGTGGGGGGATATTCTTCTGCCTGGTCAAAAGGGTGCACCCTGACGCACGCATGGATGCACACACACACACACACACACGCACACGCACACACACGCACACACAGAGGTATTACAGTCCCTTTATTAAATATCCCTGTGGCCCCTGATAGACAAATAGCATCTGATCCTATCATGCAGTGTGCAGTGAGAGGGAGTGTGAGGGAGGAGAGAAAATTACGAGTCCTCGGTGGCAGAGAAAATACAGCACTGAAAGAAGGAATAAATGAGTAATTCAGACCTGATTGATTGTACAAGAGAGGATGAAAAATGGAGAATGAGCAAGAGTGCACAATTCTGAGAAATATAAAGAGAGGAGTGAGAGGACAAAAAAGAAACCACAACGTCAATTGGAAAGGAAGGGGAGGAACTCGAAGAGAGAGAGAGAATCCGAGACGGCGCTTTTGATAGATGGATACCAAGTTAGAAAGATGGAGATGTAGTCACTCCTTCAATCTGTTCCTTGATGCTTAAGTTTTCACTGCTCAACACGCAGAGGCTGATGTTGGTGGACACGTTTCCCTTTCCATTCCAACAGAGCTAAAGTTCAGGCATCGCCTCAGGCTCGTGGAAGAGGAGTGGCAGCAATATGAGTTCAGACCCAGCGAGGAGGTGAGCCTGATAGGGAGATTGTCAAAAACAGATGGACCTGAGGGAGGCAGAAGGGAAGTGGGGCCGGTGGCAGCACAGAGGATATGTCTGAGAGACGTGGGATGACTCACCTACAATGAAAAAAATGCAAATAATGGAAAATCAAATTTGTTTCTTTTATAATCCCTGTTTGGGTCTAGAAACAGAGAGTTCCTGGAGTTTGTCCAAAGACTTACCGCCTCAGTCTTGAGTCTCATGAACAATTTTGAGCTCATGTAATCAGCTCAAAATTAATTGTGATTACATACATGTGGACCACAAACATGAAGCTCACATGTGGCTACATACATACTGCAGCTCTGACGACTGATGTGCAAATTATGTGGAAGGAATGTGTTTGTGTTGCAAAATAAGACTGACTTATTCGAACTGGTAGATCTTTTTGAGTGCATATTATGGTCCATCTAATGCAGCAAGCATCTTGCTTTCTTCATCTTCAGCACTGTAATACTAAAACAATTGTTTCAGATAAACCCAAAGTTAGATACAAATTAAGTTTCTATTAGTTTCAGATATAAATTGATGCACACATCTCTTAAGTTAACAAAACAATATAAAAGAATCATCTTTGAAGAGAATCTTTTTTTTTTTTTTTTTGTCTTATTAAACATGTTGTATGTAGAATAAATACTTATTAATCACAGGAAAAGTTTTTGTTGGTCCCTAATCAAACCCTTCCTATAATTCCTGACCAGCTTTTTGTATGTTCCAGCAAACGTTTGACTACCTAGTTGTGGTGACGAGTGTTTTGAGGTCGGAAAGTCTCCTTCCCATCACCCTGATCTACAATTTACTTCTTATGGCTGATTAAAATGAATAAAGAAAGAAATGCTGAAGGAAATGCAACACATATGTCACTAAACCACCTTTCAACAGACAGTCGCCTCCTCTCTTTATATATATGACAATGTTTATGAATAGTCCCTGCACCTCTTGCTTGTCAGGTCTATTTTACACATCAGCTCGTGGAATTGAAACACTCCCCACACCAGAAAAAAGTCCCCATCTCAACGAGGAACATGCATGGAGACCCCTGAAAGAATATCTTCCACCCTCTTCACCCTCTCCTGCTTTCCTTATCCAATTTTCCATTTTTCTCCCTTCACCTTCCCTGACATCTGTGCCTGGATCAGCAACCTTCCTTGTGCTTTCCCTGTTTTTCTTATTTCCTGTTTCCTCTCTGCATTCTGGAGATAGGCTGATATGAAAGATTGCACACACGGTGCAACGCCCGACAGAACCATAGCTCTGCCTATATGTGCTGCCATCATGTTGATAGAGCAGTCTGAAGTTCTTCTTTGCACGAACCAGATTCCTCCAGAGTTTTAAATATTACAAAAAAATAAAAAAAAATAAAAAAACAGAAAAAAGGAAACGATTTGCCTCACCGAGTTAGAGCTGATATTTATTTATGCCGAAGCACTGCCAAAGGGATTCAGGGAAAGCTGTGTCACTGCACTTACAGAGTGATAACGTAAACACACAGATGTTAATGAAAAGGGGCAAAGTGGCTTCTTTTGGCTAATGTTTAGCCTAGCATTTATCCCAGTGCGAAGGTAAAAGCTGCTGCTGTGGGAATGCTAATGAAGGTAAAGAAAACAAAGCCTGGTTAATGAGAGCCTTGAGATAAGAGAGCAGAGGCCAGGACGCCCATGTACACACATACACGAACAGCTCATACTCCTCTCCGTCGACACTAATTAGACAGGGAGGACTATATGTGGAGGAAGAGCCAGCTAACCGTCCACATCAATACCGCAGTGTGCAGCCCCGTCTCGGCCACTGGCCTTGAAAACACAAAGGGAGCGCGGGATTGAGAGGGCAGGGAAAGAAAGGCAAATTAGAGCTAGGTTAAGACAAAGAGGGCAGACGGGAATAAATCTGCAGAAATGGAAATTAATTTAAGCTAATTGCAAGGCAATCCTTACTATAGCAATGTGAGCCCTGACCCTGTTGACCCAAGGGTCAGCTTGCACATGTCTGATCTGCAGCACCTACACATCATGGAGGTACACATGTGAATCATGCTGGGCATCTATTTCATATTTCTGACATGAAAATGACTAGCCTAAAAGAGATTAGATCCTCGCATAAATCCCTCGAATCAAAACGTATTGCTTCTAGTTCTTAGAGACCCATTGATTAGAGATAAGTGGCCTACTTCTGATCTTTGGTTTTTCTACAGCTTAACCTGTCAATGGCAATGTTGTTCAATTGCCATTATATTTGCAATTAGCATGGTTGATGCATGTAAACGTAAGTTACTGTGTCTATTCCCAAGAAAATCTGGAGAAGAGGTCTGTAACTCCAGTCCACTGCTGTCTTGCAACTTTTTTTGTTTCATCACTAAACTTTTACAGTCATACCAGAGCATGAAAATCTGTCCCACTTTTCTGTACCACAACTTTGTTCTTAAAATCCTTCCCCACAAAAATCATCATTCTAATAACATTCCTTTTTTTTTTTTTTTAAAGGTTTTAGTAAAGCTTATATTTTTGATTATTTCTTTTATTCCTGTTAGGAGCTTTTTAATTGCTTTTCCTCACAAAATCCCAAGACTCACTGAAACAAATGGCGAAGGCTGGCGTTTTGACTCGATGTCGCTGTGAGGTTAAAGAAAATTATTAGAGGGGAAGTTAGCTTTGTTCACAAACTCCATGAAAACTGATCATCATGTTTCACTGCCACAAGAACAATAACATAAAAATCCATTATAGAGGAGAAAGAGGTTCTCCGGCTGACAGCTGACAAAATGATTCAAGGTGTGCACCACGCAGTGTGTGTGTATATTATGAGTTAGAGCTGTCTTTGTCATGTCAGTGAAACACTGTCCGGGGATTGAATGTGGCCAGACAGATGGGAGTTTATATGAAGAATGCTGCCATGCCTTTTATCCACCCCTTCTTACCATCCTCTCCCTCATCCTATCATGTTTCTCTTCTTCACTTTCCAAACTGCCTTCCAAGCTCGTCTTTCTGGGGCTTTAGCAGCTGACGGGTCAAGGCTGTGTTCTGGGAAATGGCCAATCTGTGTTCAGAAACACAATTTAACAAAGCGATTAGCATGGCTGCTTCACATGTTAACCTCTCGGGACCCCCGCAGTGAGACTTTACAAAACACACCTAATGAATTGACATGCATTTCCATCAGACACTCTTACCTCACAGAGGAAGGAGGGGATGTGAGTGCTAATGATAAATGGAAGAAAATAAACAATATGTTCCCTGCTTTGTTGTGTTCTTAAGCATCATTTTTTTTTCTTTACTTCCTCCTTCAATCTTGACATCAGATGATTTTTTTATTTCATCTCTGGATCAGTTTAGCCTTTTTGTCCACAAAATCCTCCAAGGACCCTTTTTACTAAATGGAAAACTCTACACTGATGGATTTATACACACGCACACACACACACACACACACACACGCAAACATTGAGCACAAAGTGGCAATATCATAATGTTGTTTTGTGGCCAGTGACCCCTCTAAAACCATCTTTGCCTTGGCTCTATACACATAACCTCAGTAATACACTCACGCCACACTCTCAGACATGCACAGTCACACAATGAAAAGGTCTAAATAATTTACACAGAAAGATGTATGGCCTCGGGCATGAATAAATAAATGGCGGCCCACTGGCCAATTGCATCCCTCTCATAGCTCCTCTTAGACTACGTACACAGTTTAATCAACTCATAAATGTTGCATTAGTTGCCTGCTCCATAGTCTCACTAATTCTGTATTCATTTTGTTGTCATTAACTACCACTTACTGGGTCTACAAATTGTGATGATCAGAGGCTTGGGATGTTTTTTTTCCTCCAGCTTTTTTATCATTATTAACTGGAGTAAACATGAGCTTATATTGCTGTTGTTGTAATCAAATAGCAATAACCTGAAGTATGCCTCTCTAGACTTGTTTTGATTATTTAGGAAATGCTCATTACTTCTCTGCACCTTGAAACGATATTTAGAAACATTATCTGAAGTTCAAACCAGTTCATGCTGAGTGCGTGTTTGCTGAGGAGACTCCTTGTAAAGGTTCAGACGCAATGCGGCTTGTTTTACCACAACTTTGTTCCTTTTTAGGGTCAGAAATCATTATGATTCTCAGGAGTTCAAAAAGTCCACAATGTGAAAAGTCAGATCATAAGGCTTGTAAATTTTCTCACCTTAAGGCATCTTGGGTCTCAAGGATTCTGTTGCGTTTACGTTGTAGCCCAGAGTTTGGTGACCATGTTGGCTGTTCTTCCTGTCAGAGACAATCATGGTTTAATAAACTGAAAGGTTCCTGAACAAATTGCTGCACAGAGACCACAGCTGCAGGATGGTAGCTCTCCAAGACTGGAGTTGAGCTCTGACTTTTCAAGATGGATTCCTTGATCTTTTTATCTCCAAGTTTAACTGTACAGATCACAGCCGAGTACGAAATGTCCAGGATAACAGTCAGCACCTCCAGACATGAGACCATGGTCTCCGTAAGTGGGGGAGTTGAATTATTTTCGGTCCTTGTTAACAAATGAGGGAACAGGAGATTGATAGGCGGATTGGAGCGGCGTTTGATGTGAGGGATGCACCGGTTTGTTGTGGTGAAGCTCTGCATTTTGGTGGGTTGAAGGAAACTGCGACATTGCTGTCAGTACATTCTCTGATGTAAAAAGAGGCCATGGCAAACTACGTTTGAGCTATGAAAACACACTGTTCCAACCTGTAGTAGCATCAGCTCTTGCAATGTTACACTGAAAGCCTCTGCATGTGCTCCCAGTCAAATCAATGTGAATTTCTCAGTTTCTCCAAAGTGAGCTCTCTAAACCTTTTGTGGATTGCAGGTAAGTTGCCAAAACACTGCAAAAGTTAAAAAACCCACAAACAAATCAATAAATGATAAAAAGTAAAGAACTATATTACCTTTTGAGTCAAAAGCTCAAGGCAACTAGTGCCACAATAGCTCTGTACAATTTGGTGCCACAGGCAAAATCTGGGTTTGGTGCCCTTGAACTACAGACTGGGCTGTAGTTCTTTTTCACTTCTAAAGTTGTTCTAAAGTTGCATTTGATTGTCTCTAGCAAGATGATGGATTCTTCAAAGAGCCATTTGAAATCTTTGTGAAAACACAAAAAGGAGCATTCCCAATGTTGTTCTGACATCTGGACCACCTTAGCTCCAGGCAAGCATAATAACCGCATCATCAGGCGTAACGCTGACACATGAATATACCGCCATCTCGTCATCGTGACACTCGTGGAAAGGTGGGTTGTAATAGGTGGGAAGTGGAGATTTTGTCCTGAATGGATCTGCAATAAGCAGGAAAGATAGACAGAAGTAAGGATTTGACTAATCTAATTTGGGCCGGATTCTGATGGCTAAATGTCTGAGTCGCTGCATAATTAAAACTGCAGTCTTTGTGGACTGAACCGAGTCTGTAGACAAGAGCTGTCAAAAGTGGTTCAAGAAGAAGAGGGCTGGTTGATACTGGAGGATCAGTCCGTGTGAGCCAATCCAACGGAGGAGTTACTGTACTTCATATGGCGAAGAAATTGATGATGATTCTGATAGAATATCATAATATGCAATGGATCATATTTTCCTGACATATTATCGCATTTTGTTCATAATTCTCATTCATAATGCTGGTTTTTCAGCCTGGGGTGAATTTTTTTGTTTTTTTTTTTTTACACATGCTGCAGTTTTTTTTACAATCAGTTTTTGATCGTGAAAATGTTAGTCTGTTGAAAGAAGATTTGGGGATTTGTAGTTTTTCCAATATTATTGTAACGATTGACCACTGTTTACTGCCTCATAAGCTGGATGTATTGTTAATTTTAACCTTAAAATTAGCAATACGTTAATTTTAATTAACAATACGTTAATGATGCTGTTCCATCATTGAACTTTTGATGGAACAGCATCAAAATCCAGGTGAACTTATTAAAAAGGGAGAACAAAAGTGCAAGGTTCAACAATTCATCAAGGCTCCCAAAAGAAAGGAAAGAGAGATAAATCTGAATTAATCTCTATATTTTATCCATTTATTTTTTTCATGCTCATGTTTATTTCCCTTAAATTTAGTCTACCACAGCAGGGGGTTCTTCGGTTCTCCTGTGGTTCTTTTGAGTTTGTTGGTAATTAAACGAACTGGTTAAACAAGTGAAGCAGATAAAGGAGCCAGGCTCCTGTTTTATCCCTGGCTCCATTTTACGGCAGAACCGTCTGTAGCATAAAATGTAATAAATCTGTCTCAGGACAGCCTCTGCAGATGGAATCTGCACTGTAGGCAGGCGACAGGTAAAGGCAGAGCCGCTATAGAGAAAAGATGTATAACAAGAGGAGAGTAGGAATAATTATGTAAAGAGAAAAAAAAATGACTATAGAACGGCGGAGGTAAAGGGTGACAGGAAGCAGCACAGCATAAACCGCTGTGTGCAGGGTGCTGCATGTCGGCTGGTATCAGGGGGAGTATTTGGTGGCTGGTAGCCAGTATGAGTGAGATGAGGGGAGGCGAGTCTGCAGAGCCAATAAATTACAGACCTTCAAGCCCCACTTTACATTAATGGAATGTGCAGCACTGCTCTCTCCAGTCGGCCGCTGAGATTAAAGAGTGGGGAAATGGCTGTGGACAGGCTATCCCCAGACTGGGTCCCTGTGTCTTGTGGGACTTGAGCAATGCACAGAGTTGCCCCATGGTTTCACAGCCCTACAGAGCAGTAAAAGCAGCATGCAAATCTTAACATCTTAAAGGGGCGGGATCGTGTAAAGTCGACCTTGTTGGGCTTTGCGTCATGTTATAGTGTCATTCCCTTACCAAAAACACACAGGGAGTATTACATTGATTCTTGAATGTTTGAGAAATCTTTTAATTTCCTGTGGAAACCATTCAGCTGTGCAAAATGTCTGGGTGGACCTAGCTCCGCCTTTTGAAGATGAAGCTCCTCCTCAGAGCTGCAGTTTCAAAACTTCCTCCTCACGGAGCAGCCTTCCCCCAATCAGCTCCTTCAGACTAGCCAGCAGCAATTAGCAAACATCTGGTGGAGCTGCACATCTGCTGAGCTCATTATGGGAGCTGATAAAAATGTTGGTGTTAATAGAGGAGGGATGTTGTGATGACTTCCTCAAGGTGGAGTTTCAGAAAGAGAAGGACTTTCTTAAAAAGACAGAGGCACAATTTCAAGACGTTAAATAAGAAAGTCAAATTTCTTTTAGGTCATATTTGATATAAATAGAATTTCTAAAACAACTGAATGTAACACGATTACTTGATGTGGCTGGAAAACACTCAATACTGCCCCTTTAAGATTACATTCAAACAAAAATCTTAAGGCGGGAGCAGCAAAGCCGAGAGCTTCAGTCACTTAAGGCCTTGACATGGCTCTGGGACAATTAGCAATAATGAAGTGAAAACCACATTTGGGGCCATTCATAAGAAAAGGCACATCATAGATAAAGTCAACCTTCGAAACCCAGCGCTACAGCACAGATTTCTAACAGATTATGTGGGATAAAGAGCGCGAGTACGAAAGAATGGCTGAAGCATATCCAGCTAAACCCTGCTCCCTTTCACAGCCTCTAAACCTATTACTCCACAATTCATCTCTCAATTGAACAGCTCTGCTGCCGCGTCTCTGTCTGTCTCCTGGTGGCTTTGCACTTGTTTGATGGAATCAGTCGCATCTCGAAAGATTCAATTAAAATGCTGTTGCCTTTCTTAACTACTTCTCATTGCTTGCTTGTCTCCTGCCAGTCTTTTAAAGCGATTACACAGAAAATTATTTCAATTAGTGGTCAGGAAGTGGTGCCATCATCATCAGAGACTCCCGCCGCTTCACCACAACTTGATTAGGTCTGTGGTGAAGCGGTGGGAGACGGACAGAAACAGCTCTGATCTGTCATTAAAGACAGAAAGAAAGCATTTTTTTTTTTTTTTTTTTTAGCATTTTTACTTAGTTTTTTTCTCTCAATATCGCACACTTTGAGCACAATTGATAAATGGCACCATTTTCACCCCCTGCATTCTGCTCTCATTTCTGCTAATGAATCAAATCCCTTTTTTGGATCCCTCTATGAGACCAGTAGAGATGAGGGATTGAGGGCGAAACAAAGAAACAGAGAACCTCCTGCTGCCTCCTGAACAGAGTCGAATGCTGGCAATTGAGAAAGACCTGACGGCTAATAATTTAAAATAGTCCCTGAAACACCTAAAAGTTCCCATTGTTTTACTGACAATTTCAAAATAATTGTTACCATTTTGTGTCACAAACACTTCTACCTCCTCATATCTTTGTCTTCTTTCACAACCTTAAACATTAACATTTTCTATTAGTAAACATGACACAAGTTACTTTAATTAGATTTTTACAGATTCTGAAGCATTTCGATTGCTGCGTGCTCCATCTTTTGAGTTTGACTCCAAGATGGATTCTGTCGCTCTGTGACAAAAACAATGATCAGAAGTTTTTCATATCTTATTCTTCTTCCTGTATCATTTTTACGAGATACAACTTCCCAATACAGAGGCATCTCCACCAGCCTGAACTCATTCTACTTAAGCGTTGTGAAATTCTGTTTTTTTCTTGCTGCTTTCCTCTGGTGTTGATTGGATTGATGACGGTGGTATATGCTGTACTGCTAGTGCAGGGCTCAATATCAGTCTGCCTGGTGATAATTTTCATTGGAAGGACAGGCTGAGGCAGCAGTTCTGGAGAAAACATCAATGAGACCTGAAAATCATTTCCGAGGAGCACGCTGACCAGACCGTGTGTGTTTTTTTTTTTTTTTTTTTATAACGCCGCCTGACATGATCACCAAAGATCTGAGAAAATGAAATCTGGCCTAAACCTCTGCTCTGTTTTTTTTTTTTTTTTTTTTGCTGTCGGATTTTCTTTAAATCTATTCAGTGATCTCACGTGTGGCTCTTTATTGTTTTGCTTCAACTATGTAGAGAATTTGATTAAATGAAATTTGACTAAAACTTGTCAAAGAGAAAAAATAAAAAAATACAAATGCAAAATAACTGATCAGTTGCCTTATATGTTAACAGAGAAGCTTTAATGGAGGAAACTTTTATGGTAATTTATTCTTTTTAAGCTTAAATTACTTATGTACTTTAAACTGTTTTATCCCCTCAAATGTGTATTTTTGTGTTTCAATGTGTGTAGCACAGAGGAACTGGCTTGGCAGCAAAACAAAACTTCATTGTGGATTATAGGTACGCTATAAATTATGTTAGCCTGACTGGTTTTATAGAAAAATCGGGCTTCGTGATTTTCAAAGGACAACATTTAGGCATATTTGGGGGGTTTTAGACAGGAAATTGCTGTCCATGTGTTAGTGGGAACTACAAGCTCCTCACAAAGAAGCCCTGTGCTGTGCTGACAGTTATCACCTCTTCCTCATTGTTGAGTGATTTACTCTTCTTTTTCTGCTTGCAAACAGATGTACAGCAGTGTATGGCTTTTTTTTACAGGGATTTTGCACAATGCATGCAACCATATTATTATTTGAAACCGAGGCTGCGGATTTTAAAGAGTGTCATTGTCACATTTACAAACTCCCTCGTGGGGACAGCTTTATTTATTTATTTGTTTGTGTTTTGCTATTGTCATGAAAGGAACAAGTGTTCCTGTCACCTACCTGCAATAGTACGCATTTTGATATAAAAATGCATGGAGATTTGTATCAGTGAGTGCTACATTATGGTTCCTTTTTTCAGTTTTTTTTTTGAATCCTTAAAATCATCGAATGATCTAAGATGATTTAGAAAACTGACCTTTGTTTTCCAGATCCTTTTTCAACATTTGCTCATCACACTCACCTTTACATGCCTCCATGTTGCATTGAAAGCTGTTTCAATCAGTTTCAGCCATGTCCATGTCTGATGCATGACACAGGAAATTGCAAATCGTGCCAGGCTTTCCAGCAAGACACAGCCATTGGTTATTTATTATCTCCACCATCGTGTTCACCCAAACTCTGAAGATAATCCTCATCTAAGAGAGGCAAATGAACCAGCAGGTGAGATCAAAATCAGGACAGAGGCTTCGGACTATAAATATCTACATGGCCGTCATAACCATGATCCTGCATCTTCATTACACTGGATGCTGTGAGAGCTGCTTGTGTCAGGAAAGGTGAAAATCATCTGACCAGAGCATCTCCTTCGCCCTTCATGGCTTGTGACAAACAGAAAATACGTGTTATTATAGCTTTCTTTCAACAATGACTCCTTGGCTTTTTTTTTTCTTGACACTTTTTCATAAAATATATATATATATTAAATTTTATGAACACAATCCACCAATTTTCCCAAGAGAACTGTGGATGTCTGAAGCTCCTCTAATCTTTAGGACAGACTGTTTCTCTTGAGTCCAATAATTTTCTCACGCTTTTGTTTTCAAACTGGAAACTGTTTGCCCATTATTTTCTCCTCAAAGGCCTGAGCCAATTCTACTTTAGTACCAAATTATGATCACAGTCTGTTAAAATTACTTTCCTGAACTGGATTCAGCCACGTTTCTTACACTGCATTGCTGCCATTCTGCCTTTTCTTTTTTAGCTTTAGATCCAAAACAGAATAACTGCTTCGCACTGTATAGAAAAGCTGAATGAAACGGAGGAGAAAATAGATGTGGCTGCTTCAAATGGACTCACAGTTTGCAATGAAATAAATAACATTTTTAATTTATAGTTTAGATCAGAAACCTTTTTGGTGAAACAATAAGTAAGCTGGAAAAGTTGAAATGCAATGTGTGCTGTTCAGATCCAACTGCCCATAGTTTCCTCTTTTCATGCCAGTAATACACAAGGTCAGCCTTTTGGACAGAGTCTCCCCGCAGTAGATAGTCATAGATCATGTCTATCGTAGCTCACAATATGCATAAGGTTAAAGAGAGCATAGAAACGGAGGAGTCAGGACATTTTTAACCAATATCGTCATCAATGTATATCATATTTAGTCATTTCTTATTTTTAAAAATATCTAATATACATTGTATTAATGAAACTAATGGGGAAAACATGTAGCTGTGTTTTTGTTCGTCAGATTGGTGATGTGTAGGTGATCCCGCGTGCTCGTCCCCTGAGACTCCGCTATGGAAAGAAAACCCGCACAGGAGTTGCATGGGCTCCTTGTTGTGATAACAGAGGCTTTGCAGGAAGAGACACATGCAGCATAACGAACAACCCCCCTCGCTGGAGCACACCACTGTTTCCACGCACCTGCATGACCATATAACAATCAAACCTGACGCATTAATATGCAACATGCACTCCTCTAATGTCCCCCTCCCTGTTTTGTGTTCACCGTGTGCCAAACAATGCGCAGATGAAGGTGGAGTTACTGTACCAGGAGGAAGCCCAGCCCTGTGCAGCATGTGTGGGGCTGTCTAGCCAAGGCCACTCAGACTGCATGCATGCCTTATAGCTGCATCAGTATGCTACAGGCACAGTCCCGTGTCTGCACCGCTCTCCTCTCCCTCCTTTGGACCATCTCTTCTTTATGCCTCCCCTTCAGTTCGCTGTCTTGCCTCGATCACTTCCTCCATGCTCACTTGGCTCTGCTACTCCTTCTGTCCTTGATTGCTTCCTTCAATAGTGTGAAACGGAGCCAGTTTGGAACTTCTTGCTATACGACAAAGAGGATGATCATATTTCTCTATTTATTCACTCATTGTTCTAGCTTGGAATAATTGCAAATTTCATTTTTTTTTTCTCCATTACAAATTAACAGATCTCCTCTTGTCTTTGTTCCAGCTTCACTGCTGGCTGGGCCTCTAAGTTCTTTGGTGCAAGTGGAGGTCTAATTATGCCATTAGGATTCAGCTGTACTGGCTAATGTTGTTTTTCTGCTTCCTCTCAGTTTGTATTGTAACCAGGGGACAGGCCCATTAATTGCCCTGCTGATGGCTGTCATCATCCACACTGTTCTACGTCCAACACAGGAGGTGTGTGTGCAGGGGTCTGCGTGTGTGTTTGAGTCTCAGCAGTCATCAGATGGGAGGGTGCTCAAGTGTGGAGGACTCATCATAGGTTATTAGGAGCATGCAGGGGGGCCATCAAGTATGGGAAAGAGAGCGAGAGAGAACAGTTCCTCAAGCAATTGCAGGTCCTGAAGTCCTTCCTATAGCAGAGTCTCTGATTTATTTTTTCTTTAGGACATCCAGGCTCACACATTTATTAAGTCTCAATGTGGACTTGTTTTAGAAGAGACTGAATATCACGCCACAAAACATTGACTGGAGCCAGTCTCAAACTCATAACCCTTTTATCTACTCCTATGGTTTTTATTTTTACTTTTTTTTTTTTTTACAACCTCTACTCCTCCTCTGCCTTAGTAACATTCTGCTAGTATTTGAAGGCTTTTGCTCCACAGCTGACGTTTTTCTTGGAACAATCTTAACCTCCTGTCTGATTTTGAGAAAGCATCTTTCTGCCTATGCACACCTTCAACAGTTCAGTTTGATCTTTTTGGCCTCTTTGCATTAAAATGCATGTTTATGTTCATTATTTCTTATCATAGATACTAGTATTCTCCAAATTTTTCACCACCCTTTGATAATATTACCAAATTGTCAACAGGAGCATGGATTAAATTTGTTTAAAAAACAAAAACAATGTGTGTCTTCATCTGTGTGCATGAAGACACACAGATGCTGTCTGCATGCATCTGTGTGCAAAAAAAGTTTGAAATTAAAGAAGAATGCATGCAAACATTTTTTTTTTTGAAGGATTATTTTGGTTCTAGTGGCCTTTATTTCACAGTAGATCGACAGGAAAGAGCATGGGAAGACATACGGCAAAGGTCAACAAGCTGGGACTCGAATTTGTGACGACTGTGACGAGGACTGAGGCCTCCGCTCATGAGTCGGACGCTCCACCCCATGCGCCACTGCTGTAAAATCATGAGAACTGTCAGTTGGGTTATCCAGAGTTCAGTGTTGTTTGTGCCTCCAGTCCCAATCTATTCTAAGATCGCCGTATCATCAAAGTAGTGTCTTCATTCATTGCTTGTTTTCATCGTTCAAGCCATATCAACTGTTTGCATGAGATCAGCTCCCCCACCATGCTCCAAAATGGACTAGTGGATAAAACATGGTTGGTCTTAACTGCACATAGACGACACATAAGATAAGCAGTAGACATATAAATGGGATAATCATAACACAAAGATATACTTGCACACGCACGTGTGCAACTGTAATGGTCTTTCATTGGCCACTGTTAATTTCCTGCCAAGCATCCTCACGTCACACAAAGGCAGATAAAGAAGGAAGGATAAAAATCTGGACAGCCAAGTATGCCATGATTAATTCATTTCATATTCTGCTTTCTCCATAATAAATGTGGGATTAATATTTAATGTTTTTGTGCTTTTTTTTTTTTTTTTTCACACAACTCTAAGGTAATTACGTGAGAAACATGTTGTGATTGTGCACGTTTGGACACGTCTGGGAAGTACTGTATCTCCTAAATTGCCTGGTTGGTTTT
Source organism: Poeciliopsis turrubarensis (assembly GCA_010277015.1). Taxonomy (NCBI): domain Eukaryota; kingdom Metazoa; phylum Chordata; class Actinopteri; order Cyprinodontiformes; family Poeciliidae; genus Poeciliopsis; species Poeciliopsis turrubarensis. Next base: position 488,033 of record VMRN01000035.1, read on the forward strand.
TTTTTTTTTGTTTTTTGCTTTTGCACTTACAACGAACTTCAATGTGGTGTTTAAGAATTGGGAATAAAGATCAAGAAATAGACTGTTACAATGATTAACCTTCTGATGACTGGGACGGAGTTCCTGACTGTTTTCTGCTGCACATCATAGCAGAACATGAATGAACAGAATGAACCTCTGTTTATTTCATGATGTGCAGTAAAGATTTATGTTTTTTTAGTTATTTTATAGGTGCAGTGATAAATATGTTGCATTATGTTTATGGCTTTTAGCATGAAATAAATTTGAACAGAAGAAAGTAGAAATAATGACGGATGTCCTAAACACAATTCTCTTACGTAATTCAGGATTAGCAAGAGCAATAAGTGTCCATGGTCATTTGTTATGTTTCTTTTGAAGCGACTACTATAAATGCCTTTCTGCATGTCTGTGGATATTTGAACAATTAAACTTTTCTGAATCCATACACAATAGCCACCAGCTGACAAAGTGCTGAACTGCGACAAACATCGCATATTTTACAGGACAAGCTTCACTCATGTTTGTGTCGAATCTGTTTGTGAATCTGATGTTTCTTGTCTTGTTCTGAGAGATGTGCTGGAAGAGTGGCCAGGTCTGTCTGAGACTGGGCTAAGCCTGGTTCCCATCTTGTTTCTGAGTTAATTGTGTCATTTTCTAATTATGAATCTAGACCATCAAAGAGCTTCATTCTAGGTCGCTTTTATTCAACCGACATGATCCTCAAGCTTGTGTTAGGAAGCACTAGCATGTTCTATATCTGTGATGACGACATTTCTGCGCCACCACTTAGTTATAGCGCACTGTTCTATGGTCGTGACAAAAATTACATTGGTTGGTCATAACTTCCACCAACTTGCTACAGAAGAAAAGCAAAGCAAAATTAGAAAATATGGCTGAAATGGACACAACTAGGCCAAAAAGCACAGAACAAGCAGAAAAGCAATAAATAAGCATGCCAAAGGTTGTCTCACTTAAGAGAAGTGCATTTTGTACTTATGATAAATTGGCGACATTTCCACTAAAACAACTTGCATATCACTGTGCGTGAGATTCAATGGGTAAACAATCCCCTATCGAGCAAATGAACTGCGTGATTAAAGTAGAATGGTGGTATGGAGTAGCTACTGCTGCTAATATAAATATGAGATAATGAAGGGAGCATCTTTAACATCAAGTCTTGTCATGTACTCTATTACTGAACAGCGCAACCGTACTGGGATCAAGAGCGTGGCTTTCACTAATTCACTAATATTGGATATCAGGACCTCAGTGATGCTTTTGCAGTGATGTTGTCATCATCACAGTGTGGGAATTAAATTTCAGTCTTCTGTGCGTTGTCCAAAACAAATACATATTGATTAGCCAAAATAAAAAGTAAGATAAGCCGTCAACTTCACTCTCAATCTCAAACGTCCTACATGCCGAGGTGAGAGACTCATCATCCTTACTGACACACGGAACAAATGCTTATAATATTACACTTGTATTGTGGTCCATATGTATGTATCATTTGGTTGTTATAGTATTTGATTATCAGTTGAGAAAATGCTGCAGCAGTGACACATTTGCTCCATTGTTATAATTGATCATTTTAATTATATTTAATTATTAGAATAATAAATGCATAAATTATGTTAAATATAATTAAAAATATATTTGTATTTCGTACATTAAATATAAATGAATTTTATGTTACATTTTCAATATAATATAGTCAGATGGTGGTGTATCTACCTGCATCACTGAAGCAGAGGGCAGAGCAGGTAATCGATGGGTTTGAATTTACCAAGATGCCAAAACACTATAGCTGAAATATTTTAAATCACAAGTTAGATCTATTTAGAAAAAAGACCCACCTTGTTGGATGACTGTGAGGTCAGTGCATAAAGTGAAGCCTTGGTGTGTCTTTCTGTTTTGCACTTTGATGTAGCGGTAACATCTGCTAGGATTCGGCATGCAACATGAAGTGAGGGCTGTGGGGCTGATGGTGAAGTTAATTAGAGCCCAGGTCAGTCACCTCCTGACCCATTTCCACCTTCCCTGCCTTTGCATACCCACTCCTCTTTCATAGCAGCTCCCATGACTGCTAATAGCCACATTCTGAGCAACATCCTTTCTGCAGCTGTACTTTTTCCTTGTGTAGTGGATGAGGACGTCCCCCCCACCCCACACCCCGTCTGTCATAAAGAGAGAGGAGGGCTATGACAGACGGATGAGTAGAAGAGTATCTAATTGGAGACATGGTGGGAACAAATAGCCTCCTCTCTGTATCCTCCTGTTTCTCTCATCTGATGCTGTTGGAAGCGGGTTGTAAAACAGGCCGCCTTATCCAAATGGAGACGAGCCCTGCGGTCACCATAGTTTTGTTACTGAGGCAGAGCCACATTATTCTCTTTAGTCCGCCTGCGTGTACGCTCATGTGTGTATGTGTGCAAGTGTGTTTTTAGGCCGTGCTTGACATTAGCCTCGCAGTCACAGGTAATGATCTCATCTCCCCGCTGGTGACTAGAGGCACACCAAGAGAATTACACGCACACTGTGAAAAGGAAAGATGGGGAGCAGAGATTGGTATTGTAATGGTCCTCTAATGGGCGACCTGACAAGTGCTTTTTCTTAATGTTATACCTCCCTCTCTCCCTCCCTCCCTCTCTCTCTCTCCGTTTCTCTGTTTTAGGGGCTTTGTCCTTCTTTGAGGAACAACAACATGGACACCAGGTGTGGTGAAGACCAGGTAGGCATTCGCTTCTGATAGGTCAATGTCGTGTCTCTCGTAGTTTTCAGCATTAAACAAATTGAGACAAACTGTTCTCCCACCAAATCCACGTTTTTATTCCTCCCACACTGTAAGATGTTGCTTTCCTGCCCTGTGTTCAGAGCAGCATAGTTCTACCAGCCTCACACAAGCATCTGGTTTTCTGAACTATTTATGAAACAAAATCCCGAGAATAGATTTAATATTTTAATGGGTAAAGTTAGGCTTTTGTCTATTGGAAATAAGGTTACCGCAAATATTAAACTTGGTCATTTAGTTGTCTTTTAATGTTTGCAAAAGGAAACAAATTGGTGCACTTGTTGTTGAATCATTAGGTAATGTCTGACTTTAGTTATCAGGAGATCAGATAGTCTTTAGAAGTGGGGCGGCAACAGCAGCATTCGCAGTTCCTGATTCCTAAGCTGCAGGACGACTTGCCAAAGAAATCATTGCGACTCCTCAGTCAGCAATGCCTTTCTAGCAGCCCAGTTCAGTCCCAGAGGCAGCGTTTTCACTGGTCAAAGCTCAGGTTTGGCTCCGGTTGACACCACAGGATCACTGCTAAGGTTCTGCAGCAGATCTACTGCTTTGTTATGTGGGCAGAAATATTATAAATGCCAACACGCACAATTGGCTGATGAATGTATCTCTGTTGGTGCATATCGTGCTTGTAAACTTACAGCTGTAAATAATTCATCCATTTATCTAGAGGTCAAACATTAATAAGAAATTGCCGTGTTGTAGTTTTTTTTTTTCCTCCTACAGATCAATAATGGGTATGGTGCCCAGCTTCTGTCTCGGAGCACACAGACTCATGTAGCTCTCATACATGGCGTACCTGTTGTTTCTGTCTTCATGAACAGTGTCTCTCAGGTGAAGCACACAGACAAACACTGTCTGTGCAGAGCACAGAGGGAATGATTATTGCAGAACGTCACACTGAAAACAGCTAAAAATTAACACTTACACGGTTAAACACTGTCATTAGGGTTGCATTAGGATGTACCATGTTTTCTTAAACATGCAGTAAAAAATCAAAGCAACACTATGTACGTTTTTGAAGAGGGAATAAAATTATAACGTGATATAAAGTTTTTAAAAAAAGTAGATTTTGCAAATGTACCTCCACTGATTAGTTTAATATTGTGGAGTAGTTATTCTGCATTGTGTGTTCTTCCAATTGGTGCAATTTACAGCTGCTCATACCTCTTAATTATAAGTAATTGCCATATTTTCCATTCATTCTGTTCTCATCAAATAATCCTGGTTTCTCTATGTTTGCTGTCAGATCCTCTCTTGATGTTGTTTTTCTTTTTTTACTTCTGACTTCTGATTCATCTTTTTTTTTTTTTTTTTTTATGTAATATGCAGCTTTTGTTAAGTTTAACTAGTAAGACGTATTTCAGTGCCTCCGTTCTATCTGAGTGCTCAAATCACCAGCATTACAATATATATGTCAGATGTCAGATAAAAATCTATTTTACAAGCGTTTACTTAAAACAAGGAGTGTATCAGGCAGCCTTTTTGTCTAAGTGACCAGAAGACCACTAAAGAACTGGAGTTGCATGTTGTTTCCTTCAGAATCGCTGCAGCCTGTCATGCTGAGTCTGGAGCACCTTGACAGACGCTGCATTAAAAAACATAACATGAAAGCATTTTCATAGCCTTGAATCCAGCAGTTCCCAGATCTGATGGTTTTTAGCTTTCTCTCTTTCTCTCAGACATGATGTACATTCCTGGCTTTCTATTTTTCTATTTATACCCACTGAGATGAACAATGAGCCTCAGGCTCCCCTCACTCACCCACCTAAGTGCACACAGACTCATGCTGGCACAGAAACACACTTTCTCCCTGCAGCACATGTATACATATGTGGCGAGTTCAGGATGAGGTGGAGGTTAGAGGGTTTCATCAACTGGCTGTCTGTCCGTGTGTTCTTATTTAATGCAGTTAGCAGCTGCGTGAAGCGCCAGAAAGCACACCGAGGACTGGAGTTCCTGCTGTGTCCTTGCTTGCGGCCTTGTGCTGCACGGCGTCAAAGGGGAAAGCAACTGTGAAAACTTAAGAACACTTTGTTTCATGCTCTGGCAGACATGAGCGGCTTTGTAAACAGGAAAATGTAGCAAGCAAAAGATTCGAAAAGTTAAGTAAGACGTTTGTTTTTGATATCCACAGAATCTCAAAGCGCCGTATAACATAGATTAAATGAAAATCACAAACCTTTTTGTACAAGTGATTTAAAGTTTGTCAGAGAAAAATGATCACATAAAATTATTCTAAAACAAGGTTTTCGAGGAAGCAGCCGTGCGTAAAGGCTTGGCCTCACTTTAGTTTGTAACCTGGTATGAAAAACAGCTAACAGATTCAGAGTCTGTGGTGGAGGCGAACGAGCAGCAGTGTGTTTGATAAACGCTGACATGCATGATCAGGATCCTGCAGGTGAGTTCAAGTAATTTGAAACTAATTCAAATTTTTGCTGGGACCCAGTGTAAAGAGTACGTGATGACTGCAATGTGAGTTGGTTTTTGTTGTTGTTGTTGTTGTTGTTTTTTACTAGATTTAGTCAAGATGTTGCCACAAATTCATGTTGTTCTAAAGGACAAACCAGATCACATAGTTTAGAGATATTTCTTAAGTTAAAGAAACAAGAAAAAGAAGTGGAATTTTGTCGGTCAAAGCCTAAAGCTGAACCAAATCCCTCTTTTAGACTTTGAACACTGAACATATCAGCCGAGTAAACAGAAACAACAACCTACTCAACTTTTAGAGTGCAGTTCGGCAGCGGCTGTGCTCGAGATCTCCGTCTTGTTAGTATTTAAAATAAGAAAATTGAGTCAGGCACTAACCTGGTTTATGCAACGGCTGGTAAAGCTTGAAAGAAATAAAGCGAATTTGTCGAGTTTATTTGTGTAGCACATTTCACCAACAAGGCATGATTTAAAAAAAAAAAGCACGAGACAAACAAAAAGCATTAAGTAGCAGTGGGAAACTAAAGAGAAGTAATGAAACTAGAATTAGCTTATGATAGGTATTTTCTCAACCTACATGAAAAGAGAAGCACAGACAACGTTTGAGTTTTCAAGCAAGTCTTTTGCAAAAGGAGAAGGCACAGCAGACCAGTTCCTCTAGGTGTCTGCCATGCGTTCTGACTTTCTGCATCAGAACTGGTCCTTTATTACAAAGCATAGCAGGAAAGGAATGTGGAGGGAGGCAGTCTAAGGAGTATCCCAAGATAAAAAGTGGCTGCAGCTTCAAGGTCTAACAAGTTCTTTTTCTCAGGGATGTGAATACTAAATCTATTCAAACTACAAATGTAAGAATGATAACAAAACATAATTATTCTAACAGCTTATGTTTCACTTATTATTCATTTATTGGCTAAACTGGTGGGTTATTAGCCTTGAATTGTTCAGCAGTTTTCAGGAAGTTTGTTCCTGATTACTGGTGCAGGAAAAAAAAAAAAACAAATGCTGCTTCTCCACGTTCTAGTTCTGGGGCTGCAGAGCAGCCAAGAACCACAAGACCTGAGAGGCTTGGAGGGTTGACGTGACAGCAGGTCTATTTTAGTGCTAAGCATTTCAGTGGCTTATAAACTAACAAGTATTTCAGTACATATTTGTCTGAGCTACATGGAGCTCCGTACACGAAGCTTCTGTCACAGCAAATGGTGTAAATTTTTATATTTGTTAACCAAAGGATTTCTAATTTTGAATCCTGTTTTTTAGTGTAGGTCTTAAAACTTTAATTAACTCCAGCAATCAAAAAGCAATTAGGAGCAAGCCATTAACCTGCCTGTTCTTTGTGACCTCAACTAAAATGTGTGTTCGTCACGTCAAATACACACATCGACTTCGACAGCCCATAAGCTCACACACACATCTCCAATGCAGTGAGAGAAAGAAATCTGGACTACTGCTGTGTAAGTGAACCTGTTAAAAATGAATGACGACAATGTCCCTGAGACATAGCTCATTCTGCATTATTTAAAATGTTGGGCATACAAGGAAACTGTCTCTTTGACTTCTTCCACCTCCACTGAGCTTCTTCCCTCTTCTTCAAGTTTAAGCCTCTTTCCTCCAAGCAATGCACACATACACATACATGTATACCCCTCATTTAATTCCCTTAACAATATGTATTTTCTCTGCATGATGATCGGTAACAGCAGGCTCTCTATAAATTTGGACAGGCATTAATTTGCTACAGTGCCTTTGTGAAAGTTGTTTCTCCTAAACACAAATGAAATTTGAGAACTGTGGCCTGTATATGTCCAACCTAAGAAAACAAAACTTATTTCCTACGTTGTCTCTCTGTTAAGCTAGCTGCCACATTACAGACACCTCCAGCTGAAAATATTGACATCAGGTTTTAAATGTGGATTTAGAAAATGCTTTCCCAATACTACCAAAAACTCTGCAGCTTGAGAAGAAAGCCCTCCAAACAATATTTAGAGCAACATGTGACAAAGGAGTGGTCGATACATAGACGGCGATAAGAAGGCGTTAAATTAATGCAGGATGTGCTGGATGTTTTGGATTTGTTTATCATGTTTAGTTCAAGTTGTCGGAGACTTGAGTCTTGACTCTGAATTGATGTGAAAGACTTGAAAGTTGAAATGACTCATTGACTTTTCTGTTGGCCAGATTATGTTTCATCTGAGGACCTGTTTTGTGTTCATTAACAAATTAAAAAAAGAAATCATCTGGCTCATTCTTAATGCCATCCATCCATCCATCCATCCATCCATTTTCTAACACCCTTGTCCCTCGTGGGGTCGGGAGGCGCTGGTGCCGATCTCCAGCTAACGTTCTAGCCGAGAGTTGGGGTCACCCTGGACAGGTCACCAGTCTGTCGCAGGGCAACACAGAGACAGACATGACAAACAATCATGCACACACACACACACACACGCACTCACACCGAGGGAGAATTTAGAGAGACCAATTAACCTGAAAGACAAGTTTTTTGGGGTTTTTGGTTTTTTGGGGAGGTGTTTGTTTTTTTTTTTTTGTTTTGTTTTGTTTTTTGGAATAATGCACCTTTCAAACTTTTTGGATGTTGCCTTTGTTGGTGGGGTTATTAAAACAATGGTCAGTTCTAATTACAGTATATTGTTCCCAATTGCCTTGATTTGCAGCGTGTCTGCAGATCAAACAGTCCAAAACGTAGAAAATCTATCAGTTTTTCTAATAGTTATGCAACTAAAACAAAAATCATTAATTATTTTTCTGCATTATGTCTACAGCTGTAAAGTCCAAACGTTTCCCAGGAAAAAACAAAAGCCTTGAAAAACAAAGCCTCATTAACAGCTTTATTTCTTGGACAACAAAATCGGCATTTTCTCCTGCTGCTGAGGTGAAAACGTTGCCTCATTCAACTTCAAGTGAAGCCCGCTATCTTTCTCTGCCACTAACCTTTTCTAATTATTTTTCAGGCCTTAATTATGCTTCTGTTTTATTGCATGTGTACATTCATTACTTTGGTACGTAATTATTGTTTTTTAATGCCTAATGGAATAAAAAAAAATATATGCTCACAATCCTCTTTTGTAAAAAAACACATTGAAAACCCACCAGGATCTGGAGTCCAGACCATAATGATGACTGTTATGTAAAGTGTTAAGTATGATTTTCAAGAAAATGACAAACATGGGGCAGCGTTACCTAAAATAATATATTAGTTTTAATTTTCTTTTTCTATTCAATTCAGACTTGTGGCTCAAGGAACCTGTATTGATTTTCAAACGACATTTTTTAATTTTAGCCAGTTTTTTAAAAAAACAAAAAACTAAAAAACTAAACATTCAAAGTGCTCACAAGTCTTCAAAATTGAAATATTGGCATTATAAATTTTGCAGAAGAAAAAAACATACCAACTGAGACATCAAGGTGTATCAAAATAGCCAACAAATATTTAAGTGATGACAAAATGTCCAACAGTTCCTAATACAATAATTGTTGTGCAGCTTGTTCAGAGTGAGAGCATTACCTTGACATCTTACAAAACTGTAAGATATCAGAGTTTTAAAAGCTCTTTCTGGGAAGCTGATCTGCTTGTGATTCGCCACATTAATGAATGACCACTCACAACAGAAACTGCAAATCAACTACAAGCCTGAAAGGCATTACCACGCCATCACAAAGACCGTCTACATGTAAAGGTTTTACAGCACTTCAGTAACGTAACAAATATTATTCCAAGGACATCTTCAATCACATTACTAAAACTGAATAATACATCCACAGTTTTCCCACAGTAACATGTCGTTTGCCCCTATAAGGGCACCTCAGTGTTATGCTAAATTCATAGTGATTGGAATAGCTGATAAAATCCAGCTGTACAATCTATCAGCAATTTGGCTCAGACGATGCATAAAAATGAGTCTTTGTCTGCAGATAATTATCATCAGCAAACATTCATGAGGACAGTTTGGACAGACGGGTTATTGATTATTTAGTATATTCCTGACAGAGGACACATAAACAGTAAAAACGCTAAAACAACATTTCATTCACCCGAGGAACCTCATTGTCACAAAGAATCCGACTGGTTGCTGACGATGTCAGCCATATCTGACATCGCCAAGGTCTAAACTGTCCTGCGCTCTCATGTATGTCAAGAAGTAAATTGTCACAATTCTCAGGCAAAAATTGTTTTGAACAGGAAGACCATTTTTAATTTATGGATGAGAAATGTGACTTTTATTGTTCATCTAGTTTAACAAATGTCCCTCACTTTTCTTATGTGGATTTTGGAGAAAAGTGTTGGTGGGCTTCTAAAAAAAAAGTTGTTTTTTTCAAGAAAAATCACTTTTACAAATTTAAGTAAGAATTCACAGTTGCTTCATCATATTTTGATGATCAAGAATTTTGCGCTGGTTTCATCAGCCAACACAATGCCCAAATAATTGTGGCAGCTCTGACATTCCGTACTAATGTTGAAACATCACTATCTCCAGGTTGGCAATTAAGAAGCAGGCTGAAAAACTGGCTTTTTTTTCTGGATATAATATCTTAATGAAAGGAGCTGAACATTATGGTGCGTAACAGCCTACCTGTTTGAATGATGCTATGTGAAGCTATTTTTTCTTTTGCCAACTTTGCACACGTGTGCTGTTGAAAGGACTTCTTCGCTGTCATTGTAGGATGCTTGAGAAAAGCAGGTAAACATCACAATAGATGCAGCGTCCTTGTTGCAGCAACAAGAGAAGAACAATTATAAAATGGAAGGGTGCATGAAGTGGGCTGGTGCGCCCAGCTGGCATGGTTCCATTGTTGTACGCCCAGCATTTTTTCTTTTCATCATACTCTTGTGTACGATATCAAGTCTGCCCTAAGTGATATCGACACAAGGAAGCATCGAAGTCAAACGTAATTAGAATAATACCAGGCGGTATGTTCCTCAAACTTATATTCTTCAAGTCCAACACTAAACTTTGAAACACTGGAAAAAAAATTGTTTTTTTTCCACACTTCCTGTTAAAAAAAAAAAGTCAACCCTTAGGGCTCATATCTTGGGAAGCTGTGGGTTGATGTAAGAATTCATGCTAATAAATACAACCAACAACTGAACATTTCCCCAAGTGAAGCATGCGTGGTTGTTCCATTACATAGAATGAAAGAGAATATTCAGGGCGGACCTCAAAGGGTCGACCTCAAGCAGCGGGTGGAGATGAAGACGTGCAGGCAGAATAATTCAGCTCTGACTTTGTAAAGACGCTTATTTTTCGCACGCTCTCGCTGATCGGCACACTTTCGAGCCAAGGCAGACCCGAACAGTCACAGCACTGAGGTTTTTTTTTTTTTTCCTGTTGATATCATGAGTTGTTATTGCAGATACTGAATGATGTGAAGCAAAAAAAATAAATAAGTAAATAAAGGGATTTTATTTTTCACAAGACGTCCCCATTAATGACGCATGATTAGGAGCGATGGATGCTCCCACAAGGCAGAAGCCCTCAAAGATACACACTCTGATAAAATCATAAACATTTGAGACCTTTCAGCAGAGCACATCTTCACATCTTGTCCTCTGCGAGTTCAAGCACACGCATGCACGCCAACTCCCTCTCCTGTACGTTGATCAGCATCACACAAGTCAACCTGTCACCTCTGATTTTTTTATTTGTTCCCAGCTATTTCCCCGCTACTGTTTTCCATTTCTAACTGTATTTACATATAAAGAGTTCAGCTTGAACAACCTGTCATGACGTCTGAAGTCGCTCTACATGCGTGCACATCCATCGTTTTTAAATCCGCCACGCTTCCCTCCTATTCTTCACATGCTTTTTTTTTTCTCTTCACATGTGTCACCCTCTTGATATGCTGATGTATCTGAGTCGCTCTCACACACATCAGTAGTGTCATGCTTTGATAGCTGTGGGTGTGCTGTGATGTCTTCTGTTCTGTCTGCTTCTTGTGCTACCTTTTTTCCTCCTATATTCTTCAAGTGTGACACACACACACACACGCACACACATGCATCCGAGCCCTCATTGTAAATAAATGAGTAAGTCTGTGTAGTGCTTTGCAAAAAATATTCATACAGTTTGAACATTTTCTTCTTTGGAGCCACAAGTTTCAAAATACTTTGTCAGGATCATATGCTAGCAAACAGTAGCATGTGTTCGTGAAGTGTAAACAACTTTCGGAAATGTCCTCCTTTTCAGCAAGTTTTCCTTCATGACTCGACTCTTGGCTCCTTTTGTCTTCCCATCAACTCTGATCAGCTTTCTTGTGCTTTCTCAAATAAGGATTCCCCCAGGGCATGATGTTGCTGCGACTCTGTTCCAAATTGTACACGGTGTGTTAGGGGTGACATGCAGTGTTGGTTTTCCTCCACACACAGTGTTTTACATGTAGGCTGAAAAGCTTAATTTTAGAGGTGCCATGTGGCGTAGCTGTAGAGCAGCGCCCCTGTGTACACAGGCTATTAAGTGCCGTAAACGGCCATCTGGGGTCCAATTCTCAACCTTGAGGCTCTTGCAACACGGCATCCACTCTTTTCTCTCTGCTTGTTTTCTGTCCGATTACTGTAAATAAAGATGACTATTACCAGAGACACTTGATCTTCTCATCCTTTTTCCACATCTGCTATGAGGCAATCAGGTGTTCTCACAACTTTCTTCTCACTACTGTTCGATAAACTCTAAATTTGCAAAGTGCAAAACCAAAAGTGGAATTTAGCATCCTTCATGGGTCTCTCAGCTTCATTTCTGATGCATGCTCTTGCCCAGCTGGTGTTTGGCCATATCTTCGTAGATTTTTAGCTGTTTACATTTATGGATAAAGGATTAAAACATGCTTTAACATGCTTAGTACACAAAACACGCTGTTATATTCTTCCACTTCACTGCACTGCCTTGTGTGACATAAAATCTACATAAAATGTGTTATTGTAATGTGACAAAATGTGACGATCTTCTTGGGGTAAGAATACTTTTGCAAGTTTAATTTCATCGTACAGTCAATAGAAAGGTCGTTGTGTTGTTGGGTCAAAGTGAACCTTAATCTTGTCAACAATGTTTCCCAAATTCACCTCCAGACGTATTGACATCTTTGAAGAGAGGTGACTGTCTCATTCCCAGCCATCAACTGATTGCAGTTGTTTGATTGCAATGTCATCTCGCCGCTGCAAGCTATTTCTGAGTATAACAAGGCTGGCTAGGAACTGGAGCACACAGCCTCGATTAGAGCTTTAATAAGGTGTAGCAGCTAATGTTCCATACTGTGTCCCATGGGTGTTGTCCTGTGGCTGTTGCTTTAGTCCAGCCGGATGATAATTTGTCTAACTTTGACATGACCACTTCAGGAATAATCCACCAACAATCTTTTTTTTTTTTTTTTTTTTTTTTTTTTGTAAACAGCAATTACACCCCTATCAATGCGAAATAAGAAAAAAAACAACTGTATTGCACCCACCACTTTGATTTTCCATTCAAATCAACTTATTTTTCAACGTTTTAAAATAGGCATGTTTAAACTTAAAAAAAAAAAACAAACAAAATTAAACAGTGTTTAAATGATTAATTGTCATCACCAGGTCTTTTCTATGGTAAGAGCTAAAATGCTATGTGGGATGATTTATTTTGTATGGGGCAGAATGCACTTACATTTACACTGAAGACTTCCTCGAGAAATTAAAATAGAATCGATTTGGATTTACATCACAATTTGATTTAAGCCGAATGACTGTTTGGTTACGGCACTGGTGAAATGTGTTTTCTATCTGCTATGGGACTCTCGGCCTGCTAGACTTATTAGAAATGCTGCCAGTGCTTTTCACTGCAACATGCTGTACAGATCTTCTCATCATTAATTTGTTGATCCACTTGTTTGATGTCTGATTTCGCCGCTTCGATGTCCTCATCTATATTTCAACACATGTTACATTAAATCTGATGGCTGTGCATTCTGCATGATTGCCGGTCAACATGTTAAACAGTGTGAGATTTATTTCAGACTCAGATAATCTAAGTGGTGTAAACCCAAGGTTCCACTGCACTGCAATGTTTTGCGGAGCTACGTTCAGGCAATTAGAGTTCTTCCTTTATTGGTTTTAACGAGTTTGACCCGTTTTGCTGATTAGATGCATACATTTCCTTCCCCTCTCTTCTCATTTTCTATCCTTCTCTCTGCTCCTGTCTTTCTCTTCCTCCTTCTCACTTTTTCCATGACTTTTGCAAATGTGTGGAAATTAGACAAACTTTTATCCTGAACCGCGCAGAGTCTATACCCATGTGGACATTCACCGGCAGATTTCTGTGTGCATTGGTGTTTGCGTGTCTTTGCATATGTGATTGCATCATCCCAGGTGACTGTGTGTTCGTATGACAGGAAAGAGAGGAAATGGAGAAAAGCCCGCTGCTGGCTTGCCTTCATGAACATATCGGCTTTATCTGCTCAGCCAAGCTGAGACAGAGCGACAGAGACTGAGAGCAGAAGAAGGTAAGCGAGGGAGGCAGATATGCACGGAGGGAGATACGGCAGAAAAGGCAAAGATACTGGAGTGTGGGAGGGAGCCAGAGAGGAGGGCTTTACACAGATAGAGAAGGTAAACTACAGCCAGAGCTGTGAGGGACAAAACGACTTAAAGACAGAGAGAGCTGGAAAACTGCATGAGGTTGTCCGATTTCAAGAATGAAGGTTTTGAACAAATCAGAGGAACAGTGGGTGGGTTAATAAGAAATGTTTTAAATAGATTTTGCAATTGTGGGAATAGATCAGTGCAGGAAGGATGTAGAGATACTGCATGCCTTCAAATATAATGTTAGTCACATTTTAATACACATTTGGTCAAATAATAATAATAACCTACTATTAAAGTAGGTAATTAAACATATGACCTACTCATTTCTACATATTTCACACTGAAATACGTATGACTGCATGTTGAAGCGACCTAAAAGTGAAAAGTCATGCTGAGGTCAACAAGAGACAAAAGCAAATCTACTGGCCTCAAGAAGCAAATGTTCTGATAAGAATAACTTGTACTTTGTAACCGGCGTTTTGTAATTTCACATTAGAGATTAGGGAATAAATTCTCTTCACTGACAGTTTTTGCACTGACAGACTGCAACTACTCAGGTCTCAAGGTTTGCTGTGCTTCACTTTCACACCACCACATACGGCAAGCAGTCTCCTCAGTTCGGAAGAAGCAGCTTTCCATTCATCCGACACACTTTGTGGAGGAAAATTCCCACTGTGGCCGGATAATGAGCACAAAGACACAAAGAAGACCGTTATCTAACCTTGTCAGACTGGAAGAACGGTGTGACTATTCACATTATGGTCTCTGGCTCAGAGTAAGAAAAAGCTCTGGCTTTTTTGGGATTTCCTTAAAGCTACCACAATTATCCTGAATTGCACCATGCCTTAAATGCAGCAATAAAACCCTTTGGCTGTTTTGTGCCTGCAACACAGCCAAAGGGTAAATATGTACAAATGCCCCAGGAAATGTAAAAAAAAAAAGAATAAAAAAAATCTCCTGGCTTCTTACCATTTTCTAACAGTTACAAGAACTGAAAATATGTTCAGTGAGGCTGGCTGCATTGTTCAAGTTGTTCTTACATCTACCTGCAAAATCCATCTAGAGAAGAGTTTCTCAAACTTTTCCAGAGGCCAAGGATCAATTAGCCCAAACAAACATTCACAAACTATCTAACTTGAAATTGTCACACAATGTCACATTTTTGCTATGTACACCCTGAAATGAAAATATTATTCTCTGAACTCATTGTCTTTGTTAATAAAAGAAAAATATACTTGAGTTGCATTGGCAAAAACAAACATTTCCTTTCAGCCCGTAGATGGCCCAGCTTAAATACTTTTAATTTGGGTGTTAAGGTGCAGTAAGTCAGCGTGGGGCGCAGCTCTGTCACCGCATCATCGAAATTCAGCACAGCTGCAGATACTATGCATCTTGGTTGTGTTCAAAAGCAAAAGTTCCTGCAACTCACCCTGAGAAACGTTCCACTGGCATCTTCAAATGCCAATACCAAGACATGGCAATCTACCTAGGCAGTCAGGGAAAGCAGAGCATTATCAAGAGAAGACGCCAAGAGGCCCATGATGAGCTGCCAAGATCCACAGCTTACGTAAGTTGATCAGTGAACAAGACGGCAATTAGTCTTGCAATTTGTCTCCACTAACCTGGCCTTCATGAAAGAGTTTCAAGAATCCTAGCCTCTTTAAAAAAAAATCCATAAGACGTTCTGTGCAGTTTGGCACAAGCTATAAAATCAAAAGGGTAAACGTTCTAGAAGACCTGCGCTGTGGACAAATGAGAGCAGACTGAAACCGGAACAGTGTGGCAAGAGAGAAACACAACACATCGCTGCGGAAACCCCATCACCATGGTGATACACGGTGTAAGCGGGATCATGCAGGTTAGGTTTTTCTTAAACAGGGGAAGAAGAAAGCTGGAAGAAAAGTTGGTGGAAACACGGATGCAGCTGAACACGGGCCGGTCCTGTAAGTAAACTTCGAAGCTGGGAAAGACTTGAGACTTGGGTGGAAGAGAATATATCCAATCAAACAATGACCTGAAACATTCAGTCAGAGGAACAGAAGAATTATTTTAGATCAAAACATCTTCATGTGTTCAGTGACACAGTCAGTCCAGAACTGAGTCAAGTTGAGAACCAGTTATAAATTTGGACGTTGTAGTTCACCTGGCAGAAGAATTGGGCAAACATTTCAGTTTCTAGGCATGCAAAGCAGTTATATTTAAAATAAACAGATTTGTTGCGCTGACTTTTTCATAGTTTAGTATCTGGAAAATGTGCTGGTGCAAAGGTCAGAAGTGATTTTTCCCAAACGCATGACTCACCTCTGATGGAGACTGCATGATTGCACTGTGGGTGGTGATCCAGTCAATAGTGTTAGCTGAATGAGTGGATGAAGGCTGCATCACGACTGGTTATTTGGCGTCTCTGTCAGCGTGTAGTACTATGAATGTGTAGTGAAGCAGTGGGCGTGTGACGGTGAAGTCTGGACAGTACACTCATCTCATAAAGTGCAGTCCAGACTCAAAGATCTGATAGTTCTCATCTCTTCACCTGCACCTCCCTCTCAGTTCTTCCTCATTATATGTCTCATATGTTTTCTAAACCCTTGGTTCCCTCCTCCTCCTCCTCCTCTTCACTTCCCTCTTCCACCCTTGAAAGATGGAAATCAGGACAGTGCAGCAGCGGAGGGGTTAAGATGAACCCAGCTTTGTGATTGGCTGCCGGCCGGCGGTCTGATCCAGCCTACAGAGAGAGGTAACCAGGCAACCTCAGAGAGGGAGAGGAGACAAGAGGGGGCAGAGGACCGGGGAGTTAGAGCAAGAGAGGAAAAAAAGAAGAAGAAGAAGAAGAAGAAGCGCTGAAAGAAGCCTGGCATAGTTTTGTAAGAAAATGTGGGAAAAGATGTAAGGGAGCTTGGGGGCGCTCTCCCCGGGATGGAAGACGGGATTACTGGCCCTGCTGAAACACACTGTGGATGTCTGAGGAACGCAGCGGGAGATAACGCGGGGATGACTGGATTCTTACAGCCTTTTTCTCGAAATGGGAACTAACTGTGCCCAGTTTCGTTGCAGTGCAAAGGTAAGTGCGCAAACGGCCGGGAGTGATGCGGAGCCGCTGAAAGACTGCTGTGCAGAAAGAGTGCGCACTTTAGACGCCTGTGGATTCAGTGTGCGGGGCTCCTCTCCATCTGCAATAAATTATCCACTACTACTGCTGGTGAATCGGGATTCTACTGCGCTCGTGTGTGTGTGTGTGTGTGTGTGTGCGCGCGTGCGTGTGTGAGAGTGTGTGTTTGGCGGTTAAAGAGGAGTGACCCACTCCCTCCCACTGGCACAGTGGTCAGAGTCGTTTGTGTCTTTCGGCGGGAGAAAAGCTGCATTTTGGCGTGCGTGGTTACGGGACGCCCCCTCCCCTTCTCCTGCAGATCCAGCCGCACTTCCTGCGTAATAATTTATAATCAGATAATCTTAACTTTGTGCCCCCCCCCCCCCACTCCCCCTTTCTCCTCTCAGCTCTCCAATGTGCTTCACTGTTGGATGCCGCCACTGCCTCCAGTAGGGAAAATAATAATAATAATAATAATAGGGCAGGCTGTGTGCGACTTTACAGTAATCCATTAAATCTCGTTTCCGTCCTTTATTGTGTTTTATGCACCAGTTCGCCCTCAACCCTGGTTATTGCATTATGCGCCGACAACTTGCAGTGGGAGAAACTTCCTTTACGCGCCCGTCGGTTCGGTTCCTGGCCGGCGCACAATGGGAGCAAGGTGAAATTGACCGAAACGCGGAGGTTACGCTGATGAAGTTTTCAGCGCAGAAATGTAGTGAATGGGCTGTGGGCCGCAGCCGCCTCTCAGCCACCGGGTCTTGGTTGATGGAGTAAAGAAGGGTTCGGGGATGAACGAGCGCAGCCCCGACCAGTTTGCTTTGAGGGTGGAGGGGCGGGAGGGGGCATGCAGGCTCCGCTGCAGCTAAAAGCCGCATTAATCATGAGGCTGTGGCGCTCTGCAGACCCTCACTCTCCTCTCCGCTTCTGCCTGCGAGGCACACGACCCGCATCAGCTGCAGATGCAGCATGTACCTGCTGTCTGCACGCCGCTGAACACAGCATCCCCGTTTAAAGTCTTTATTGTGAATTCCTCTTAGAGAACCACTTTCTTTCTTTTTTTTTTTTGTATTGAAACAGTTTTATTTCTCAGAAAGTTAAATTGTTGCCACTGCTACACGCTGCCCCCAATGATCAGTTATAGATTCATCCAAATCAACTCAATAATTGGACGCATGTAGTTCAAAACACGTGGACGTTCATTTCTTCTTGGGGAAACGTTCAATTAATGCTGTTAACAGGCCTTAATGTTGACGTTTGTGTTCCAAAATTTTATTTAGGATCAAATGTTGTGAAGTGTCTTAACTAAAAAAAAATAAATAAATAAAAAAAAAAAAAAAAAGGAAGAGCTTTTACTTTGAAAGACCGGAAGTGTTTGTAATGACTTTAGCTTAACATTGTACGTGACTAAAACAATTGGAGTGAAGTTAGGTGTATTTAGTGCTGAAATGACAGGAAGTGATGACGCAGAGCTCAGCCTGTATCACGTCCTGCTGTTGTTATTATGAAGCATCAAACATGAACAGGTTGTAACATAAAATAGTAGTAAAAATCCCTGACTTACGAATCAAATGTACTTTATCAGTAGCCTGATAAAGTACATTTAAAGTCAACAGGTTACTGACACCACTGTTGAACATTACAGATAACCAGAGTGAAAAAACACAATTTTACCAAGTGTTTTTGGTCTAGTTTCTAGTACAGATATCTCTGCAAACTTGAAATAAGACAAAAGTAACTTATACGTAATTTGTTTTTAGCAAGATAGAGAAGCATATTTTAAGTAAATAATTCCTTAATATTGATGAATAAGTACTCGTTCCACTGGCCGATTTTTTCAAACTTATAACAAGACATCTTTCCCACATTATAAGTTGATTTGAACTCGTACTTTGTCATCAATATTAAGGAAGTATTTACTTAAAACAAGCCTCTATCTTACTGAAAAGTTAGTTGTAAGTTCATTAGTCATATTTCAAGTGTAATAAGGTATTTGCATTAGAAACTAGACCAAAATTACTTGGTAAGATTTTGTGTTTTTTTTTTTTTTTTTGCAGGGCGACTCTCACTGTGTCTACCGTTTCCATGACAGCCAGTTATTTGTGTACACTGTGGTAAATCAGGGGACGTGAATCGTTTACTCAATTGTTTTATATTAACTCGATAACATAAGGAACAACTTTCTTTACGATACTAAAGTCTTTCAAGCTCAAATTGGTTTTGTGACCTCATTGTGTCCAAGACTCAAATCCCCATCTCTGATTACACACTATTGATCACAGTTAGGGTAGCCGTGGTTGAATCACTCACTTGCAGGAATTGTTCTTTTATGAGACAGCCTTCAATGACCATTCCCTCATAAATCAAAGCCTAATTAGAGTAGATTAATAATTGGTATTGTTTTCATTTTTGTAATAAAAATGATTTCATTTACTGGCGTCAGTGCGCTGACATTTTTTATTACTACTCGCTACATATCAGGGATGGTTGCCCTATTGTTTCAGCAGATTTTCAGTACAAAACAACCCATTTATTCTCCTTTTTTTCCCCCCTACTAGACATCAGAGTTTAGAAATGGATACAACTGTGGTGAAGTAAAATGTAGACATTCGGAGCATTTTATACAGAAGCTTTTGTTTAAGTCACCAGACCAGAGTCCACATTACATAAAAGTGTGTCACACTCTACCGTTCACGCGTGACAACCCCAGTCCAGTGCCAGTGGTAACTATTCTCAACTGAGTTCATGGGAAACATTTTGTCAGCTTCTGCATGGCAGTGAAAACAGATTAAAAGGAAACAGGATTTCACAGCGCCCCCTGTAGTGTTCTTTACAATGTACACACTGAGCCGAATATAATCCCAACATATGGCTAATCAAGGTAGTTGTGAACACATCATTGATGTTTTACTGTGAAATCCGCTTTCAGGGATGTTTTTATTTAGTAGAAAAAGTGAAAAAAGTCAATCAGAAGCATTTTACCGAGTCTACTGTATATCTAATTGTTGCATTCTACACTAACTTTAAAACCTGGAAAGATTTTTATGTATTTTTCTATTGCAGTGGTGCTACTTTGAAAGGAAGAAGAAGAGGAGATTACTTATTCCAGTTCTTCCAAACAAACCTCTTACTTCTGCCTGTATGGGCCCAGCTGGCGACACCAAGTTGTCATAGAAACCCACAGAGTATTGTGAGGAAACTCTGAAAGAAAACACTGGTGCAGGCCCTCTTTCTCTTCCTCCTTCAGTTCTCCTCTTTGGTTTTGCTCCATCCACAGCCGGTCCTTTTTCATTTGCAGTCCAGTTGAAGTTTTCAGATCAGCCTACACTTACAAAACAAACTGTTGCGGTTTAGCCATCGAAGTTTGTGTAGCAAATTGTGCAAATTTTATTTGTGATTTCAGAGTAGAAATTACGTAAGTTTGTCAACCAAAGGTTAGTTTGCTAAATATGTTACATTCCAGCTAATTATTGAACTCATCTTTATCAACCTGGCATGTGAATCTTTTCCCACGCAGTCACAACTAGTTAGTTTCCACAGAATGTGTGACTATATCACAGTATCAGTCTGCCAAATCTATATCAAGAACTACTTGAACTGGAATAAATACCTGCTGTATTATTTCAGCATCACACTTTCACGTTGTAAATATAACATTATTGGATATCAGAGGTTTTCCTTGTAGCTAGCAACCTTAGCAAAGTTGATCTTTTCACTGGCAAAATGTGTTTCAAGTTAAACCAGTTTGCTATTTGTCGAATGTGCAAGCCAGCACTGCGGCGAAGCTAATTAAAGCGTAAGCTGACCCATTTATTCGTAATATAAGCCCCATAAACATATCAGCATCACTGTGCTTGGCTATAATGTTGGTCAGTTTAATTGGTGAAACATATTTATCTTGAAATGTTATTTCATATTGTGCGCCTTTGCGATCGCAGGCTGCACAGAAACTTCTCTGACCGTCTTTGAGTGTTCAGGCCTTTTAACGAGCTTCATTCACTTAAATCCTGACCATCCTGTGGGCGTGCACGTGGCTGCTTTCTTTCTCGTTCAGTTTAATTGGCTCTCATTCTTTAGTTTGTAGAACACAGACCAAGGAAATATGCAGGACAATGCAAGATGAATGAATTTTTAACTAGACAACACCCACTGATTTTATTTTGTTGTAGCACAAACGAAAGATGATAAAGAGCAGAGTGGTGCAATTCTTCTCATAACAAAACACAAGTTTGACTGCAGTCTCATAATTGTAGCCCGGCTGCTGTGTTTTTTTTTGTTTTTTTTTTTTGGCTCTGGCACCCCAGTGACACTTGTTGCTATGGATACAGTTCAACACTAAAATAAATTGACAGCCTATTCAAGTCACCTGCTCAATGAGACAGCGGCTGTTTCTCAGCGGCGTTCTTCAAATACACTGTGGTGAAAACAATGAGCAGGCAGCTGCAGTCAAATTAAAATTCGGAAGTTAAACTAACGATTACAAATGTTATGATCTGGAGGTGGAAAAGCAAAGTTGTAATTTTTCTTTGATTCTGTCAGTGACGCCAAATTAAGTTAAAACATATATACGCAAAGTTGTTTTGACCCCAGTTCAAGAAATATTCTGACTCTAAAAGTTTAGGTTTTTAGGTTTAAAGTAGCTGTAAATCCGTCTTTGACTTTCTCTGCTTCAGAAGAACATGTGTGAAAACGCCTGCCTGTCCACCCGCGGCCCCACAAGTCGGCTCCAGTGCATAGCAGGTGTCCCAGTGGCGCTCTGACCCTCGGCTGAGCAGCGCTGAACTCACCTCTGCATGGAGGACAGTTTCATACACGCAGTTTCATGTTCGCCTTCAATGTGCAGCACTGCTGAACTGTTGGATTTTTACACTTATGAGAGACTAGCAGACAGTAGAACAACACGGCGCACTTTTGCTTTGCTGTCTGCTGTATTCTAAACTTGCTGTAACAAGGAAAGTATCGGTATTTTTCAGAAATTCCTCTGTTAAACACAGAGGGAATAAGAAGAATTGAGTGGCTCTTGGCTGGCTGCCCTTTCCATTGATCCACTTCCTCTGCAAGTTTGTGTGTCTGTGCTTATGGCTGACATTTTCTTAGATATAATTGGCATCAGGAATATCTTCACAGACTGTTGGGACTACGTCGGTGTATATCGAATACCTTATTATTTACTGTGAAGGAAATTAAGCGTCTCTTGAAATAAACAATTACTTTTTTAGAAAACCTAATCTTCTCAGACTCCGATTAGGATCTGTTGACATTAGTGGTGTGCAAAAGCCCATTTGATTGAACTTTTGCAAACTTAAAACAACAACAAAAAAATATATGTTTTTGAGTAAACAAAAAACTCGTAAATACAAAAAATAAATCTGTTTATTTTCTTTGCAATTTAAGTGATAAACCACGAATCGAAACTATGCATAGTTTTCAGACTTTCTGCCATCCAAAGGTGTGGCATGCATTTGTGTTTAAGTCCCTGATGTGGCCATAAATGAAGCTGGTTCTTCAGAGCGTTGGCTTAAGTGAGCTGAATTCACATTACTGAGACTTTTCTCACGTTTCCATTGGTAAAACACTTTGCAAACCTCTTACCATTTCTTCAAATTACATTCAAAACGACCAAAACATCAAACAGTTTAGCAGATATTTGGCTTTCCAATGCAGAAATATTAATACGCTTACTAAAATTATAATGTATACAGATTCAGATACATTATTTTGTTCCAAAATTTGATTCATATTCTAATTTGTTTAGAGCCCCTTGCTTTCCTGTATATTATCTTCATAATTTCTGTGTTTTATTATACATTTATTCCCGTTTTCTTGTCATCTTCACTGTGCTGAACTCTGATACATCTCCAGGTTCACACTATGCCACATCGCCATAATCACACATAATCCCATATAATCCCACCATCCACCTACCCAGCAACCCCTGCGTCTTCCAGCGAGTGCCACTTTGGGGCGAAATCACCGAGGTCTTCACACCGTTAATGAGTTTTCACAGTAAACAAAAGCACCCTAGTCGAGGCATTTTCAGGAGGTAGAGATGTATGCACATGCAGAAGCAAGCGCAGCACATTAACACTTCAATTAATTCAACGCTTCACGTTCTAATTTCCCCAGAAGTCAAGAAGTCAGACCACCCTCCTCCTTCGAACCACACACACGCATGCACACGCATTGCACACGCATGCACACGCATGCACACGCATGCACACGCATGCACACACACGCACACACGCTGCTCAGCGTCCTGTGTCGTTCTTCAGCACATCTCAGCAGTATTACACGCTCCTTGTGACATTTTCGATGCCTGAGAGAGAATGACAAACAAAGCTTTACAAATGACATTTTAATATGTTTTCTTTGTCTTTTGCGTGGTGATAATCAAAGAAGCAGAGCTGTCTCCTTTCACACGGTATTCTTTTGTCAAACACAATAGATAGTGGATATGTATATAAGTCGGAGGCAGAATGGGATTGGGCCCAGTCTTTTTTATTTATTTTTTCTTCTTCTTCTGGTGGTTGTAAGCCGCTCCTCCCTGTGGAGCAGCTCGTCTGATTTCCACCCTCACTGTGAGACGCCAACAAAGTAAGAGAAAGAAACGGATGAAGACGGGAACGGATAGATGTTTTCCTCAGAGGATTTCGTCGACTTTAATTTTTCCCAAACTTATTCTCCCTCGGGAATTTTCCCAGGCTGTGCTTCTTTGTTGCTTTCTAATGTCTTCTTAACGTTCTGCGATTCTTTTCTTTATTCCCTCCGTCTCTCTTTGTAACTTTCAGTAAGAGCAACTGAACGCACCAAAGTCAAGCCCGGGAGTTTATAAAAGGAATCAAAGGGGCTCATCTCTCTCAGCATACCCACACACAGAGGTGGCAGCATCATGCTGTGGGCTCAGGTTTGGTCGGAAAATTGTTAGGGATATGAAAGAAAAAAAAAGAAATTGTAGTGTTAAAAAAATTGTTTTTATTTGTGTGAAAAAAATAAGTGGAGTCATTCGTGTGAGCTTGTGTTGTTTGTCATAAAATTGCTGTGAAATAAATGTTTAAAATTGATGAAAGTTCTCTTGCAAGTCCACCGAACTGGGTTTGGTGACCTTGAAGGGGTTGCGTGTTTGTCCAGGACTGAGGACACGAATGCTTGAGTTGAACTGTGGCATACGCTGCCTTCTTTTGAGCACGTGACCCATGACTTTTGTTTTATTTATTTATTTATTTATTTATTTATTTATTTATTTTTCTGTTTTTTTGGAGTTTTTCTTATCCGGCTCACAGGAGCGGCTGGATGTTCAAAAGTGGTCTGGAAAGGTCAGACCCTCAAACACACACTTCACCCATGAGACACATGCAGTGCGCCTCGGCAGAGATGCTCCTACACATTCTCCAACGTTTGTGCTCAGAGCGCCACGGTGCCTCGCTGTCGCAGGAGCCGCTTTCGAGATCAGAGAAAGAAGGTTATGCAGTTTCACGGGTCATGAAATCCGCTCGGCCAATAAAGCAAGTTGAAGTTCAGTTAAGGTGGAAACATAAAAATGATAAAAGCAGTAATCTTTTTTTTTTTCTTTTGACTTTACTTTATTTTCATGCAAAGAAGATGCAGCTCGGCTGAAGTGAGTAATAACTGAATCTTCTCGGGGTGGCAGAGCTCTGAGTGGCTATTTCGCTGCTCGGCCCGAGTCGTTTGTCCTCCATGCTGACTCGTCACGTTTAACAGCGCGCGCGCACACATACATGAACACCTGTGAGTCGGGCTGGGAAAAAAAATGGACGCTGGCTTTCTTTTCACATTATGCCCTGGTTGGTTCACGCACACGCAAGGCCACACACACATCACCACGCATCCAGAGAGGTGAGAGGAGCAGATTTCAATGCAGGCCTTCATATTTTCAGTCAGTGTCTCTGTAAGCCATTTTCTGGGCCTGTTGTGCAGAACTGAGTAGCTTTGGCTGCAGCAGTAACCAGAGGCAAAGAGAGAGAGAGAGAGGGTGGGCGTCTTCCTGCGTGTGTGTGTGTGTGCGTGTGCGTGTGTGTGTGTGGTTTCAGGTGGGCTTCAGATAATCAACAAGCTGCTGGAATTCATTTAAAAATAGGTGGGACTAAAGAAAGACCTGCTATGTATGGAAAGCTGTCACTGTGAAGCTTGTCATTATTTATCTTTATGATGTGGACTGGCAGGTGTCATAGTCTATTTGAAAATTTCAGGAATGTATAACATTATGTTGTTGCTTTAATGTAGAGCAGAAAGGAAGTTATTATGTTATTATAATACACAGGGTTTTCCCCTGTGTATTATAAGCCTGGAGGGCCACCAGGCTTTACTTGTCCCCCCACCAGGCTTAGGATTGCTCATGTATTTAAGTTTTTATTAAATGTTTGCATTTTTGAAGACTTGATAGTCAGTGTTCAGATATTAATCTTCCAATAACACATTGTGATATTCAAATTCAAGTGATATTTTCAAATTTCCTGTCAATTTAAAATATCTTTTAACTCAAAAACTCTGCGGGTCGATGGATGACTGACAGCTGAGAGCCCAACCACTGGACTTAGCAAGTGGGGAAAATCTTGTAATTTATCGACTAGTTTATTTCTAATATGTTTGAAACTTTTTTTGTGATTTTTAGGTTTCATACAAAGACGCTAGTTTTTGTATAGCACTAGTTTTCAGGTGGTGTGAAAAATATTCCACCTTCGACTAGAAGGTGGACGATGTCTCTCTCTAAAATAGCAACCTGACAGTAGCTGGCTGCTCCGTTATCCAGCCTGTAGTTTGCTACTTTACACACATGCCGCTTTTAGTTTGCCAACCCTAGCTTTAAAACTTTATCAGACTGATAATTGGCGCGTCTTTAGCTGTGAAGCCAAGACAAATTTTTCCATTTTGACCAAATTTGTACGGATGGCCTTCTACTAATTTTAACTTTTGGGTTAATAAAGTATTTTTTAAATTGAACTGCGTTTTCATTTAACTAATGGCCTTTAAAACAAGTTTGACCTGAAAGACTTTCTGATGAATGCTTCATTTCTATTTTATTTAACAACCAGAATCTGAGCTGCTCAAAATTTGAGGTGATGGACTCGATCCTCAAAATAATCCAGAAAGTAGAAATGTCTGTCTTAAGTCCTTAAATCAATTGCCATATTTAATTTCCCCACAGTTTTTTTTTTCTCAGCGTGTTGAGTGGGTTACAACCCATTTAAATTGGAAAAGGGCTCAAACTTCACTGGGCGTGTAATGATCAGATTGCGCCCTTACTGCAGTCTGAAAGCAGAGGCTCATAATTAAGGAGATTGTAATATTTTGGTGAGATTTGTCTCTTGTCAACCCCCAGACTGTCATTATATGCACATATTATGTGCTTCTCAAAAAAAAAAAAAAAAAAAAAAAAAAATCTTTAAGCAGTTTCAGCGTAAATTAAAAGTGCTGTCTCTTTGTTTATTTTTTTTGTTTCTTGTTTTCAAAGTTGAGCATTCCCTTGCATCAGATAAACAGTCATCATCTTGAACTGTCTGCTCGGGTTATCTTAAAGCTCAGGTTGGGTGAAGATATAGTTTTGGGCTTTGACTGCTGCTGCAGTTTGATCCAAAGTGCTCCAGATATCCCCAACTACTGCCTGCAGCGCCTCATGACAGACGTGCGACCATCACACCGCGGGCGCTCAGGAATATGACGGCTTTGGGACAACAGTCACAGACAGCAGAGCAGCTACAACAGGAGCTAGCACACACACACACGCACACGCACGCACACACACGCAGACGCACTGCATGCAGTTAGCATTGCAACCATAGAAAATGCATGTGTCACAGAGAGATGTGGAGAGCACAGCCAGGGGCACAAGGCCCGGTGGAGAGGGAAAAGACGATGCAGTTGAAGGTGCAGACTTTCACTATGACATACCAAAAAAAAAAAAAAAAAAAAAAAAACATGATATAAGATGCAGTTCTGCTTTAATCTCTGGCCTCAAGCAAATTTAAATAAAGTAAGAGCCCAGAAGCAGATTCTCACCAACACACTATCAAAACCTGCATTTCTTCTCTTGCAGTAGACGATCATTTTCTACCAGTTTTACAGTCTCGGATTAAATGTTAAAAGTTAATTTATTGCCAGGGTTTTGGCCCGGAGAGATGTCTCCGCTGTCAAATAATGCCCCTAGACGCACACCTTGTCTAAAGCTCTGCTTAGGACAATAAAAGGGATTTTATAACGAAAGCTTGTTAATGCTGTAATATACAATGATGTTCTTCTACAGCAACTCCCCAGAGTCTTCCTTCCACTTGTTAATGTTGTTTACAGGCAGGCGTGTAAGAGGATTTGACCAGCAGATGCATAAATACACATTAGAAATAGGGATCAAATCCAGAAGTCCTGTCTGAACTGCTCCGAATTTCCAGCTCAGATCATCCCAGAGCCACTTAATGTGGCTTTGTGTGCTAGATTTGGCTTTAGAGATTTAAAGTTTAAGTATGCATTTAGTTGAGAGGCATTTACAGGAAATGAAAATTTGCCTCAGCTATTTATTCATGTAAAGCAAAAGCAGCTTAAAACTACATTAAGTTGTTCTGACTACAAATGGGAATGAGAGAGGGATGTTTGATGCAAAGGCCTTTAGGCCTTGGGACTGAGTGTTTTTGTAAGCCAGCAAATTTAAAAAAGTTGAACTTAATTTGGTTGTTGCAGCAAATGAAGCAGAGGAGATTCTCTTGTGTAGCAAAGTTGGAGGTATGTTTATTTTAGTGGTTCTAAGTAAGAATTTGGACAGAATTGAGCAAAGCTGTGAAGACAGCTTTGACTGAAGTGTTGGTGAACCAGTACTGTCTGAAAACTACCAGAGCCAAAATGAGAAGAGACGCAGCCGTCAGGGTTTGTGGCTGACGATTACTTCTTTAAAATAGCTGCTTACGGCTTTGTGCTTCTTCTGGGGTACCTTCCTCATGCAGTAGCATCTTCTTCACTGAAGAATGCTGACATCAGAAAAAGTTGTGGCGTTCAGGACTCAAGTATTCACTAAAATGTTACTATATATATACTTGTCAGGATCAAGTGAGCTAAAAATCAACCAAAATTCACTTATTAGTCCATGTCTTGGTCCTTATCTAACCATTTATTGTTAGCAGCTAAACTTTATGCCTAATGATTACAGCCACCAGTTTCTCTCAATAAACACTAAATTTTACGCTGCTATTAACTTGAGTACTGATTTTTTTTTTTTAAATGTAAATTTTAGCGATGAGTCAGAATCCCAATGTTGCAAACACGTCTAGTCCAGAAGTTGAATTGAGTTTATTCTTAAAATGATAATTTCATTCATAATTTTTCTGGTTTCAACATCAAAGCAATGTTATTTAAAACTGTGTCTCCGTCCCATGTTTGCTAACCTCAAGAAGTCTCTCCCAGAGTTTTTTTTTTTTTTTAGTTAGTTTCTGAAAATCTTAGGAATTACAGAGCAACATTTATTCTTTCTGGGTTGGAATCAGCCGTCAAATGTCCATAAACGGTTCTGCTTTTTTATCAGTTGTAGAAAATGAATATTTTTATTAATTTACCCGGTGTTTGTTATTCAGAACTTTTTTTTTTTTTTAATTTAAAAAAAAAAAGAAAAAAAAAAAGAAGATTATGAGGATGAGATTCAATGCAGAAGTCTGCCACCTATTGAACGTTAAAAAAAATTATCTGGAAAGGAGTTGATGTGCTAAAGGAAAGGTGGAAACACATCTGGTAAAATATGTTCTGACGTATCGAACATTTACCTCACGTAAATGTTCGATATTTCTTTCCTGTCCTTTCAACTTGCCTGATAAGTAGCAACAAATTCCTGAAAACCTCTGCAGATGCGAGCTCCGTTCTAGTTTAGAAACTCTACTTCCTGATTATACGCTCATCATCAACGTCTGATAAAATTACGCTTTCAAACCAGAAGATGGAAACATGCATAATTCACTTTTATTTATTTATTTTTTTTGTCTAATTGCAACAAGATATCAGGTGATCAATCAGTGTGGAATATTAAAATTTTATATTTCTGTTAAAAAATACAGTTTCTAGTTTCTCTGGTTTCATGTATATAAACAGAGAAACTATTTTTTTCTGGTTTTAAACCCAATTTAGGTGTTACATTGCATAGCGAGAGATCAAAATACACAAAGAAGGGTCACACACTCCATAATTTTCCTGCACTGAATACATTTCATCCCTCAAGCCTTTTTCAAGCTCAGCTTCCTTACACTGTTGTTTTATTTCATAAAACATCTCTTACAAATGCAAGCGACCCGTGGGTAGAACGTAAAAGCACCAACAAAAGAGCGAGACGTCACAAGAAAATAAAAAATATACAGTCTATCTCAATGTGGCTTAGAGAGAGAGAAATGAAGGAGCAGCAGGAAGTGGGAGATGGAGAGAGGTGAGGCGAGAAATGGTTGTGATTGCCTGGTGAGCCTCGCTGAGTCCGGCCGTGTTATTAGCTCATGTGATCTGCTCTGCTCACCCAGCCCAGTCTTCACCTGCAGCCTCTGTTTGTGTGAGCGCTGAATTGATTCTTAAGCCGCTGATGAGACTTTTGTCTCACCTTTCCCTGGCTGCTGCCTCCAGAGAGTCTCTGGCCGCCCAGAGAAAACGGACTCGCACTTTGGCATTTGCTGCGAATTGCCGCCTCGAGTGACTTCTGACTGCCGCTCATTCACTCTGCCTTGAACCGCAGCTCTCATGGGAGAACAATTTAGGAATCACTCCTCTGATAAACAGAGGTCTCAGGGATGAATGGGAATTTGGACTAAGAAGGGAATTTGAAGCTCGTGTTATCTGTCAGGTGAGCAACCCTGCTTCCAAGCCTCCTCGTGAGAGTTGATCGACCTCTGCAATTTATGACCCACGCTGGTGATTTTCATCAAACGTCAGCCCTCAGGAACACAAACGCTGTAATAAAATCCCCCGCAGAAACATGCTCCTGACCATACGACTGCCCTGCTGCTGCCTACATGGTTTATTAAATAAGAGAGAAGGTGATCCTGTTTTTCCTCCATGGGTTTTCTGCACAACATGCAGTCTCATACTGTGACTTTAGGTGTTAAATTGATTACATGCTTGGGTACCTCTGGCTTTATGTTTGAGAGTAACACGGGCAATAATGCCATTCCTCCAAACCTATAACCCCAGCAGTCTCCCGAAGGACTTTCTCTTTCCTTTCCTCACAGTCACACGTTGTTCCCCATTAAAGTAAATCCTTGTATTTAATGTTGCAGTAAGTTTCCTAATCTTCCAAATGTAGTGCCGCTTTTGCATCCCATCAGATGCTAATCCCATCACGTGCTAATCATGCCAATGGCTGTGACGCTAAGACAAAATGGGAGAAACATAGAGACGCGAACTCTGTAATCATTTTGTCTTTGATTTGAACCCATTTTTTTTCATATCTTTTAACTTTTGTACTTTGTACGATTTAATTTTAAACAGCTTACAATTACCGAAAAAACTCGTTAACTTTGAATCCTTTTCAGTCAGTCATAACATCTGTTGTTTTATGACAAAAAAATATATATATGTATCTATGTATGTATGTAGATATAAATTTTTTTATATATATATTTTAGGTTAATATACTTACATATTAACCTAAAAATTAAAAATAGCTGGTTTGTTGCTTTATTGACTTTTAAAGAGATTCTTCTTTGCACTTTGTGTTTTCAAAAGGATAAAATAATCATTTCTTTACATTTATTTTGAAAATCTTCCTCCATGCTGCTTGCTCCCTGCACAGACAGCCAAACCATTTATATTCAACTTGTGAGCAAATGAGATCAGAGCCTGCTTAGCACCATTTAAAACAGGAAGCTAATAAATTATGAAATGACGAGAACTGATGAGAACATTTATTAGAGAACCGTCTCGTGAGAACTAGCGAGCATACCTAGTTGTGCACAGCGAGTATTAATTAAAGCTTCTATTGCAAACCGAGCCTGAGGTACATGAATGAGCATTGAGTTAGGAAAATGAAAACACTCCCAGGTGTGTTTCTGAAGCTGCAGGTGCCACCACTTATTCTTGGTTGCCTGAGATTATTACTTTATCGTTATGTCTCAAAACTTTCCTCACAGTCATTATAGAATTTATATCAAACAAACCATCTGGCCCTCATTTATCTTCCTAACACACAAACACTCACACACACATAGAGAGATAAAAATGACTGTTAGTAGCCAGAAGTCACTGTTAGTGCAAGGACTCTGACATATATGCCCGACTGAGGTTAAGGGTTAAAGTGCTTACTTGTTAGCCATTTTTCCAAGCTGCAGCAGACACACCCACATTATATTTATAGGCACTATTAGAGTTAGTAACAGCTTATGAAACCAAGAATTTATATTTCAAAAATCCTCTGTCTTATCAAGTTGTAGTATCTTCATGTAGGCCAAGTTAAAGGAGAATTATAATTGGACTTGCTCATTATTTTGTGGTGATGTTTGCTGGTTAAAATGCTGATGAGAAGGAAGTGGACATGGGTCTCTCACAAGCACAAACATTGCTCTAAAGACAAAGTTTCTGCATTAGCCCGTCAGTTCTAATGGAACGCAGCAGCTATATCAACATTTTATATGTGTTTACATTTAGTCGTTGAACCAGGAGTAAATGAAAAATGTTAAAACTGCACAAGTAAGAATCCCTGTGTCACTTTTCGGTTTGCAAATATCATTAAGTATATTGTGTATCTTGTCATTACGTTTTGTTTTGTTTTGTTTTGTTCTTTTTTGGGGGGGTTTTAAGAAAATGACTTTTTAACCTGATAATGCGAAACGGTATAGCAACTACTGTCCTTCTAAAGTCATTTTTACAGCTTTGAACTGGCCTGAATTGTTAGTCGGAGGCTCTTTGGTGCTACAGGCAGCCAAGTTACTTTGTCTGTGCTAACTATACTATTTGGTTTTCATTTGCTGCTTTTTCAAATTTACACTTAGTTTTACATTGTAGCTCTGCACATCAGCACTCGTTTTCCCACAAGACTCCATATTTACTCTGAAATGTCTGCACTGAAAATGTACAGGAATAAGTACAGGTGGTGCTGCACCACAGCTTACGTTTTCAACAGCATTGCTAAATCATTCACCGACTGCAGTGGAATGCTCTGTGGTGTTTTTCTGTTTCTTACATGCTTGTTTATTGTTTATCTAAAAGATGAAGCACTGGATGGATATATATATATATATATATATATATATATATATATATATATACACTGATCAAAAAAATAAAGGGAACACTCAAATAACACCTCCTAGATCTGAATGAATGAAATATTCTCATTGAATTCTTTGTCCTGTACAAAGTTGAATGTGCTGACAACAAAATCATTGTTGATTGTCAATCAGTGTTGCTTAGTGGACAGTTTGATTTCACAGAAGTTTGATGTACTTGGAGTTATATTGTGTTGTTTGAGTGTTCCCTTTATTTTTTTGAGCAATATATATATATATATATAACTAACTGATATATATATAACTGATCACTTTTAGTCAGACTTCAGTGGTTCATCGAAATCACTTTGCGTTACTTTGCGTTACTATTTTCTTGTGTCATTAAATTTTACTTCTACGCGCCGTGGAGAGTCTATGCGACAGTATCAGCAGCGACAGAAACAAACAGTGGAGGGAGATGATGCGTATTTTGTTGCAGGAAAAACAGGAACTATTTCGAGTTTCGCTCGCCAAGTCCGATTATTATAAGCAGCTTGTTTTTTTAAGTGGCTTGTAGATTTAATGAGTCGCGGTTTTTGGGCTTAATAAACAAACATAAACCCCGGAATTAGTCTGACATTCCCCCTGTCCATCATTTCCCGGATGATCCGTCGCGCTGTGTCTTTGTTAATGTCAGGTTAATATTTTACCTCTGATTGATGTGGAGCTTCGCGTTGCGCTGCAGAAAATAGCAAACATCGAAACTAACAGGAACAGCGCAATAAACGTGAAAACAGCCATGAACGAGTCCATAAAGTTGTGCAACTGAACGCCGGAATAATCATTAATATTAAAATCCTATTTCTAATTTTCCAGACAATACGTACAAATGTTTTTTTTTGTACTGTTGTAAACATTAAACAGTCTCCCCTTCAGTTTAACCATACAAGTGGAGAGACATTGTTTATGTAATCATTATAAACTCGCAATTAAGTAGCGGCAAAGTTTGTACTTACGCCTAAGTAGAATTTCGAGATCAATTAAAAAAGCAGTGATTTCAGACTGGGGCAGGAAGCCGGAGCGCCCGGAGAGAAACCTGGAAACAGAAAACTACTTTTGATATGTACGCAATATAATTGCAAAACATATTTTTGACATTTGCTTGAAGATATTTAGGCTCTAGTAGCCAAAACGACTTTAAGTAAAAGCAAGGGGAGAAGACATGAGGCAAAGACCAGCAAGGCATGGATTTGGACTGTGGGAGGAGGCCTGGGAACCCGGAGAGAGCCCACTGATGCAGGAGAACAAGCCGTGAAGGCAGAAGAATCCAGGAACTGATTCAAACCCATAAAATGGTTTTCAATCACAAAAATGTGTGTTTTAACCATACTAAGAGAATTTAGAGGCCAATTGACTAAACAGTGGTGATTTCAGACTGGGGCAGGAAGCCGGAGTACCCGGAGAGAAACCTGTCTAAACTTTTTATCCTTTTATCCCATAAATCACTCACATGTTTGGTCCCAGTCAGATTTCTCCAGCCTCAAATTGTTTCCTAATTAGGTCTTTTGGGTTTTTTCTTCTTCTAAATTGAATAGTTTTAGCTCCTCTTTAAATGCATCTTTATCATCTTCCAGAGGAGGGGCTGGAGAAACTGTAAAATCAGGTGTCACAATTTCTTGTAAATATAAATCCATTTTGTGGCATGTCTTCACTGCAGTCGTTGTCTGCAGTGAAGACATGCTCGTCTTCTGCCTTCACGATTTGTCCTCCTTTCATCAGGTAAGTGTAGAAATTGCTCTGATCTCCACAGATGACGGAGGACAGGTGGTACGTCTCCGTACCACCGTCGCAGGCCGCAGGAACAACCAGCGTTCGATTGGCCTCAACTTGGAACCTCCTGGTCAGCCTATGGAGGAAAAATGCCAAGACGTTGTTACTCCCCAGGCAATGTTTCCTCCTCAAGGCTGACCCACAGCCTGAACAGTGAAGTCTGCCCCCCAAGTCCAGCCAGTAGTACAACAACGAGGCTAAGCTCGTTGAAAATACCACCGGCGGAAGAGAAATCAGGGGGCCACTGTTCAATGGCTCGTGGAACAGAGAATGACAGGAAGCACAATAATTTTCATTATATAGCTCCCTGTCAGTGTCTCCGCCAAGAGATCCCAAGTGGGCCAAAAGAAACTCCAGCAAGCACTTCATGTCGCAGTCCCGTCCCACATCTGACGGAAGCTGGTTTTCCAGCTCCATCAGAACCGGGGACAGGTCCGCTTGACAAAAGTGCTTGCCAGGCTGGCGGACAGCGGAGTGGACGAGGTCAACACAACAGCGGAGAGAGGTTCCCTCCAGAGAAACCCTGTCCTGGGCAAAGCACCTTCTGGTGACGCCCAGGTTCAGGAAACTCTGGAGGGCAGAGTTCATCCAGCTGTTGTGGACCTCGTTGGCGAACGTGAAGTTCTCCTCCGCTGGTCCAAGTCCTGCAGCCCGGGTCCTCCATACAAGTGACTGATCAGAGCCATTCCTACACTCTGAATTCATGTCCAGGGGCCGACGTGTTTCTCCAGATGTCCCTGGACAAACCTCCCCCGCCGGGTCGGTTTGTCCAGAGACAGTGCTGTCGTCTTCTGGACAAACCTCCCCCGCCGGGTCGATTTGTCCAGAGACGGCACCGTCGTCCCCTGGACATATTTGGGCCGAGTCCGAATTCCCGTTAACATCCTTCACCGTGTCTTCTCGATCTTCAAGGTTAGATTGATGGCCCGTCAACAATAAATCGTCCTCCTCCCCCTGCTGGTCTTTCCTCGAATCCTCCCCAGGAAAGAGGCTATCGCAAACCTTTTTTAGTCCAGTCGTCACCGCGTAACCAATGCCCCACCCGAGCGGGAGAAAAAACGGTACTAAGGCGTCCGAAAAAGGAAACATTACGAAACACGCAACTATCGATCAATCCGAAGAACCGTCTGATTCTGACTGACGGCTTCAAGTATTTAAGAATCAGAACTTCTTTGATCTTCTGTGATGGACATGATGTCATCTATGACCTCATCAGTGAGCTCACTGGACTTCAGGTGCAACTCTTGCTTCTGATCGTTGCTATGGAAACGATCAGCTCACTTCTGCATTACTCAAGCTGACACGAATACTTAAATACAAAGTAATATTTTTTATTTATTTAACATGAAGAGATTAATAGATTTGTATATGATTTAATTTTTGCATTTGTGATTTTCCATTCCTGCTGTGGTATAAATAAGCCATATATATATATATATGTGTGTGTGTGTGTGTGTGGGTGCGTGTGTGTAACTGACAGTCATGTATTATAATATCACAGTATACTTACATTGTACTACTCTTATTTTACTGAAAAACCTAGAACAATACAATCGTTTTCTGTTGGTTTGCTCTCCCTCACAGCAGAGCAAAAAGGGAGAGTGGCTGATTTTTATGGAGGGAGACGAGATCAGTGGATACGGTTGCTTTCACATTAAGCGTCACAATCACCCAAAATTAAGGAAATGGGAGCAGACTGATCTGTGCTTTCCTATTTAATGCTCTGCCTTCATATAAGTTTGACAGGGTCACAGATTACTTCCCACTTTGCCAGCTAATCTTGATGTGATAAAGTATCAGATGTTTTTTAATACAAATATAATAACAAATGCTGGTTTTGCTTGAGGGGGGGAGGGGGGTTCATGGATTAACTGTGTTGAAATTTCCCAACAGAATGACAATAAATGTACCAGTAATATTTAGTTCTGTCACCATGTTGAAAATTATACTTCATTATTTTCCAAAAACATCAACATTTAAAGAAAATGTATTCAAAACGTTTTATTGAGAACCTAAAAATAGAAATAAAATAGTGGTTTCTTCTCGAAACGTCATGTAATATTTGTGATTCTAAATTTGTTTTCTTGCTGTGGACTGAAGGGAAAATGGCTCTTGATCTTGGTTTGTAAAGATTGCAGGCCTCTACTGTAGATTTTTAGTAGATTATAGAAATGTATGTCATTTAATTGTCTGTGACAGAAGAAATTAAGTTTGTCACTGCTGGGTACAAGCTGGGTTGGCGTCCAGCATCCCATGGTATGCACAAAAGTGCAGACATAAACAGCTTTCATGTTTTTGGGAACTGCAAAAGACCGACATGGCAAAGGGGCAAATTGACCTGCTGTGTCTCACTCCGGTCACTTTGGCCCCTCATGGTTTGTGAGCAGAAGGGTCATTGTGACGTGGGGAAACGTGCGATGTGGTGTGGATGTCATTATCTCCCTGACAATGACATCCACACAGTAGAGGAGCCAGTCGTAGTTCCCTGTCAGAAAGTTCCCCCCGGCATGCCGCCTCTGTGTTTGTATGTGGGGATTGATCCGGAAAAGTACTGAGGTGTGTATGGCTGTGAATATTTACAATCCTCAGAAATGGAAGGAGGAACACTTCCAGGTGTTTCAGAGCATTTAATCACTCACCTGTGAGACTAATAAGATGGGCCATCGGGCCACACACACACACATACACACACCCATATGGCCTAATGTGTGTATGCACACTCGTAGGCTGGTGGGACTAATTAGCCAAACTGAAAACACCGCCCCAGCACGGCTGGTAAAGGCTCATTCAGACGCAGTACAAATGCATAACAGCTTGCTTGCTGCTTCACTAAAACACTCCACCGCTACTCTTCTTCTCTCTTGTTGGCATCCGAAACAGTCAACAGGGAAGGAGGACAAGGAGACGGGAGCAGTAGCGAGCAAGTCGGGAGCCAGATAGGCAGAAGTAGCTATACTCAATGCAGACTGTGGCTGCAGGCAGCGCTACAGGTAACAAACACATCAGTCATATACACAGCACACCTGTTACGGTGCAGATGGGAAGCCCTGGGAGAGAGGCAAGGCAGAGCAATGAAGAAAGATGAGCAATCAGAGAAAGCAACACAGAAGTGGGGGACGGGGGAGAGGGAGACAAAGGAAGCGGGTGGAATCACATTTTTCATGGAGACGTTCGAGGAGATCGCAAAGGAAGAGATTGAGGCGGGGAGTTTGAGGTCAGAGGTGCTGCACCTGTTTGCGTTACTCCGCGCCGACGGCAGAGCTGCTGAGAACGAAGTAGGGCAGAGGAAAAAGGAGGACTTCCTCGCCCGCAACCTTCTCCCTTGAGAAGACACTACTCCCTCACTGTACAACTTCAGACATCTTTTTTTATTTAATCTCACTGTCAAACTCAGCTTTGCACATAAGTAGTCATTTTCCCCCCAATGCTTGTCTCATCAAGACATGGTAAGGTTCTCCAAAGCCCTCTCTGCTCTTGAGATCTACCATCAGCATTTTGTCCTCTGTAATCATGGAATAAAAGGCTTCAGTGTGTGGGAGTGAGTGAAGCTGGTTAGGTGCCCCAAGCTATAAATCATAATCTGATGTCTATTAGCATATAATTCAGAATTTTCCCTTAGCTGTCGGAGGCATCTGATAGGCTAATTTAAACGCTCAACTGGCCCTCATCTTGCTCGAGGAATTTGAATATGAAATTGTGGCGTTTAATGAGAAGATCCTCCCCAGGTTTTTCTTCTCATGCTGGAGGTCTGGGTTGATCAAGATGTTCCCTTAATGAGACTTCTCTTTTCTTGCACACGTGATTGTCGTCATTGGCTTACCAGCGGTAAACAGCGTTCAATGAAGAGGGTGGAAGATAGTGTTGCGAATAAGTAGAGCTTCAGCGTTGCCCTTTTCTCACCATCTGATGCTGCAGCAGACACTGTGCTGCCTCCAGCTAAAACAAGATTTTATTGAGAGATTTTTTTTCCTTTTTTTTACTTTTTAAAGGCTGGTTTACCGCTTGTTCTATACGCTTTGCCTCTTACAAAGGCATTGAGAGCTATTGAGAGTAGATTCTCCACTTATTGAGAAACGATTGCTTGTTGCGGACTAGTACTGAACAACATGGCTGAGAAACGATAACTATTGACTTTTCTCTTGTTTTAAATATCTGAAATACTTCCAAACTGTTTTATCCACAGTTTTCAAATGTAACTGATTGAAATAATTTGCTCTGACGCGTTAAAAGGCTTTGAACTGATAGTAAAGTTGCCTGCTATCTCAGATCAACATGTTTCTGTAAGTTGTATCACTGAAAAATATGCCACTGCATTCCATGTGCTGTATTCTTAAAACGTGTTGTAACAAAATCCCTATTTACGAGTGTTAATATTTTATGTTTGAGATGCTATTTTTTTTTTTAAATAAACACATTCAAAGTAATTCCTCAGCCCAGATGTTTCCTTCTGTGAGTTACTTCCATACTGACACATTTATTTCCTCTTCTCTAACTGCTCTTGCAGGAGTTGAATATGAATTAGGCATGTTTTATGCTTAACCACATTCAAGCAGATAAAAAGCTCGTTTCAGAGCTGCTGTTTTATAAATATTAACTCCTCTCTCTACTGTTCCTGGTAAATGTTATCCTGTCTTCATCTTGCTGACTGAAGACTTTCAGAGTTAGTGTGGCAGTCAAGAAATGAGCGGATTTCAATGTTCAAATGTTGCACAATTGTGCCTCATCATTTTTGATGTGTGGAAATTGTGTTTAAAGCCACCGGTCGTGGCAGCAGGCTCTCTGCTCCAGGATTGCAATAATAGTTCACTCAGAGTACTCTCAGTACTTTTTTTATTCATTAGTTTGAAATGAGCGTTTTTGTGAGCTTGCGATTCGCCGTGTGCTTGGAGTAAAGAACCAGGAAATCAGATTGCCCACTCCGGTCACAGCGTCACGTTTCCCCTCAGCTTCCTTTCCTCTTCATGCTGGTTGCCATTCGGTCTTTCAGCCCAGGATTCCTCCTCTCTCTTTGTCTCTCATGTCCAGATGCATATTAATGTTGGCGTTAGCGGTGCAGTGATCAGAAATTTTGTTGCTGATACCGATTGATTGATTTTTGCAGTGATTTTATTGTGACATCGAAAGAGTCTTAAACTGTTATAAATGTCCATAATTTTCTTCTTTTCAGCAAAAGAGAGAGTGAGTAGTCAGTGTTACACAGCTCTGCACGTAAACAGGATCTGACTTGTGTTTCAAAACAAGCAGGAGTTCACATTTTAAGTTCTTATTTCTTAGCATAAGCTTGTATGACATAGTGAGCAGTTCTAAGTATCTCTTCCCTATGAATTAAGAAGACCCTTACCTTTAACTCTGTTATTTCCAAAAGCCTCACATTTCCTAATTCAGCATGCTCCATGACAGACAATTGCAAAAGAGATGAAACTGCCTCACTAATGTTAGCTTCCTGATATCATCTCAAATTGAATCCCTCCAAACATTTTTCAGAACGCATGTAATTCTTTGTCTGACTAAAACGCTGAAAACTGAGGACGGCTTCCGAAGACTTCCTCACTCAGTAAGCACTTCAACACAGAAGAGAGTTTTCAGTTAAACCTGAAAGCGCTTGTCATGGTGCATTCACCAATTTTGTAGTTCTGACTAGCCAATTACAGAAAAGGCTGGTCATGCTTAAACTAATTGATTTGGGTTACCAGCTGATTTGTTTCTTTTTGTTTTGTTTTTTTGGTGCATTTCTAGTTGCACGACATGGCAAGTAATCGTTCTAAAAATTAAAACATGTTAAACCTTACGTACTGGAGTTTATTTTCCTCAGCTCCTGTTTTCAGTTATCTGCTGTGCTTTTCTCGAAACTCTTTTTTTTTTTTTTTTCTCCCCCTCATCCTCTGTGCTCCCCATTTTTTCTTCCCTTTCCACACACCTCTCCCCTGGTTTCCAGTCGCTGTGTGCTGCTGTATGTATTGGTATCATTAGCAGCCACACTATGATGGATGGCGCTGAGTGGCTGGGCCCTGACGGGGTGGGACTCTGCCTAAGCACACCATGATTACCTTCAGCACATCCACACACACACACACACACGCACACGCACGCACGCACCCACGTATGCGCCTGCGAGCCTGTTTCACTCT
The DNA here is from genome assembly GCA_010277015.1 of Poeciliopsis turrubarensis. Taxonomy (NCBI): domain Eukaryota; kingdom Metazoa; phylum Chordata; class Actinopteri; order Cyprinodontiformes; family Poeciliidae; genus Poeciliopsis; species Poeciliopsis turrubarensis. The sequence continues at coordinate 528,048 of VMRN01000035.1, forward strand.
AATGCTATGCTCCTACCTGTAAACGCATTTCTAACTAATGCTTCTCAGAATAACACGATATCATGTAGATGATTACCCAGAGATGGATAAAATTGCTATTGAATTGTAGCAGCCACCATTCCCTTATTTTTCCATCTGGAACACACACAAGCGGGCTCATGCGAAGAATCACACACAGCATTTGGAGTTTTAAGAGGTTTGTATTGACTCAGATCCCCACAGGGAAGTGAATGCCAAGAGCCCCGCCACTCTGTGAGAGAGTTCTGACAGACCAGCAGCCCAACAGACCGCGGGGTGCTAAAAGGGTTTATTTCAAGAACTGGCAGAAAGTTTCACCTCCGGGAAGTTTTTTTCAGACTCTTCATGCGGCACAAGATTTCTGCACATTGCCATGTTGTGTGTCCTGCGTATGTGTGTGGAAAGTTCAAAGAGTTTCAAATACGAGAAAAAAAAATTGAAGGCATGCAAATTGTGTGTCTGACAGTCCCATGATGATCCAGTCAGACGTTTGCTCGCGCTGCTTACCGATGCTGTCTGTGTGTGTGTGTGTGTGCGTCCGTGTGTGTGTGTGTTAGCAATAGGCACAGAGATGGACCTGAAGCCGGGGTTAGCTCCATGTGAAATTGTGTGGCAGCTGATCATGTCAGAGTCAATAAGAAACAACAGGCTTTATTAAAGCTAGAGACTGAGTAAAGATTGATTTTGTTTGCCTGTCTGCGTTTTAACTGGAACAGCGAGCGACTGGGTGACAGGGTGTGTGGGTGGTGAGGCACACCGGCAAGGAGCAGGAGCTGCGACTGACTGATGGGTGCTTGTGGCAGAAGACATTATGGGGGATAGCAGGGTAGATGATGCTCTTCTACCCCCTTTGGGAATCTCCTCCAGGTGCTGGTTTGAACGTAGCCCCTTCCCCTGCAGCGCAGTTGGACAGAGTTTCTACTTACTGTGTCTCGGTTCGACTTGCTGTCAGTGGCGTGCAGTTGGGGATCGCAGGCGGCTTGCAAGCCGAGAGGTTATAGTGCGTCTCCGTGCAAGATTCAGCCCTAAAGCAACTTTAGCTTCTCTTAGTCACTTCAGTCTCATCTCTGCTGCCATCAAATCTTTCCCTTTCTTGATTACTGCCTTATTCTTTGCCACTAAAAGCATACAATTCCTGAGTCCTTTCATTTGGGTGAATAAGCAGTTTGATTGAAACGGCTCTAAAACCCAGAGGCAGGAAAGCTGCCAGATTTTAAAAGCGGTTATTTCGTAGCGCATACAGAGACACACACCATTAGAAAAACTCAAGGGTTTTTCTAAGGGTCAATTTGAGTCAAGAGAAACTTAGTCACTCGGTAAATACACGATGCAGTCTTAAGCAGAAGAAAATCCAGAATGATCCGTTGAACAAAACAAGATGTTTTGTTTTTCTTAGAGGTTGAAATTTCTGTGTTGAATTTTGCGTGTTTTTTCACAACACATACAAACTCATTTGTGCGAACCCTGTTTTAATTCTGCAGTTAAATGTAAACACTTAAAATAAAACATTAAATGTGCCAAAGGAAATGAAGGAGCTAGAAATCTCTCCATTTGTTCACCCATGTGTAGCTGTGAGTGGTGAATCATTTCAAGGGAGAACAATGAAAGACAAAAAATAAGAAACATCACAAAGAACAGGAACTGCAGAGTGAAGGATTCTTTAGATTAGAGAAATATGAGTGAGAAATAATAAATCTTTGGCAGGGAAGTGAAGAGGACAGGCAGCATGGTAACGAGATGATTATATGGCCACTGAATTAGTATTCAATGACCTACTGTAGTCTTACTAAGCCACAAAAAAATTTAATCGGTCAGGTTTTGTTGGGAAAATTTCATGGCGTTCTTCAAACAGGATACTAACATCCTGTTTTTGTTTTTTGTTTCTTTCACAACTTCCAACAATATGGAAAGGCATCATTTGACTTTATTTTATGGCGCAGTGTTTAATTGATCATTTCCAGGGTTTCTCCCAGAAAACTGGCTCAGCCCGGTGCTCAGGGCGCTACGGCAGCCATCCAGCTGGCCGCCATGTTTTTTGAGTTAAAAAATGTTTAATGTTGACAGGAAATTTGAAAATATGCATTTTTGGAAGACTATTATATTAATACCTTTGCCCGGGGCCAACTATAAAGTCTTAAAAAAAGGGCAGTCATTAAAAGAAACCTAATAAATCAACAGCACCAGTCCTGGTGGGGGCACAAGTAAAGCCTGGTGGCCCGCCAGGCTTATAATACACTGAGGGAAACTGATTTCTGATAACAGTATGTTTCAAAAGTGATTTCCAGCAACCTGGCGATTTGGATTTTGACTTAGTTTGCATTTTTGTTTGTCACATGAGTGAGAGTTTTTATTTGTAATTTATGAAATCGTATGTATTTCTTCTCTCTGTGTTTATTTCTCTCATCGAGGGCATTACTTTATGTTGAGGGTTGAATACTCGCCGACTTCTACCGTAGCTGATGTAAAAGCCAGCTGCTGAAAACATCTGTTTAGCTTGAACAGATGTCCACAGGTGCTGCCGCTTGAACTTTATCAATCATGATCCGACACCGTTAACATGTATTCATGTTGAAACCAGGTGCCTGACAGAATCCTGCTGCTCGTGAAATTTCATGGTGTGGGTAGTGTGGGATGACATCGGGTCTTATTACTGTATGGGATCATCTTTATTCTGTTATTGCAACATGTTAGTGAGATTATGTAGGTTTCAGGTTTCCTGGACTGGAAGTAAGAACTCCTTATTAGGAAGTATGACTCATAGAACCAATACTGTTAAAAGTAACCCAAAAACCATTAGTTATGGAGACAGGCGTGGCGGTAATGTTCCAGAAGAGGTTTAACAGCTTAAGGATGTGGCTAGAATCTATATCACTGTGAGTAATCAGAAAATATACCAGATCAGACTGAAGCCTTGTGTGCATCTCCTCTGTCTGACCCCCAAAATTATTCTTGAAGTTTGGTGGATTTAACTGCGGACTAGTTTTTGATCTCTCACCTGGGAGAAAGACATTTGCGCATCTTTAGTAGTAGCAACATGTAGGATCTCAGACTGCTAGAGTATATATATATATATATTTATATATTTATATTTTGTTATGTTTCTGTGCAAGTATCATTGGGTTTTTCTTCAGTGAGACGTAGCTGCGTTTTAAGGTATTTTATTTGGTTCTGTGCTTTAGCACAGAAACCAAAAACTAATTGTAATAACAAAATTTTTATGCATGATTTCAATGAGATTCACCAATTTAATAACATACCAAGTAATAAATTTGGATTTTTGACATGGACTAAAAATATATTTTTTTTTCAATTGTATTCAAATTGTCACATAAATCACAGTTAAGTGTCGATGGCAGGAAGAGGTCATTTAGAACCCGATCTGAGGCAGAATGTTTAAAAACCAAAGTATGGAGCAGATAAAGGGGGTGGGGAATAATGGAAGAGGCGAGCAAGGGAGAAGATTAATCATGTCTTTGAATTATAAATATTCATTCATTTTCTACTAGTTACAGAAAGCTGTGGGCCGTATAGGTTTATCGTTGTCTTCGCCCAGGCCAAGCTGTGGAGCGATGGAAGATGGCGGTCTGATCTGATGAATCCTGTTTTTCTTGGCATCATGTGGCTGTTGCCTGGTGAGCACATAGAGCAGAAGGTGAAGCAGACCTCCAGTAGTCTAGTGGACTCCGTGTCTCAATGGGTTCGGCCTTCTGTGACAGCAAACGGGTAAAAAAAAAAAACCGAAAGGAAAAATAAACACCATGTCTAATAGGCAAGTGGTCGTCATTTTATGCCTGATTGATGTGTTTTACCTTTGCTTAATAACATGTACACAAACTGAAGTATGTTTGTGTTTTTAAAAGTCTGGCTGCGTTGATCTGAATTGGATGAAATCAGAGTTAAAGAGGTAAAGAAAGTTGTTATTTTCCCAGTTGTTGCTCAAAGTCCGTGATATTTGCTTTCTACATGCTTTTATAAGACGTGGTGTGTGTTTGTTTTGTGTGTGCGTGTGTGTTTTCGTGCAGCAATGCTGCGCAGCGGTCATGATTAAGTGTTTTGAATAACTGATGATTGCATCCCTCATTAAGTCTCGGTCTTGTGCTCTGGTAGACACTGGCTCTATTTTTATGCATCAGAGTCCTCGTATTTTCTCCTCCTCTCCACAGATGGGGCGAATTCATCGCTCTTTTAGGGCTCAGTAGGGGGCTTTAGAGGGGCCATGAGGGACCTAAATCATGTTAGGGGGATATTTTCACCTGGCAACTATCACAGTGCGCAAAATTTGGAACGACTGCTTCTGCTGACGAGCAGAACGCTTTTACTGACGGCTCAGGATGAACGCCGCAGGTAACCTCAGAAAAGTCTGTTTGTTTTTCCTTTTATCATTTCCTGGGAAACTTGCAGTCCATCCCAGTTAGAGCAAAAGTGACTGAATATTTCAGCAAATATGAATTTTAAAGAATATTAACTTGAATAATCGGAAAGACTTGCAACTCACCAGATGTCAGGTTTTTTGGGTTTTTTTTTTTTTTTTTTTTGAGGCCTCCTTTTCAAGTCAACAGCAACAGCCACACACATCCCTGCCAACCATCTATAGTCAATGCAGTGTTCTCAACTCAGAATTAAAAGAAAAAGATGTCTTTTTGTAAAAAGTCGACTGAATTTATAAAACAGAACATGTTTGTGTTTTGACAGTATTTCTTTCTCTACAGTTAATCTGAAGCCATGGCAGCTCCTTGTAGCTGCTTTTGTAAGATGAAAAAAAATCCACCAATTAGTAATTTTTTTTCTTGTATCAGGATGTTGTCAGCGGAATTAAAGCGTGGACCTAATTTTTCATTTGGTCGTTTGTGAAAATCTGTGCCTAAAACAAGAGCTTGGAAATATGGCCTGCTTCATCATCAGTTATTTTGACTCCTCTTCTGACACTTTGTTTTCTCTACGGTTCAGGACAATGCCCTGGTTTTGCTGCAATAGAAAAGATTTAAAAAGTCTCCAGGTGAATCACTTTGAAATAGGTCAATAATGCCAAAACAGTAAAGTTTCGTCCCAATATTTGTTGTTATCATGACAGTGATGATAAAAGACGCTTAATATGCCTTTGCAGTTTTTCTTTATTGGAAGCTCTGTTGCACAAATGTTGATTTTATAAAAAGCAAAATCATTTTTATAATGGCTTTCATCTAGTCCCCAGTTGCAGATAGCAGTAAACGTATTGGGATTTTATTATTACAGAATTACACACACTAAATGTATTTAATCACGTTTTCAAACGTATTGATCCTGTCATGGCATCAACGGTGGAGAAAATAGTATTAGTAATTCTGACTATGCAGTCAGTTATTGGGGATTTTCAAACATTAATTGAAAGTTATTGTTATCTAATTTCTAATTTCTTATCATGATTGGAACATTTAAACAAAAAATGCCCATTCCTACAATCAGAATTGCATCTTCCACCTCTCTGTTGCTTCCTGATGTTCACAGTTTGTGAATTGCAGTTGTTTTCCTGGGATTTTTGTTCTTTTTCCATCTCTTTTCAAACTGAAGCTTGTTGTCTGATGCAATACATGCATGTGTGCATTCTCGCTTTATCTCGCTTTGTCTTTTTGGGTGAAAAAAAAAATAAGCATCAAGTTTATGCTTTGAGATTTTTTTATTAACTTTAAATCAAGTCCCTTAAGCCACTAGAGGAATGATTTCACCCTGATATGAAAATGCTGAAGTGCGCCCGCTCAGTTTTGGCATTGTTGAAGCTGGCCTCGAGTTTCCATCTGAGCTTTTTGAAAACCAGTGCATGAAGATGCAAACTCATAACCACTGGGTCCACTCATCTGTGGAGTGTTTATCTAATAACTTAAATTGAATGTTGAAATCAAGTTGAGGAAACTTTTCTCTGATCTTCTTCTATTCAGTCTTATTAAACCTGTGCAAATTGTAGCATCACCGATTGCATTCTGCATACCTTGATTGCAATAAGGAATTGCTTGAACTACATTTGCCTTTACAACATCTCGTATCAGATTATCCATTGTTCTCCAACATCAGCAAGTCTTTTTTGCTCACAGATCTGCTGAACTTTGGGTATTTTCTTTTCTTTTCAGATTCTGTGTGTATCTGGGAGGCGTTTGTTCATGAAAATCTCAGTGGATCAACAGTTTCTGCACTACTAAAACCATCTTGTCTGGTAGCATGATGGTTTGCCAACTGGGATCCAGTTGGGAATCCACTTTCTTCCCAACTGAGATGCGAGATTTGAACTTCAGCAAGTCGTTGTCACCAAGCGTTGCTGCCATGTGATTGGCTGGTGAGCTGTTTGTGATAACAAGCAGTTGAAGGGATGTGCCTAATAAGGTGGCAGCTGAGCAGATTTGTTCACTTTTCTGCATTTCAAAATATGATGAACAGCCATTTTTGTGTATTGTTTCACGGTGAGTTTGCACCACTGACTGGTGAAGCAGCTTTTATGATGATGGTAGGTTAGATTTACAGAGCAGTGTTTGTGTTTGAGGCGCCGACTGTATGGAGTGATAGATTTGTAGCCAAAAAAGAATCATTTTTGTTCTGTTTTATTGTCACTTTAAACACTATAATAAATACCACAGAATGGCAGTGATGGCATTTTAACTCCACATTACTCAGCCCCTATCATTCATGAGTTCATCCTCTGCTCAACCATAAAATTAAACCCTTTAAAACCCCCATCAAAATATCTAAAATTGTACTAATGTGTATCTGAAGGCATGAGGAAGTGGTGGTCATGGATGCAGCTCCTGGTATGTGTTTATAATGTGCGCTGGCGGACATGAAAATCAATTTCCATATTGCTTACGTGGCCCATTTCTGCTCACTACAAGCAGCCACAAATCACTGAATAATTCCCAGTGGGGGTGGAGGCAAACCTCCGGCTCCACAAGATGCTTTATGTCGAGGAAGATGAGTAACACGCCGGCGTCTGGCAGAATGAAGGGACATCTGAATTTAACTTTAAGAAAGAGGAGAAAGAAAAGACCCCATCTGAACAAAACCACACTGCTTACGTTGCCAGTTAAAACCCTGAAATTGAGTCTTAAATCCCAGCAAGTGTGTTTTGCCTGCGTTAATCACCGGGGTTGAGTGGCATAGATCTGAAGGACGGAGCGCAGAGGTGCAGTCAGAGAGGTGGAATCAGAGTGTGGGTTTATTAATAAAGGCATAACCACAATCTGTCAGCAAAGCTACTGCTTCCTCTTTGCATAAAAAGACTGCCTGACACACACTTCTGAATAGCAACGGATTTACATTTTAGCACATTAACAAGGCAGAGGAGACACACACACACACACACTCTCGTACACCGGGGAGGTGCAGTGAAAACGAGATTCATTTTCATCTATTTCCCCTTAAAACATGAAAAAGGAGGAATTCCCCATAGACAGCGCAGCTCTTTGATATCTACAGCCTGGTGTCTGTAAATAGGTTAGGTGAAGACGATGATGGTGTGTGTGTGTGTGTATATTTTTGTTAGATTGGGTTCGGCACACGTGTCTGTCATCCTATTCCTGGCATGTCATTGTGGGTGGGGAAGAATATGTGAGCGTGAACGTATGTTTACCTTTCCCTACGGAGGCCTCTGCTGACTGCTCCCTCTTGTCATTCATGCAGGCAGGGAGTCATGCGGGGCTCTCGACGCGGCTCAGCGCCTCGTGTTTCTACGTTTCCGTTGCAGCGTGTTGTTGTCCCGACTGGTGACCAGTTTTAATTGCATGCTGAACCCTCGTGATCGTGGTGTCGGTGTGCTTACTCGGTGGAAAATCAGCAAAAGCTGCATTGAAAAGAAGTGTTAAAAAAAACGGTTGAGTGCAGGATTCATGCATGCACAAAGTATTCATACCTTGGCCCGACGCAATGAGCAATTATTCAATTAACTGCATGGTAAATTAAAACGAGTTCAATGATTTCCATTTGCATTATTTTCTCTTTTTGCTCTCTCTCTGCCAAAAGCCGGATGACAAAAGTTTTTAGTCGAATGCTTTGGTCACAACTCGTCCTTTCCATGAAGGATGATTCTGATTACAGAGACTTAATAGTTTGTGTTATTTGTTGTTTTCTGTTTTGTTTACTTTTTGAATGTTTAAATGATCTTCTAGTTCCAGGGTTCGATAGTCATTGGAATTTATTGATTTTTGAGAATGTGTTTTTGCATTATTATGCCTTCACCATTATATTACTTGAAAATAGTCTCAAAACAACATCATTAATCGTATTAACATCTGGGACAATTTACCGCCCAGCTAAATTTGTTACCGTGACAGGTCCATTTAGAGAGACCAGTTCATCTGAGTACCATATTGTCCCCTATTCACCTAAAGGAGGAAGTCTCCAGAAATTCAAACCCAGGACTACCTTGTTGCTCGGCAACCGTGGTAACAACATCTCCACCGTGCAAGAAAAATCCAACCAATTTCTTCCATAAACCACCTAATTAGTTAATCCACTTTTTATTTTATTTTTTTTATCTAATCTTCCTGTAAATGCCGGTGATCTGTCAAGGCCTCAGAGGTTCACTAGAGAGTATTAATGAACAAACGTTATAACAACGAACAAGGAAACACTCAGGCCTGTCAGCGGTAAAGTCCTGGATAAGTTCTACATCAATTTAGGTCATAAAAACATTCACCAAAGAGCTCTGTGTTCAATCCATCATCTGAAAATGTAAATTACTGGTGACTCTGGAGGAGCTGCAGAAAATCTATCAACTCCACAAATCTGGATTTGATTGAAGAGTGACGAGAAGACATCGATGAATAAAAATAAATTACAGTTTGCCACAAGCCAAGTAGAAAATAGAGCAAACTTGTTGAATGTGATGGCTTACATGAGAGCAAAACTCAAATTATTTACCTTTTCGCCTCAGTACAACCTCAAACCTTTGACTGGTAGAGTCATAAATCCAATTGATAATAAGCAAGGCATGAAAATTGCTACTCCCAGACATTCTCATTTCAGTCTGTCTGAGCTACAAAAGAAAAAAGCTTTTGCAAAGTAAAAAAGGGGAACATTTTCACTCTCAACATGTACAAGGCTGGAATTACAGCAAATGGTTTCTCTGCAAAATATAGACTCAATACAAATGCACTAATTTGAGTCCCATGAAATCCACATGAAATGCGTTGCAGTGTGTGGCTGGAATGTGAACACAAGTTTAAACGTTTTGGGGATTAGGTCTACCGCATATGACTTCCTCTATGGTGCTTTAAGGCGTTGTTGGTATGAGGCACATTTATAATTGCTGCCTCCTCCTTTACAGGAGTCATTTCAAATCCAGATATGCTAAAGTGACGTAGGAGTGAAATCGACTATTTATACACGTGTCAAAAATTCTGCAGCACCAGTCCATGAAACTAGTTGGACTTCGGTTTGTAGAGCTGTGAATGCCTGCACGTGCACAGCTGGTGACGGCTGCACTGACCCACGTTGCTGCGTCTTTGCTCGGCATCCAGAGGTTAACAACCTCTTTCTTTGGCAAGCGCCGCACGAGTCGCTGAGCCCCTGACCAGGTTCGTCAGGTTTTCAGCTCCATCGGCCATGACAGGTGACGGCCGGCCGGCCCTGAGTCTGTCCCACTCTCTGCTGGTCAGATTTCACCCGCATGAGCTGCTGGATGCTTCGGGTCGCGCGTGCAGTGACACAGACTTAAACGACACAACAAGATACGTGCTAACATGTCATCGGAGCGAAGTATTTTTTGACTTTTAAGACAACAAGATCTGAAAACCAAGGCGAAAATGTAACAGTTTGAGTAGATTTATTACTTCTGTTTGTAACTACTGTTGCAGTGGAGGGAAAGAAAATGTCTCTTGGTCTGTCAATGTGCCATAATTATTATTACTTTAGTTATAATGATGGGTTGTATTTACTTATACTACTGTAAAATCAGTGTCATTTGGCATGTCTGACACTGGCTTCAAAGGAGTAGTTTAGATTTTTGCGAGTGAGCTTCTGTGAAGTAATTATTAGCCACAGCCTTGATGAAAATAGTTTTGCAAATCCTCATTTACAAAAGGTTGAATGTTTCCCTTTGAAACTAGCGTCCTAATTTTTCAAACAGAGTTTATGTCAGCGATCCACGTTAACCTCATTAGCTGCTCTGGTGGCTCATTATTATGCAGACTGTTAGCACACATGCTAATTCTCTCTCTGTTGCAAGCAGTTGTTCCAAAACAGCTTCGCGTTAAATGATCGAAGGGCAACAGGACTGAACAATATATTGGAAAAATTTTATCATCTCTAAATATTACAAAGAGGGGTTTGGAATGCGTTAGCTTCTGGCTAATATATTACAAGTGTCATGAGTTCACACTTTTAGTGTCACCCTGCAACTAACGCCCACACCTGACACAGATCACGCTGCATTTGTGTGTGTGTGTGTGTGTGCGTGGGCGTGCGTGCGTGTGTGTGCGTGTGTGTGTGTGTGGTCGCTTTGTTGATATTTAACTGGGCTTTTAACTACTTGAGTTTTGATTAAACCTGCACTGTTGTTATATTGAAGATTACAAAGATTTGGGACTATAGATGGCTGGCAGAAGAGGGACACTTCTTTTAAATAATAACAATAGAAAAAACCTGACTTTCAGTAGGGCATGTTTTTTGATGGGACTGATCTGATCAGTGCAGAAAGTTACAATTCTGTGGTTTATGTGCAAAACTGTCTCTCAGAAACTGCTGAGTTAACAGCAGCAGTCTGGAAGAAGGTTCTGTGCTGATGTGAAACGATTCTGGGCAGACTGGTTTGAGATAATAGAAAGGAACGAGTAGTTCAACAAATCATCTGTTGTAACCAAGAAATCCCCTCTGCCGCAGCACTGCTGTCTAAGAACAGGAACAGGAAACTGAGGCTGTTGTTCACACAGGCAGCTTGTGAATTACAAAGACCAGAAACACTGGTTACGCTTTTAAATCTGTTTAGGCTTAAACTGTTCAAAGGAAGATGGCAGACTTTAGCTATCAAGTCCTCAAAGACGTACTTCCTGCTCCTATCATCAGATAGATGTTTGGTTTGGATGAAGGACGTGGAAAGAGACAAAGTACGGTGATAAGTAACAGATGTCTGTGGGCGTGACACTGAACTTTGATCCACTCTGTATTTTTTATACACATACGTCTCCGTTTGTCCTGGCGATTTTTATGTCTCACCCACCCATCACACGTCATGTCCTCCAACCTCCATTAGCTGATCTTTTGCCCCTATTCCTCACTTTTCTTCTTTTACGCTCTGTTTCATTCCCCTCTGCTGTGTGTCTCCTGTGCTGGACGTATTTTATCTCCTGCTGCCCATAAACGGGTAGGTTTAATATCCCTGGTTTCTTGTCCTGTTTTTTTTTTTTTTTTGGTAAAGCAAATATTAATTGACATTATTCCTCTTCTTGACATGTGTGTGCATGTGTGTGTGTGTGTTGTCGGCTTTGTTGATATTTAACTGGGCTTTTAACCACTTGAGTTTTGATTAAGGCTGCATTACTGTTAAATAGTTAAGCATCTGATGCGTTTAAGAACAGAACATGTGCTAACCTTTAAAAATGGCTAGCTATCAGCGAGCCGAGCTCAAAGGTGGAATGAGATAAGGAATGGATGCGGTGGTGTGAGGGTACAAAGGTTCGACGGCTTCGGAGAGACAGACGGCGCACATGTGCAGAGAAAACTGGCATATTGGTGGTCTCTATAATTATTCATTATTGAGATGGCAGGAGAGCTGAATGAGTGGAGCCACTAATTTAACTGAGTCTGATGGACAGAATGCAATTACTCTGAGAGTAGAAGGTGGAAGGAAGGGGAGCGGCATACAGAGCCGGTGCCCCTTTCCTTTCTCTCCCATCTTTCTTTTTTCTTTTGACCGGTCTGGGAGGCTTTCCTACAGCTACAGATGATTTCTGGGCTCTAAGCTCCTGTTGGCAGCATTTAGTTTGTGGAGTCACACACACACACACACACGCACACACACACAGTGGCGCACAAGGGATGGGGGGCGTGAGGTTCACACACGTGCATATGCAGATCTTCACATCGCCCTCCCGCCCGGCGCCTGCTGGCAGCGCACCAGTTACGGCCGTCCAACTTAGCGCTCACTCCTCCTCTCCTGCCCTCTGCAGCTCCGCTGGTTCGGCTTCAGATTGCCGTCTAAATCCAGACCCGCTAAGCCGTGTTCACTTCCTGCGCCGCTGCCACGTTCAGCTCATGAGCCGATTCCAGGTCAAACCACCACCACGCTGTTCATAGTAACCTTGATAAGATCCCCAACGTGCGTTTTGGCACGAGGTTTTCATACTTCTTCCTCCTCAAGTTCAGTCTCACGTTTTCTTCGTTTACATTGAAGTCAGGCCTCAAGTCATTTTTATCATATTGATGCCATGTAGATAAGACTGTTCAGGTTTAGGTTAGGAATTCAAACCTGTGACCTTTAGCATCAATCCAAAAATATGGATCATATTCAGGCATTGAGGTTTGTCTGACTGGACTAATGAATCATAACGTCTATATATTATGAAACAATCTCCGACACCAAAACTATTAGTAAGAGATAATGTTCTATTGTGTCCAAATAGTCCTTAGGGATTACTAGATTTAGCTCACAAATATGACGGGGATTTATTGTGCAGCCTTCATGTGCTTTTGTGTGATCAGAAAAATAATAAAAAGCGGTAAACTCCTGCCAATTTTGAATTTCAGATTGAAGCGGAAGACGGTTTTTTTTTATTTTATTTTCAAAATATATTGGATCAAGTTTGTTAAAAATGTTTAATTTGAAGAATTGATCATGTCATAGAATATAGAGATCAAATGTTCAGCACCTGAAAGGCATCCAAAAACAAATCCAAACCTGGTAAACTTTGCTTTATTTTGATGATAAAATGTTGCAAACACTGACTGTAAAAGAAAATATTTGCTCCAGTCTGTTTCCCAGATGTTAATTTCCCAAATAACGGATTACAAGATATTTTCTGTTTCTTATCTTTCATTTTTACAACTTTGGGACCAATGTGCATAAAACAGCGTCCAGGGCAGTTTCCATTTTATGTTAGGAAGAATGAATAAAATACATCAAATTCAGATTGTTCAGTTATTTCATCAACTATTCCCAGGTCACAACTGATCCAGTGAATTAACAACAGAGGTAAACAACAAAGCCAGTACTCCGGTACGTCTTTAATTCTAATAAATTGCTTAGTTTTTGCTCTTCCGATGAGGTTGAGATGTCTGGATTTTGGACTAACGAGCTGCTTTCCTGTAACTCCACATGGTGTCTTAAAGACTTAACACCTAGAAGATTAAACAAAAACAGTGAGGCAGAGTCTGGAAAGGCAGGAACAGATGGGGACTTGCTCAGGGTGAACGCGGAGGCTCCTCAAACTCCATCCTTTCTGTTCTGAATTTACTTCTTGCTTTTTTTTCTCTCTCTCTCCCCTTTTACCCCTTTGCTCATTATCTTACTCACCCACTCTATGTTCCCTCACTCCTCATTTTCTTTCCACTCTGTTCATTTCTCTTCCCACTAACCCCTCTCTCTTCATACTCGCTCTCTCCATCCATTTGGTGGAACAGTGCTGCTGATAATGCCTGTAATTGGAGTGACTCACACTTTTCCAGTGTGTTTGGACCAGATAAAGAATATTGTCAGCATTTTGCCGACATGGCCTCTGCTGGCAGAATTAAATGGACTCTGTTCTGTTCTGTCTGCAGCAAATTAAAAGCCTCTCAATTCATCTGTTCTCGCCCGAGGCTTACAGGGGCCTCCTATTCACGCTGAAACGCCGTGGAGAGGGGGCGGCACAGAATGAGAGAGATTCCCCCTCTTCCCCAAGAAACGCCAGCCGTTTGGTTTTGTTCTACTCCGCACTCGGTTCGCCGGAGAACGAGAGAGAAGGAGGCAGAGGTCGAGGCCGGTAGCCTTAAGAAGTGGGGACGAACATCTCGGAGAGTAGTCAACTTCATTATGTGGCTTGTCACCTCGCAGCTGTCCCTCGCTGTTTTTGTTCCTCGGTATCTCTCGCCAAAGAAAGGAGCTTTTCTTCGAGAGAGCGTGCTCGTAAACGTGCATGTTTGTGAGACGCAGAACAAACTGTGAGTTTGAGTGCCTTTGGCTGCCGGGTTGTGCAGTCACTGCCAGTCAACACTTCAGATTAGAGTAGAGGCAGATGGGCTCCCAAAGGGGGCAGAGTGATGGGGCTTCAGGGCTCACAAAGTTCAACCGGTGTCAGTGCTGAAGAAAGAGGCGCGTCATTTTGCCTTCTGGCATGGTTTCTGCTCTGGGTCTTTAGCAGAGATTATATGGGCAATTACCATGTTCAGCCAGAGTTTTAGGGTGAAAATTTGTATTTTTGTAATCTTCCTTCACCATTAAGTATTTCTATTTTCATTTCACCGTATTTTTTGAGATTACAAATTGTGGATTTTTTTTTTTTTTTTTTAGAAATGGTGATATTTGACATTTGACTTCAGATTTTTGAGCATAAATTGCTGTCATCCTGGTGTGTAAACAAACATAATCCTTGACAAACACATGTTACCACCATGCCAACCTGTCAAAACCTACAAAAAAAAAAAGGGTTAATTTATGAAGAAAACAAGAAATAAACGGGATGTGTGTGAGCAAAAGCAAAGAGCTGGAATTTGCCACCATGATCCCTGCTCTGGCAGGGACCAACCCATCCCATTAGTACTCACCCATACTCACAATTTACCTTTGAGAGCAGCATATTCTTTTGTTTCTACAGATGGACCTTGGTATGATGCTCCAACATGAGATTAACTAGGTTAAAAAAGCAATAATGTACAAGACAGGCACAGTTTGATATATTTTTTGTTAAACCGCCCTTTGAGTCACGTCTTACGCTAACAATGCTGAAGTGCTAGGCTAACATTAGCATGCTTACTCTCTTTTTTTCATAGAACTCATGGCTAGTATGGGTTGGACCTATTTCAACGTGACTCGAAGTAGTTACGGGGACAAACCTTGCAGAAAAAGCTGTTTGATAAGAAATTTTTGTGGCGTTTTTCAGCTGCTTTTGAAGAACCGAGCTGAGCCAAAAGGCATACAGGCGGTCAGAGCTGGAGCAGCGAACACGTGATCAACTTTAGGGATTTTTAGCCAGATCCTAATTTGATTTTATTACGATGCCAAAGGCTGTAATCTAAATCATTCATAGCCTCCGCTCTCTTACCCCAAGCAATGCTGGTGATTTGCCTGTTTTTGACTCATTCCTGCTTCAGCCAACTTAACAAGTCATCAGCAGCGCCCCGCAGAACATGTTGCGATGTGGAGAGACTAAGTAGACTAATTGATTTAGAGGTGTTGGTTAATAAAATCTCACTTGGCACCAGGCATAAAACTTCTGTCTAAATGTTAATTAGTCGCACTTCTTAACTCTTAAAAATTAGCTTTGTAATTAAAGAATGAAGTGTGTGCTGGAGAGGTGGGTTGTTCTTCAGTAAATGTCCTTGCTGAGCCGCGTTATTGACAGAAAGCACAAAGTGGAGAGCAGGTCTCTCTACTCCGTTACCATGGGCAACATCTACTCAGGGCAGATCAGAAACGAGCTCATTCTCATGCCTGCTGATAACCCTTGCTTGGTTTCGCCCGCTCTGGGTAAGCACGACCTAACAAAAGCAAACCTGTTTGTTCCTGTCTGTGTCTCTCGCTCCAGATCTCCGTGGGTGTGTGTGGGATGTTGTGTCAGGGCTGAAACCCATCCCTCTCCCATGAGCCTGTGTGCCCACACGCACACACACGGCGCCTCGACGCACGCACCCGGCGCCCACGCACCCACAGCCGGCACCGACTCTGTGAACTGGACCCTCGGAGCCCAGCCGAGCCAAGCGGAGCCGAGTCTAGCCCACTTGGAGCCTGAGGATGTCAACAGAGACAGAGCTACAGCCAGCGGTCAGGCCCAGCAGCGTTAGACGGGACTCCAGGAGGAAAGGTAAGCAAAGGGCCGACGTTTGCTCAAGATGCGAATTATTCGTAATCTATACTGTTGATTCGGATCTTGATTGTGGGAAATTCTGATTCTATGTTTTACTCGTTTTTAGTAACCCACCAGAATTCAAAGTTTTATCAAATTCTGCTGCTCTCACATTGACTTGCAGAACAATTCAAACCCCCCTTTTTTTTTTACAGTTAGTTAAATTACATTCATAAACTTTGTTGGGATTTTATTTGATAGATCACCAAACAAATTGCATTATTGTAATGTGGAAAAATGTTTGTTTTTTTTAAATTTAGCAATCTCCTTTACTCTGATACCCCCAAACTGTGTAACCAGTTGGTTCCAGATGTGACCTTGGTGGTAAAGGTCACATCTGAGCCCTTCTGCTCTGTGAAGGCCTCAGATGTTTGTTGGAGAACATTAGTAAAAAAAAAATAATAGTAGGTCAGGGATAAAGTAGATAAGCTTAAAGCAGCATTTTCAAAAATGATTGTTGAAAGAAAGTCACATTTAAAGTTTGTAACAAGTCATATAAAAGACACAAAATACACAAAAAGGTGCTCTGGTCAGATCAGCCCAAAACTGAACATTTTGGCCGGCATGTTTGTGCTGAGTGGTCGAATGCTAACATTACTATGAGAACACCCTCCCCTGAGTCGACATGGTGGCAGCATGATGCTGTGGGAATGCTTGTTCAACAGGGACAAGGCAGCTGGTCAGGGTTTTAAACGGAAGATGGACCTTTTCAAGAAAACCGAGCGATTCTGAAGGAATCATAGAGACTGAAGGGCAGTTTCACTGACCCTAAACATTACACCATGGGATGTGCTAGAATAGTTTAGATCAACGTTTTTATGGCCCAGTCAAAGTCCAGACCAACATCTTACTGGGATTAAGTGGCAAGACTTGAAAACTGATCTTCTTCGTAGATGTTCTTCGCTCAGTTTGTCTGAGTTGAAAGTGTGCTAGCTGCAGCAAAAGTGTTGACTGAGCAGGACTTTATATTCCTTTGTAACTCTCAGATTGTTATTCTACTGGTTGGTTCATCAAAAAAAAACAAAAAATAAATAAAAACTGAAATGATATGCAGACATTTTTAGCTATTATGTGACAAATCTGAAGAGTTGAAGGGTTGTAAACAGACTCTGTCATATGCCACCATGCACTTCCT
Source organism: Poeciliopsis turrubarensis (assembly GCA_010277015.1). Classification (NCBI taxonomy): domain Eukaryota; kingdom Metazoa; phylum Chordata; class Actinopteri; order Cyprinodontiformes; family Poeciliidae; genus Poeciliopsis; species Poeciliopsis turrubarensis. The sequence continues at coordinate 545,196 of VMRN01000035.1, forward strand.
TCAGCTGCGTTTGCTTCGTCAGCTTCTTTCTCACTGGCTGGTAAAATAGGCTGAGAGGCCGACACCGTTGGCAGAACAGTCAGGTGTTGGGGTTGCTGTGTTCAGTGAAGATTCCAGATGCGAAAACCTCCAGAGGCGAGCAGCTAGCAGGTGTAAAGCAGCGGGCCTGGCTGGCCTCAGGGCAGAGGTGACGGCGCCTTGCCGCACGGCGCCGCCTGCCCGTCTGTCAGAGCGACGCCGGGGCCTCCTCCAAATAAGCATCTGATTGATGTTGCAAAAACTCCGGACGCTGTCGGGGACGACGCTTAATGGATTCGCGCGAGCGCGCGGGATCCCACACTCTCGCTATCACCTGGAACAGGCGCCTCATTGAGCCCGGCGTGCTTCAGCTCCCGCAGACAAGCGCTGGTCGTCCCGAGCACAGAGAGTGAGGGAAGGCTGAATGCCTCTCATGTCCTATTTAGAACAAGCATTGTTCTGCTGCAATGGAGATCATGTTCATCATTCAGACTGCTCTCCGTATTTGGAAGACACACGCACACCGTTGCTGGGAGAGAAGCCCAGAAGAGCATACGAGAGGGAAGATGAATGGTTTGCTTTCCGCTTTGAGACTTGAGGGTTTGTTCTCGCTGTCTTTCCCTTTTCATCTGCACACACACACACGCGCGCGCACATATTTTCACACACAAATCACCTTGTAACTTGTCTTTATTTGTATCTCTTTTTTGTACAAGTGGAATGAAGGATTTGCTCAGTTACAAAGCTTTGCTCACACAGGATGTATTCATCTTTCCTCTGATCTGGGTCAGTCTTTCCAGAAGATGTACTCGTGTACACGCAATCACTCGGAGATGGGTGATGAAAGCCAAACGCAATCACGTACCACACGCGCGCTTCGAACGTGCTCGTCTGTGGGAATGAGGAACTTCGTTGGCGTGTGTTGCGTGTGGGACCTCTAGCCTATTTTTTTTTTCCTTCCTTCCTTTCTTCTTCTTCTTCTTGCAACGCTCGCGCTCGTTTCTAGCCAGCTGTCTCGTTTCTGTCTCGCCGGAGAAGCTGAATTTAAATGAAAATAGCCCTGCTGAATCGCTGATCTTCATTAGGATATAAACGCTTGCTTTACTGATGTGAAAATCCCTGCAGGATATCCCCTTATTCCCCCCCACCCCACCCGTCGGTCTTCAGACATCCTTCCTCTCCGCTCTCCTCCCACTCCTCAGACTCCGACATGACCTTGTCCTGGATGTGTGAAACTCGGAGCAGAGAAGGATCATGAAGAAAGGGAGAGAGTGAGAAAAGACTAATGAGTCAGTCTGAATGAGAGCTTTTTAATCTCAGCCCTTTGTTTCACAGCCCTGTGGAGACGAATGTGATGGAAAAAAAAAAAAACTAGCAGACTGCTACGTGTCACACATTAATCACAGCGGCCGATGCATCGCTCTCCTTGTGTGCCTGTGTGTTGATTTTACGTGCGATTATGACTCAACCGAGGGCAAACGTATGGGCTGCATGAGAACTGCTTTCCAGGGACGTTGACCAGCCAGCAGGAAGTTGCAATGTTTGAACTCTGCCATTTACGCAACCTGATCCCGAAGAACCTCGGCTTCAGTTGCAACGAAACTATTTAACCCTCATGTTCATAATTCATCCATTCGCTGCAAAAACACAAAGCCTGTTTTGGTCTGGTTTATAGTCCAAATATCCTGGTCGACGTAAATAAGATAAAACTAACTATAAGTGTAGTTATCAATAACTTTTCAGCAAGACATAGAAGCTTGTTTTCAGTCAATTTCTTAGTGTTGATGAAAATAGTTCTAGTTCCATTGGCAGAATATTTCCCTTGTAATATGGAAAAAAATGTCTAATCTACCAAAGAAACAAGTACTTTTTTTAATCAATATTGAGAAATAATTTATTTCTTTCTGAAAAGATACATTTGAGATAGTTTTGTCTCATTTCAAGTGTACCAAGATATTTGCACTAGGAACTAGACCAGCATGACTTGGTAATATTTTGTATTTTTACAGTCTACTGAGCCCGAGGCATTGCTTATCTCTACTTCAGTCTGTATTTCGGTTGCCGGCAAAAGCACACGTCACATTACAACCACAAGGTTTATTATTTTTACAGATATATTGTGATAAAGGACCACAAAGCGAAGGAGAATGGAAAATTATTTTGGGTTTTCATATTCGGTTAACAAATGAGTCACAAGTCGGAACGGAGTCCACCAGGTTGCGATGTTATCTCAGCATAAATCCAGTCGTTCTGTGAGAGAACATTAGTGAACGAACAGCATCACAAAGAGCAAGGAACACACCAGACATGTCAGGGCGAGAGTTGGTCAAGTTTAGAGCAGGCTGAGGTGATAAAACAAAACGTCTGAATGTCTCACAGAGCTCTGACCACTCATAGTCTAAAACTGGGACACACATGGTGCTGCTGTAAACCTATCAAGATGTGGCCCGTTGCCCTAAATGGACAAGCTGGAAGAAGAGAGCACTAATCATAGACGAAAAAAATAGCTAAAACAGCTCAGGTGCAAGAAAACATTGTTAACCATCTACAGATCTGGAAGAGTGTCGTGGAGGAAGCAGCTATTGACAGAAAGCTTTGAGTTGTTCTGCTTGCCGTTTACTCCAATCCCAACAAAGTACGGAGTCTGGTCAGATGAGACCGAAGAGGGAGTTTTGGCATACAGCCACGTTGTGTTTAAACAAAACTAACGTCGCACGTTGATCCCCACTCCCAATGTGAGACACAGTGGTGGCAGCGTCATGTTGTGGGCATGGGAATAAGGAAGCTGGGCAGAGTTGATGGGAAGATAAAGACAACAAAATCCTTGAAAATGACACAGAAGGGCGATTTCACAGTTTCTGATTTATTTCAAAATTCCCCCAAAATACGTGTACGTATTAATTACCATGATAATAAGAGAAATAATGTTCTGGAAATGTCTGAATCTTTGTCAGAGAATGAGGAAAAGGTTTTGTGCTTTTAACGCAAGTAAATATCTGCTATTATGGTTTTGTCAGCTGTAGAAAACCCTGACAAATACTTTTCCAAGGCGCTGCACCTCTCCCCGCCTCCTCCTCTGTTTCCTTCCCTCTCTTGCGATGCGACCCGAAAGTTAGAGGATGACACAGCCTCAGTGAGGCGATGCTTTTTAATTAATGCGGCTGTTAGTTTCTTAAAAAGCAGCACATTTTAGGCTGTTTATCATTAATAAAACAAGGAGTTGATAGGCTGCCAGTGCAGACACTTTTATGTGAATGTCAAACTAGAACAAGAAACAAATCTGACATTTATGAAGAGCCTAGCAGCTGCAGGCTGCACAGCTTTTTCTCCGTGCTCAGAGCCTTTGCATCGCCGCGCCCACCTTGCCGATGAATTATGATGAACCGTAGAGCCTTCTTTCACTCATACGTCTCCTTTGCGCCATGCGCGGAAATTGTCCTGACATTACAGTGCAGTATTTCAGCAATGCTCCACTCTGTCAAATATGGTTTAATTAGTGGAGTTGCGTAATTCGCACAAACCGTTACGAGACGGTCGATGAACTTATTTCTCCCCCTTTTCTCCCTCCAGAGGAGCTGAGGTTGACTGTCAAAACAGGGCGGTGAGATTGGTTTGCTAACAAGCTGGCAGGGAGTCAGCAGCGTTTATTCACTGTTCTAATTCAGTGCAGTTCTGTAACAGCTGAAGAATAAATGTCATCACTATTTATTTAGAGTTGATGCAGGTTAGAGCTCCCGACTGCCACTGAAAATAGTTGATTTTTCCTTTGGCAATAGGCTCTTATCAATGTGGAGACATTGCAAGGCTTTGAAACTAATCTTTTCTCCTTTTTTCATATTCTTAAGTCTCAACTTGAGTTTCAAACATTACAGCCGTTTCAGAGGTTTGCAAAAAGTAGGTGACGGCATATTTTAGCACTCACAACATCCGGTCAGCCCTGCTTCTGCAGGAACAGAAACAGCAGCAAACTCTTTATCTTCAGGTCGTGTTAATCACTAACAGGTTACTGAAAAGGGATAATCTGCTTTAATAATTTTTTTTGGCTTATGTTGGTGTAGTTAAAAGAAGTTTCACATTGATTCATATATAAAGAAATGAGGTGCATTTTGAGAAATATCACGTTCTGCCACGTCCTGGACGTATTTTTGTGGCTTTTAATGCACCCCTGATTTGAATAGTGTTCATTTATTAGGATTCAGGGTGTAAAACCACCACATCAGGAAGGAAGTTACTTTATTTTCTAAGCAACTGTTAAGACTTGATCTGTGAATAAATGTTTAATACTTGGTTCACATTACATCTTAAGTGGTTTAAAAAAAAAAACAATTTGCTCTATAATCCTAACCCTACAATTGGAAGCACCTGAAATTTTCAGGAAGATGAGAAGTCAGTCTTCGTAAATGCAGACAGTGTGTCTGCATAAATATCCTTGAAAGACGTCTTTCGAAGCATGAAATAATTATTCAGCAATGACGTATGTGTTTTATAAATGGCACCTTTAGGTCGAGGCAGTCATTACATGGACGTTATCAACGTGTCTACAGTGATCCATCAACATCGCACAGTTGCTGCTTATACTTTGAAATATATTGCTCCTTAGTTCCGTCATGAACAGTGTGAGCATGTCTCTAAGAAAATTAAACAGTTCAACTCTATTTAAGGTCGTCTATGGAGCCCTAATTCACAAAAGAAGTTAATCTCACAATGCTTTAACAGGCAGGTTCATTCATGTACAGAAATATATGACCAAACGTTTCCATTCATGTCGACACATTCAAACTCTGTCCCTTAAATTTCCGTTTGTTTTTGCTGGTTATACTCCAAAGCAGTCAAGTACACCTAATTGGGCCAATTGGTAAAGTGAAACACTAAAACAGCAGGAGTGCCAGTAAAAGACAAGTTGTACCTTTTCACTTTAAAAAAAAAAAAAAGTTTCAACACAATCAGGCGCAGCTGGAATGAATTATGCAGCTATGAAAGGTGGCGTTCAGAGAAATATCAGCACTACTTTTAGGACTCACTTTCACCCAGTAACTTAATCACTGCCCAACATTGCAACGTGCATGAGCCAAGTGCTGGAAAATGTGTATTTTTAATTGCTAGACAAGTCTATCCAAAGCAGCGACTCTGGCAGCTAATCAACATTTAATTTGAATCATTTGAATGCCGCGCAAGCGTTTGGGATTTATCACAGAAAAATGTTCATCAGCCGAGGAATTTTCACCTCGCCGTGTATTTATAACAGCGGTAAACGTGTAAATAAAACATTCAGTGATGCCTGTCTGTCTTCCATGATGTGACAGCGAATGTGAAGTTCTAATAACTTCCACTACTGTCGGCACATGCAGCCGACTGTCATCACAACTCTGGGAAAAAATATCGCCACTCTCCCACAGTGGGATCGAGCCCAGGGTGCGTGCGTGCGTGCGTGTGTGTGTGTGTGTGTGTGCGTGTGCGTGTGTGTGTGTGTGGGAGGGTGGATCCGGAGAGTAGCTGGCAGTCAGCGGTGTGAAAAGAGTGGTTAAAGGTTATAGCTGTGCAGCTGTTAGCCTTTGTGTTTGTGTGCGAGCGTCTCTTTGCTTGTCTCTGGTGTGCGATTAGCAAACACATTATCTGCTTTGTGTGGATATTATGCACACATCCAGTCTATCTGGCACAATCACTGCAGTCATTTACTCCCATATCTTTCCCCAGGGAATCTTAGAGCACAAACAACTGAATTATGTGTGCGTGTGTGTGTGACGTGTGTGCGTGTGTGTGTGTGTGACGTGTGCTTGCCATGAGAGGCAATCAGATCCGCTCCCCCCAATCAGACAGAGATTGAATTGAATTGGTTGTGTGTTGTTATTATTGTTGTGGAGGCCACAAGACGAAACATAAACTCTCAAGCAGAAAGTGACACTTGCTTTCCAGAGGAGTGCCTCCAAGTTCAAAAACTATACTGAGAGATTACTGCTCCTTCTGCAGAATGTCTATGTATCTTTCTCATCTATTTATTAACATGTTCCATCTGCTGGCTCATTATTTACCAGCCCAATCCAAGTTTTCTTTTTTTACATCACTGCTTTGTTTTTGTTTTTTTGTGGTGGGACGACAGAAGAAGGTGAGGTTAGGGCTTTGTTTTGGCTTGGTTTGGTTTTTTTTATGACTCTAGTCATAAAAAATCCTCAATAAATTTCAAAACTCTAAATATGTGATCCGACATGAACTAAAAACACTGTTTCTGCTTCATTATTGGTGTTCAGTCTTCTTTCTCAGGAGTCTATCAGCAACACACTCTACAATATTTACGCCTGTATCTTGCAAAACGTCTCCTAATCAGTCAAATTGTGAGAAAATCCCTCTTCAGCTGACCCTTGCTGACATTTAGGTCAGGAATCAGGCTCAACTTTCAGGAACAAGATAAACTTTGCGACCCCAACATTTTTGAGCTGCTCTGGTAAATGGAAAGTGGCCAACAAATGATTTTCATTTAGACCATGTTTCATTTCAAAATCCGGAAAGCTGGTTAAAAAAAAAAAAAAAAAACAACTGATCACATAAATACATATCAGAAAATACTTTTTCGTCTTGGTCTGTGTGTGTGGCTGCACTCTGTCAAACACAGAATATGTTCACCTCCGTCCTCCCTGCACACTAGTTGATGTGGCTTTGCCCACCGCATCACTAACTACAGTCTCCATAGCAACACTTTTCCTCCGTGCTCATAATTTACACAAAGGGAAAATGTCCCAGTGTCACACATACACACTCGCTCTATTAGAGGCCGGGGCTCTCGCCCTGCTGTGCTGGATGAAGGACTGCGTACTGAAAGGGCATTTATTATTTGTTTGAGGCAGGCGTGTTTCTGGTTTTTACCTCAGTTCTCCTGCGTTTTGAAAACATGAATCGCTTTTCCTGGACATTAGAAATGTGTTGTGAATAAGGAGGGATGTCTGGTCAGTTTCGCTGACTGCAGCTGTGAATGTGGATTTTCTCAGATCCACTACAGCAGTTCTTTTACATTTCACATCTACTGCTGGTAGATCTGCTGTAATATAGTTGTGTTAAAAACAAGATAAAGTCGAGGACAACTTTAATGCACATATTCAGTAGCTGTACTACAGCGTTCATAGCAGATGAAGGTTTTCTATTGATTATGATACGTCGACTGTCTTGATCTGAAAAATGTGTGAATGAACAGCTTCTGCTAATAGGGAAAAGGCAATGACGGTACGTCCCTAGCAAATAATTCATAATAATTTAATTTAGCTCAACGGTGCTAAAAAAAAAAAAAAGAAAAAGTAAAGGAACAAAAAAAATGCAATGGGGTGCCGAGATAAGGCAGAAAGTGAAGTTTTGTTCTATAAATATCGGGGAAAGGTTATGAATTGAACTTGTTTCAACAAGTTGTGTTGGTCAGAGAATCTCCTACTCTGCAGCTCTTGTGTTCCTGTGTGTCTGTGGAAAGAAGAAGCTCGTCGACAAATGCCGGGATTGAAGTCTCGGTCTGTGTCGTAGGATCCAGCAGACAAGCTATTACAGCTCACATTACTGAAGAGGTTATTGCTGGAAGGGTTGTGAGTTTGAGTTCAGCTTCGCCTGCCATCGTGCAGGTTTCCTGCCGATTTGCGTGTCAGTGTATGAATTTGTAAGACGTCCTTCAAAGTGGAAAGCGTGAGTAGAAAAGTTTGCGCTCTATGGATTTGCCTCGAAAGTCCTCAGATCTCAAGCAGGTCCAAGCTGTCGAGACGCCGCCTCACAACTTATAAGACTAAGAATAAAATTATACTGGTGCCAGATAACACACTATGACTTCAGGGATCTGCAGGGCTCCATGCCTCAAAGGCAGAATAGGTAAAACCAAGACACCACTGGCAGGTTCTTATTTTGCCTGATTACTGAAAAGTTTTGCTATCTGTGTCCTTTTTCGTTGTTTTTTAGCAACCGTTGTTACATATTTTTTGAGCAAATGGCTGTGAGTGTTTTGTTTTTCTACGTTTGCGATTGATCTTTGCAGTCATCTGTTTGAAAGAGTTCGGCGTTAGGTGTTCCTGAAGGCACAGTTTGAGTTTGTTTTCCTTTCTGTTTAGTTAACTGTGGTTCATGCTTGACTTTATTCTTCCTGTTTGTTTAGCTAGAGCTCAGAAAAGATGCAATGCAAACAAGATGAAAACGTGTTCCTTCACGTTCTCAAACATAAGTAACACTAAATGCTAAGCCAAACCTGTTTTAAGCATGAAGTGGAGCAATTTCAGATAAGTTTAAGGAGGTAGTGTATGTGTACCTGCTACAAGACTAAGAGTTGGACCCTCTGGCAGATGGGGGAGCTTCCTTTTTGTTTTTGTGCTGGATGATGTTCAGCCGTCCTCCTTTGCTCCGTCACTCTCCCAGGAAGCTTGTTGAGTAGATGAAGAGAGATGGAGCATTACTCCAGATGAAACCCAGAGAGACCGAGAAGGGAAAGACAACAACTTCCAGTTACTTCCAGTGACTTCCAGTTCTGCGTTTTGGCTGTGATGACAGACATGAGAGAATACTTTGTTCTGACGTACTCAGGCTGGCATGAAAGGAGGACTGCTGAGGAGTTAGCTGTGTTTGCTGATGCTTTGAAAGGTGCAGTGTTTGACAGTCAGACACACAAACACACACACTCACGCAGACAGGTGGATTAAAGAAGCAAATAGGTCTGACACTTTGGGTTTTTAGTTAGACGTATCTTTTAGACTAAAAAATGTGGTTTTTTTTGCTCAGGGCTGGGAGATTAAGGGAAGGATGTGAGGGACAGAGCATGAGAGGCTTTCTCTTCTTCTTTTGATGATGGCTGGGCCTTTGGAGAGCTACAGGTTCCTCTTTTGCTGCTGTAAATGAACAGCTAGGCAAAGAAAGCCCTCGGATTAGGTCTGTGTGCGTGCGGCATACAGTGTTGCGGTCCCTGTGGGTGCCTCTTCATCGGCAGAAATCAGGGCGCTGCCCGAATATTTAAATGCGAATTTGCAGGACAGGCACATTCAGACTTAATCTGGAAAACAACATAACCTTTGATGCACAGATCTCTTCATTTGTGCTCTCCACAGGATATGAGTTCGACAACAACAAATAAAATGACAGACGAGCTCCTGGACGTTACTCAAAGCTCTAAATGTCTGCGTCCCACAGCTCTGTGAGAATGCTGCCACACTGTGAGAAGGGACTGATATTTCTGTCACAATGCTGAAAATCAGTGATACTGGAGGCGTCTGCACTGATACATTTGAGTGGCACATTGTTACGAAATTCATTTGAGCATTTCTAACTGATGCATGCACGCCTAATGCCTAAAATAATAATGATAGCGATCACAATGATTATAATAATAGCAATAAGTGCCGGTAAAGTTGTTTTAGGAATCAGAAACACATTTGTTTGCAACGTTATTGGTCACATTAGCCTCCTATGCTAAGCTAGCTCGCGTTACTTTGCAGCATATTAAATTGTTTTTGTTTTGTTTTGTTTTGTTTGAGGCACCTCACAATATTTTTCAGTCTATTTTATTCTCCAATTTTCCTCAAAAGTTTCTTTTTCTCCATCTCACTGTATACGAATGAAAGCGTCAACAACGATCCCTGGGAAACGCGTGATCATATATGGAGTAAACCTTTAAAACACACTTTAAAACACTTTGGTTTTTGTTGTTGTGAAGTCATTTGAGTTATTAGAAAAGTCAATGCAGCCAGAAGACAGAGAGGTTCAATCCCCCTTAATATTTCTCTTAACTCTGGTGTTTATTGCCGCTGATGAAACATCAAAAAAGATTTAATAGAGAAATATTACAACTCTCTTATGACACACATTGTTTCAGGGAAGTCTGCTGACTGCAGATGCACTTTTTTTTTAAAAAAAACAAAACATCTTTGATCTTTTTTCTATAAATGTTTTCATATCCTCGCATATACACACCGCAGTCGCCATTTTTCTATTCACAGAATCAAAAGGCTTGGTTTTCTTCAAATACCTATACATCTTCTCAGCATGTTCGCCTTCATTACTGAGTCCAATTACCTAATGCAACACTGAGATGGGAGATTTACTTCCCAGAGCCCTTGGATGACAGAGGGACGCTGCGAAAGTGGCTAACAGATATGAAAAAGAGTCAAGAGGCTGGCCTCTCGCTAACGTCGCTTTTGTTGGTTTCATATTAAAATGAAGAGGAGATAGAAAAGGCTGAGATGAGATGAAAAGGAGAAGAGATGATTAAATCACCTTGTTCCCCTATAGAACAAATGTGCGCAAGTGTGTGTGTGTGTGTGTGTGTTGGATGACTTGCATTTCTCCAGATAAGAGCTGGACTTGGATGCCTCCTGCTTTTTGCTTCATCTAGACTTTATTCCTAATCTGGATGTGAACTCACAATGCATCGTTTCGTAATTAACATATTCTTGGTGTTTTTACTCACGTCAGATCTGGTTTGATGACAGAACAGTCGGTATTCTCGCAGCCAGGAGAGGCGTTTCCGTAAGAGACGTTTAAAGCTTTACGTGTTGATCAGATCCTGGAATCAAGGTGAGAGTTCGCTTCTCTAAGCATGAAACCACAGTTGTTAACTGGAAAAATGGCAAACCTCCTCTGATCTCAGCTGAAAGGGCCTGGAGTGAAACCAGCCTGGTTGCATCCTGAAAATGTACATTTGGAGACATGTTTTCCCAACTGAAGATGATGGAAATTAAAACAACTCGTTCCAATCCCCCGCCATGCTCCCTACCAGACTCTTCCAAGTCATGCTCACCACTGAAAATCATTCTCATTTTCAACATAACAGACTAATTACTTTGCGTTCTGCATCCTAGAGATTTGTGCATTGGGCACGAAATCCAACGGAGCATTAAGAAATTTCAGCATCACTGGCATTCCATAAAGACTGCCGGGGAGTACTGGCAGAAATCGCATCAAAATCTCAGGGCTTGCGATTACAAAGAAATTAGTTCAATGACACTCGCCTGTGCCTGTGTTGCAAAGTGTTTGGAAAAGTCTTCCTGAATCCGTGACAGCTCAGAGTTATGCTGCATGAGATAGCTGTGAGGTGTTTGAATTTAGAACAGCTGGTATTGATGTTCAGTCCTATTAAAAGCTTCCACTCTTTCTTGATTAAGACTGATTGTAGAATCGAGATGTGTCTGGTATAATTTTGGTATTCCTCCAGCAATAAAGGATTGGGGACATTAGATGTGAATATGACACTGTCAATGCCATGTTTCTGAACACACCAATGGCATCCATACCTTCATAATTTGAGAGTTAGATTAAATCGACACGAATATAATGTCGGCTTTTTACTTTCTGTTGCGTCTGGTCCTGCGTTACGTGTCACACACGCCAATTGTTATGAGACTGTAGAGGAAGTGTAACAGGCTTTTGTCCTGCAATTTCTTGGAACAAAAAACAAACAAACTAAAGAACAATTTTACACCTCCACACTTCCTTTCTGAAATCTTTAATAATTATGAAAGGCTTGAAAGAAAAGGGGCCCCCAAATTAAAATCTTTTCAGAACCTCCCATAAGCCTGGGATGGATCTGGATGGATGCATTGTGAATGATTAACAAGTTATCAAAAAAATAACAATATGTGGGTGAAATTAAAAAAAAAAAATTCAGATTAAACGAGTAATAAGTAAAAAAAAAAATAATAATAAAACTATTGTAACTTGCAAACTCAAAAAACATGATACAATTAAGCAAAGAGGAATCAAAGAAGAAACTAGAAGGCAGATAAGAGACGTACATCAAGCTCCACAGAGGAATATCACTAATGATCTCCAAACACAAAACAGTATATTTTTTTCCTATTAACATTAAAGCATTGTCTAGCAGTTCACTGTAAAGTCTTAAAATTGCCATAACTGGAAAGTCTTTGAAATAAGATGAAAGATGAAAAGTTTCATCTGTTGTACAAGTAAAGCGGCTCAGAAGTGGCTTGTCTGTGTTCCCAACTCTGACTGTACAATCAAGTCGAGGGTTTTTCTCTGTCTGCTTTTTAAAGTGACCTTCACTCAGAGTGTGGGTGTTTCAGAGTGGGTGGGATGGCAATGTGTAGCGCTGTACGTCTGATCTTTATTTTTTTTTTTTTTTTCCTCCCAGCTCTAATTTGTCCTGTGTGCTCAGAAAGAGAAAAATGGCCTCATAACACAGATTTACTCTAATGTGACTCAGGTTCACTTCTCTGGCCTCTTTCTCCCAGTCAAACCTGCAGGTGAGGAAGTAAATGTGTGAGATGAAGACGAATCTTTGATGGAAGAGGAAGATTATTAGGCGTTTTTATGTGCTTTTCATAATTTAAGGTCTCATTAAACCACAACAGGCTCACACACACTCACACACTTACTCAGACACATAAACACGTCCTGTAGATCCGCTTTTAGCGTCTGAATTAAATGTGTATTCTAGTGTTTTTGCGATTTAGAAAATAGAGCTTATGCATTTATGTTTTTCAAGAGACACAAAGGCAAAGCCATTATTTATTCAGATTAGCCATAGTGCTATAATGTTATTCCACTTGGAGCTTGGAGCTTTGCAGATTTGTGGCTCTGCAAAGTGACCGCAGGTTTAACTCCTCCTGCTCTGCACAGATATTTCACTTCCTACCTGGAAGCCCACCTGCTTCAGGGCAGGTGAGTAGAGTGAGACACAAAAATTGAAACCAAACTAAGAGGCGTTCTGTGGAAACATCTGTGCTTTCTGCCTGCCTCAGTTTTGGTGAGACTGTTAATAGTAATGGTACTGATCTGTAAATACACCACACTTTCACTACAACTGAAAGGAGCATAGCTTTATCATATATTTATTGATTCGTATATGTCTGATGCCGATGAAGTGCTGAGTTAACATTAGCATGCTTCCTGTGTTTTGATCTGAGTCACTGATGATGTGATTGTCAGTGGAGTTCTGGTTAAGTGTATGCAAGTAAAACTTGTGGAAAATGTAATTCTTTTCCTTCTGTAACTAAGCGCTTTGCTTTGAATGTCATAAAATTTATCCAGTGACGTTCCAGCTGCTCTCTTCTTGACGGTTGGGATGTTTAAGCACAACGAGCAAAACAAGTGGGGAAAAACAGTGCGGCTGTCAATATGGTTTTTATGTCAACATTAGCTTTTATTGCAAAAGGTGAAAAACGTTAAGATTGTCATGCAAAAGCCAGATTGACAAAATAATATATAATACAGATTTGCAAACGGTGCGCATGAAAATGTATGATTCTTTGAAAACTTCCAGCAAAAATAATATGAGGAAACGTGAGGAATATTAATGATTTAAAAATGCTTTGGATATCCCTGACTAGCAATTCTCCCTACTTTGCATTTGCAGCTTCAGCAACTTGGAGCTATAAAGTATATATTTAATATTATAGAGAGAACTGGGTTTCTCTCTATGATGTTAGTTGGTTATATATTGGATATACATCAGAACATGGATGCAAAAATTCAAAACAATTTTTAATAGTTTTAGGGTTAATTGAATATTTACATCTGAGGTGAAGTCATAAATTGCTCATTAGAAAAATTAAATAACTAGTTAAAAACATAAAATAAACTCCAGTAAGGTTAACTTTACTTTGATGCAAAGACAAGCCATGTTTCACTCTGACAACTGTGGTTATGCGTCTGCAGCTCGTGCATCACTGCAGAGAGAAGTGCAAGAATCAAGCAGAAGCAGCAACATGTTGTTTTCTTAACACATGCTGTTTTGTGGGTTCAAACGTGTCTGTGTGAGGGATAGTACAAGAGTGTGCTTCATCTGAACAAGCTTCTGATAGGTAAAGAACGGCACACACACACACACACACGCACGCACACGCACACACACACGCACACACACGCCCAGCAGTAGGGTTTAGAGGCAGGATTAATTGGAGAGTAACTGCCGGGTTCCCTCATGTGCCGTTGAGTGTTTGTTGGGAACCGTCCCAGCTGTAGTTAAGGAGCCTCTGGGAGCTTTTTCATCTGGAGCGCAGTGAAACAAACAGCCACCACAAACAACTTAGGCCTGTTGGAAACAAACCGAGATGTACCGCCGGTGGTACATGCAAAATATCTGACGTTATTTCTGAGGGAAAGCAAACATCTTCCCAGCAACTTCCCTGACGCAAACTGGAAAGTCAAGATTGAGCACACGAGTTTAGCATCAGATCTCTGTAAAGTAATTTATGGAATAAATGTTTCTTTAAAACCTTTAAACTTTCCGACGTGAAGAAGACTTCTCTCTTACTGCTCTTATCTCATCCTTCCCAGTCACATTTTTTAAACTGCAATCCTGAAAAGGAATGGTAGGCATGGTCTGCAAAACCTGCTGATAGAGAGATGTAAATACCCGGAATGAGTAATTGAAATGTAACCCTTTTTTTAGTGAAGTAGATGGAAGGAGAATCAGTGAGTGAGAGAGTGATGGAGGGGCACGCAGGAGGCAGAAGGCTACAGTTGCCAGGGGCGATGCTGGGGGCTTTCCTTAAGGGCTCGGTGCGAGGTACCAGTAGTCACCTGCCATCTGTCACCTGTGTGTTTGCGTGCGTGCGCAAAAGCAAGCTGGTCGAGTTCTGCCTGTCATAATGCTTTAATCCTGACTGACATCTATCCAATGGGGGCTTGGCTCATTCATCCATCCATCACGTTCTGTCCCCCCTTTTCCATCCTTGCTTTCGGCTCTATGTCCGTCCCTCCCTCTTTGCTTGTTGCAGCAGACAGACAGTTATGAAGTAACTCTGCATACCAAGCGCTATCTCACACACACACACACACACACACACGCACACACACACACACACACACACTGAAGAGGGAATTGAGTTTAAATAGCTATATGTCACTTATTCTACCTACTGGTATCAAAGCAGAGCAATTTTTTAAAAAAATGTTTAAATGTGCTTTTAACTGTTTTCTCCATGTTGGGCGAAGCATGGATTAATAAAGCGCCGCCCCTTTTCACCTGTTGCTGCACAACAGGAAACACCAATAGAGTTGTTTTGAAGTGTGAGTGCATCTAGGGATATTTTGTTGACATCAAAATGTATTTCAGTATTCCAGATTAAAGTGTTATGGATCCTCACAGAGTGATATGTTTTAAGAGCGAAATAACAAAAAAGATTTCTAATCCAGAAATATGAACCTGGTTCATCATTTTCTTAGCAATTCTCCTTTTGTCTTTGGAGTTTAGGTCAGGCACGTGTGCTGGCCACCCAAGCACAGTCATTAAAACACGTAGTTGTTCTTTTGGCACGTACCAAATCTCTTCATGGAGGGAATTATGAGCGCCTTGGACTGACTTTTAGGCTTAATAGATGCCTGACATCAAGTCATGAATCTTCCCTCTGCTTGGTTAGGTTGTAAGATAAGATTTTTGTGTTAAAATCACATTCGGTTGGCTCATGTCACTTTGAAATCGTCAGAAAATCTGAGTTTTGGATGTTTGTCATTGGGGTGAGCCCATAGCCATCAAAGTAAACCACTGAAATATGAAGGTCACACTGTTTTGAAGGATTTGACCTCCACTTTGCAGTATGTAGGATGATTTGTTGCTACTCTATTCTAAATTAAACCAAGCAGCTCTTTATGCATTTTAATTAATTTCCATTAATTACCATATTGGGAGAATCTCATAGCGGCCCATGCTTTACTGCGGCTCTGATGTTAGTCTGCTAGCATGCATGTTCACCTGTGAAGTTACTGAGATTGACGCTGCACAAGATTCTTTCATCTTTATGGCAAACTAGTTTTGATCGCTGCAAACATGCTGCCACACACGTCTGTGTGAGCGTGGCAGCAAGTGACACTGTGCTGTTCGCGTGCGTGCGTGTGCGCGTGTGTGTGCGTGTGTGTGTGTGCATGTATGTGTTGAACAGCATGACAGATGAAACGAAAGATTCTTTCATTAGTTGTGTTTGAAGCTCAGTGGGGTCACAGCAATACCAGACATTTAATTACGGCAGACCGAATGGCTCCCCCCCGCCCCGAAACACACATTCACACACCCGCTGACGCAGACACACACAGACACACGGGGAGGTCTTTCATGGAAGATGCTTCCAAAAGGTAATAATATAAACCACTCAGCAGGAGAAATAACCCCGAACTCACCGCCTTTCTCCCCTCCCCTTCCTCTCTTGGCCTTTTCCAACCTCGCTGCCTCGCTTTGACTCTCCGCCCTCTGTGCTAAGTATAGCTGGGGTAATGGTGATGGATGCAGATGGAGCAAGCAGGTCTTAAATGTCAGACTCAAATGAAAACTGCTGCTCCATTGAGACAAAAGCAGCTGGACACATCGAGTGTTATTTAACACTCACACAGATCCAGGCCCCTGAAGTGACAGATAAACTCTGCTCCCTGCACACTGTGGGATCCTAGACACAGGGGGGAGAAATGTATCTTTTTTTTTTTTTTTTTTTTAATTGAACTGAAAGAATTAATGGATGCAGCTTTTATGTTTACTTTGTAAAACAATAAATTCAGTCATCTAAATCAAAGACCCAGGGGGAATTTACAAAGCAGAGCAATTTTCTCCATTTATTGCTGCTGTTTAACAAGGGCAGTCTGCTTTACATTTACATCCGATTTATAATAGCAATAGATCTGTGCATCTGTTAATTTCCCCCTATTTTTCAGTTTGGCTTTCAGCTGCTGCTCAGTTGAGCTTTAATCTGTCTGGATATTTTCACTCAGTGCAGATTTTTGATCTGTATTGTGGTGTTTGCTGTTCTGTTTGCTACTTTCTCAACCCAGCCCCGCAACATATCCCATTTGCAAGTCAGAAGGCTGGCCAGTCATCTTTTTTCCATTTCCTCCATCGGTTTTCAGCAGATGGTACTTTTTCACAAATTTATAGTAACACAACACAATTTTGTACAGTTTAGATCTACAAAGCTCTATAATTTAAGTAGATTTTCTCCCTCAATATATACGAAATACTTCATTGGAGGTTTAGCAATCCAAGGAAAGACATTATTTGCTCAATAGAGTGATTTCAGAAGCAGGTCTGTGTCTTAGTTGAGACGTTTCAATTCAGTGAACATATTGTAACCATAATATAGACAGAAATTTGTTTCAACCTAGATTTTGCGACGGTATACCAACACACTGCGACGCTAATTACTCATGCTCATGATGTTGACTTGATAGATGTCTTTGATGGTTTTATCAAAGTTTTGCTGGAGTACAGTGTTTTAGTGGCAACACAAGTTAAAACTCACTATAACCCAAACAAAACACGGTTGTGGTAACGCAATATAAGCAAAATCTGTTTTTTAAAAATAAAGTGTCATCTTTGCTGTTTTGGGGGGTAATGAAACCTTAATACTCAACATGACGCATTACATTTCCGCATATGTTTGATAAAACTTTACAAATCAGTTTTCAAGCACATGGATTAAGAGCACCCAGCTTCTCAGAAGTGTTGAGAGCATTTCCGAAACTTGTCAGTTTGTGGGGCATTTTTAAATGAAATGAAAGCAGAACAGCCTGGTGATTAAAACGCCTCCGTTCATCTGAATCCCCTCTGAGGCGACACATCTGAACGAGTCGTTCTCTACAAAACAAGGGCAGAAATTCTTTAGCTGCCCTGTCTCTTAGGGTTTTGAGGCAGTGATGAATTACTGAAAGTATGGCTGTGGCTGAGTCTGTCTCTTTAGTGAGTCAGCACCGCGAGTTCATACACAGTGTCTGTGTATAGGATTTTGTTTTCTTTTTTCAATGGGGAAAATGTTTCCTTTACAAGTATTCCCTTATATGAGTCAAAAGATTTTAAATGGAGATGCACCGATCAGAATTGTGTGTTTAATTTCCAATCTCTAACCTTTTAGAGAGGATTGACCTTGAATGACTCAGGTTTATCTTTAACCCTCCCGAGGTCACAGTGCAGTCGGGCAGTGGGAGGAAGGGGTGGAAGGTTGTCCCGTCAGACCATCAGTTCCCGAAACCACATCACTCGAAAAGTGTCACAGTGAAAGTTGATTTCATTTTAGTGATTAGCACATCTAGCACAGTAAGCATGACTAAAACAGAAGCATTTGCAGAGCGTTTGTCCTTGCTTTTGAGATTTCCTAAACAATGCAAACATTTGAAAATGCACCAACATGTTCAGTTAAGAAAAGGAGGTTAAAAGCTCAGAGGGATAAAACACACACAAATTTTCTGCAGTGAATTCAGTCTTCATTGTATCTACTATAGTTGGATTTAGGCCAATGAACCATCCCCACCTGAGAGCCGACGTTATTCACTATAAAATACAGTTTCCTTTGAAACAGATTCTGATTTAAATCACTTCTGTTTAGACGGTTCACCCAAAAAACAAAAATAGCTGTTTTTGAGTCATTTTTGTTCAGGAACAACTTCCACACTGAAGAGTGTTTGGTAGTGCGAGCCGTGGGTTCTTCTTCTTCTTGGTAGCGATGTGAATCCGTATCATGGATTTGGGCGATACGGACTTTAAAAAAAAGATTTACAAAAATTACTTTACAGATAACTGAATGGCTTTGACTGCATGACACAACAATCACATCCCCACAAACACAAATACTAAAACTCTTTTTTAAGAAGTGTGATTCGTATCACTAAGCTGCACATTTTCTAAATTTATTGATATATTTTTATGCTTTCATGGAGTAAACAGTGGCGAAAATAGTGAAACTACTGTAGTAATCCAATGCGGAGAGCTTTGGGTGGTTAACATCGTTCATTGGAATGTATCGTGATAACGATGAGTTAAAATTCTTATCGTGGAATGAAATTCATCACGATAAATGACAAACAATGAGAATAAATGTTCACACACACACAAATAGCTGTAAATATGACTCACACCATGTGATGCTGATGCAGATTTAAAGTTGCATGAGTAAGCAGGTAACGCAGACATAAAGTAGATTAGCGGTGGGCAACTATGATTAAATAGCGCTGGGAAACGTGGCGTCCCCGTCCCAACCCCCCTCACTCCCCCCCCTCAGGCCCCCCTGGATCAAAAGCCTCATTCTTCTTACACTGCGGAGCTTCGGGGACTTTGTGTGAATGGAGGGAGTGTGAAAGAGTGAGAAAAGGAGGAGAGGGACCTCTCCATCACTCTGAGTCTGACCTTCCAAAGAGTCACGCTGATACAGAGTACAGAACTAATGCCTCTATATATTATCTGAATTTGCTGCATTATCATTACGCCTCTCGCTCTCGCCCTCACACTCCTTTCCCCCCGCGCCGCATGCTCACCGCACGTGACGAGGAGTCGACCGGGAGACTCGCTGGTGTTCCTCCGGATGGGGAAAGCGTTGATGAACTGCTCACCCGCGGCATCTCGGAGGCAGGGAAACGCTCCGAAGAAGAATGGCGACAGCGTGACACAAAGGGAGCGAGAGTTTGGCCTTATGAGAAGCTGCTCTGCCCGCGTCTTGTGTTGTGTGTGCGAGAGGGAACACAGGAGATAACACAGAGACTTCCTGTACGAGAGCAAGGTCAACACGTTCACGCCACGGCTGACACGCACTAATGCATTCGCACCGTGTCGGCAATCGGGGGCACAATAGAAGAAGAGGAGAGAGGAAGGACTGCAGCAGACGGGGGAGATAAGAGCAAAATGTCACAGCATTATTTTGAGTTTCAACGTTATTCCTTCTGATCGATGCAGGCACATTTTGACCAATTTCAACACAATCACTTCTGAGTTAGTCCTGAAACAAGACGTTGTTAAATCTTTAGCTTTGGTTTTTACTTTAGTTTTTGTTTGTTTTTGTTTTTCTCCCCCAAAGAATTACAGTTTCAAGCCTTTTTGTTGGCCACTTGATTGATGTCCCTGAGGTAATATTGCTGGTCCGAGGTAGATTGAGGTCCTTGACTGGAAGCAGCACTGTTGACTGCAGAGTGTGTGTCCGTGTGTGTGTGCGTGTGCGCGTGTGTGTGCGTGTGCGTGCGTGTGTGCGTGTGCGCGTGTGGTTTGTGACTGCAGGGCAGGATCGCAGCGAGGCAGCTCTCATCAGGCGTTTTAAGGGCGATGGCGTCCGCTACAAGGCCAAACTCATCGGCCTGGACGAGGTCACCGCCGCCCGCGGAGACAAGCTCTGCCAGGACTCAATGATGAAGCTCAAGGTAAGAGCACACTCCCCTTCCCTTTAATTCTCCTGCTGTTGCAAACAAACAGAGATTCGCGCGGACACAATCTGGCAACTTTAAATTTGCATGATAATTTAAAATAACAAGGAAAGAGAAGAAGAATGTGGAGAAACGACGCAGCATGGATCGCCTCAGGCCGAATAAAGTTCCTGCGCTCTCAAAACCTACAAACATCAGTGGCTGTTCAATTTTTTTTGGTCCATGAAGAGTTCATCTTCATGCATATTCTAGTGTTGAACATTTAAATGTGCATGTTTAATACATCACAGGGTAAGTGCGCCTTCGTATATAGTCATGCATGCAGGGTTTGTCTGCTTTTTTTTTTCTTCTTTTTTTTTCCCCACTATGCAAATTTCCAGGGGAGAAAAGTTCAAGTACGAAGGTAGGAGGGGAAAAAAAAAGAAAAAAAAAAGTGCATGTTTTAATTTATAGGCATGATGATGATGGGTGCAGGAGGAAGTGAGGAGGTTAGCCATATGGATGAGAAGGGGATTGGGGTGAATGTCTCATTTGGCAGGACAGGAACAATTAGAGGGGGAGTTAGACAGATGGGGCAGTTAACAAAGAAGAGAAGTCATTGAGGAAGAGGGATCATTTAGATGATGGGTAGGAGACAGGTGAGTGAAGTCGAAGATGACAGCAGATTGGCCATTTTATTATAATTCATGGAAAAAAGAGCGTTTATAAAAAAAAAAAATAATAATAATAATAATAATTGATTGACTTATGCAACATGAAGAAACTTGTGTTAGGATTTTTAAACACATCCTTGTTTTTGTTTTTGTTTTTTTTCTTCCTGTAGATTTTTGTCAAAGATATAAGGCGAGGAGCTGCTCATTCATTATTAATTATCCCTAAGTCATGCTGCCGGTGGAAATGAAATCGAGAAAATTACATTTGTGTTTTGTTTTGCGTGGAGCGAAAACTCCACCCAGTGGAGACCTATAAGGGTGAGAAGCGAACAGACAGCTCATTGATCAAACGGGATCCCTCCTTCTCATTTATTCCGACAGGAAATCCATCAACTCTTTTACTCTCGTCTCTCCGCCTCTTATTTCACGTGGCTCCTCCGGAGCCTCGTTCAACTCCTCCGGTTCTCTGTTCTTGTTCCACCCTTTTCTTCTCCTCCTTTTTTTGCCATCAAGCAACGCAAATCAACATGAAAGTAATGCCCGTTCTAATAATGGGCCCTGGTTTTCTTCCATTTTTTCAGAACTTGCGTCGTGAAGGAACAGTTTCCATCCTCATATTGCTTGACTGCTCTTAAAGATGTGTATCATGTGCATAACAAGGCTTCCGGTATTTAAAAAAAAAAAAAATCTATTGGTAATTAAAAACCAAAGAACAATAAAGGCTGTTTAACTCTTCAAAACCTTGTTAAACTAAGATGAAAAAGACTGTAGCATTTCTCACACACATATCAACCATATGTATGAACAGTGAGTATTATTTTTGACTTAAACCACTGAAAGCCTTCCAGAATAGTTGTTTTGACTTAATTTCTGGCATCTACATAGGCACCAATGAATCAAATCCAGTTCAGAGGTTCATAGGGCCCAAACCACTCATTAATCTATGTAGTCAGATGTCACAAACTGTTCTGGACCAAACCTCTCAGGAAATCAGACCTTCAATGAACAAAAATAGTAGGTCTGCAAAAAATGTTGCATCCAGAGTTGACCTTCAATACGGCAACTGGGAAATGCTAGCACCAAACAAATAAATAATCTGCAGAGTAAAGATGCAACTTTACCTAAAGGACGTCGCGAGATGCTCGCCGACCAACATAGTGGGCTTTTGGTACCATTGACATCACTCTGAAATATAGCAACCCAGGGAGGGCATTGCAACATTTAATTGAAGAAAAAACAAATTAATCAAACTGCTGTTCTGTCATTTGTATGTAAAGTACTGTGCAAGTTAATTTGGAAGTGTTTATCTGGAGACGATCCGTTGTAGGAGTTGCAATTGAACGCACCTTAGAAGCGCAGTTGTTGGAGAAAATCCCTCTGCAGAAATCTCCATGGTGTTTGGTGCTGGTTGAAAACTGCAGGCAGCTGGATTTGGACTTCAGCCTATTTCTCTGTGCGCCAGTGTTTTACTTTTGGCTTAACATTATTTTTAAGTGAGTAATTAAGAGTTATGTGTCTTATTGTTGTTGTGAAATGCTAACTTTGGTTTGGTCTGCCGTTCTTTCTCAATTTTAATTCATTTACTTGGCTTTTATTTAAACAGGATAAATCTCATTGGAAAAATCAATTTTCTATTATTTGAATATTTGATAAACTCATAAAGTTCACGCAGAAAACGAAAGTTTGAGTTCATATTAAGGTGCATTGTGAAAATGTGGCAGACTTTGGTGGAAGCTAGAAGACTTCTCTTCCTTGTTTTGGTGCCACTTTAAAAACTGCGTAGAGGAACAAAGAGTTCATGCACAAATGTTGTGCAAACTTTTATATTTAAAATGTCTATATTGATTTAGGACAGGTGAGTGCTGAACTGAAAGAACTGTACCATCACACCGCTAACACTGTTAATCTTCGCATTTAAACTTAGGAATATGTCTGTGGACCTAAACAAGACAACGCAAGACGTCTTTTGCAGGTTATAGAAATATGCCTCGTCTGATCGCAAAACGATATCCAAGGTCAGACGAGACAACACTCTGAATCACTCGCCTCACCATGCCAAATGTTTGAAATACATCCTCCAGCAGGGTAGGCCAGCTATTACTTTCTGATTCATTTATTAATTATAATTTCACCACTTGAAGGCAGTTGTAGACTGTATATAAACATTATAATCTTTCTTCCCCAGATGATCTTCCCTAGAGAAAAGGGATATGGAGAATATGACATTATGACATGTTGGCAAAAGTAACTCATTTGGTCCAGCACAGTAGCAAACTGTAAATTTTGTGCACTGTTGTGCTTCTTGGCCTCGAAAAGAGACTTTATCTCATGGGGCTTTATGATAAAATAATGGTTGAATAAAAAAATATCCTATAACATTCTAATTTATGCAAACAGAAGCACAACACAAGAACACGCATACCAAACAGATGTGACAGGACTTGATGTTTTGAAAAATGTGCTTCAATTCTTCACAGTCACAATGCATTGTAGCTACGGAAACATACGTGTCAAGATGAGAAACGGCGTGACAGCAGCTTTACAGTACTTGCTTGGTGGAGTAAGTTCAGAATGTGCGGAAACAACGTGTCTGCCATATTTTCCTGACATTTAGCCTTCTTAGTGTTGCATAATCTTCTGCTAAACATGTTGGTAAAATGTCTGTCTGTGGCTGTAAATTGTCTCATCCTCACCTGATGCCACCGTGTGTGGCTTGTTACCACAACTGCGGGGTAATCCTCCAAGAGAACAATCTTTTACTCAGAGACTCTACTTAATGTGCATTCCCTTTCCACTCTTCATGTATTTCATTTCTGTTCCTAATGCGATTGTTTTGCATCGTGTGTGTGTGTGTGTGTGTCATCCGCAGGGTATAGCTGCTGGAGCGCGGTCTAAAGGAGAACACAAGCAGAAGGTGTTTCTAACCGTTTCCTTTGGAGGGATCAAGATCTTTGATGAGAAGACGGGGGTAAGCTCCGAAGGAGACGTGGGTCTGTTTATATGCGTGAGCACTACTGCGCGCAGCCCTGCTGTGTGTGCATGTATTTGTGTTTCTTCTGTTAATGAGGCCTCTCCATGAAAGGGAGTGGCCCCCGGGGAAATCAGGAGGCCCTAATTGAAACCCTGAGAACAAGACTGTAGTAGATGAGAGAACATGGCTATCCCATTGTATGGCTTTTTGCAAACAGCGACAACACTGGTTTCATATTGTGCTCCAGGATTATGCGTTTTCCATCTTACTTGGCTGTTTTCCTGGCTGACCAATGGGATCCGCCCTGACTTCCTCATATGTTTAATTTCAGCACTTCCAATATCGAGGTCTGGAGCCCAGTGCCGGTTTTTGGTATGGATTTAGCTGAATGGTGTTAGAACGGAGGGAGAGGATGATCACCCACTACATCTATTTCTAAAGGGCTTATTTTAGAGAGTATTATGTGTTTTTGCCATCCTGCTCTTTATAAAGTAACACTTGGAAGTTAAATGAGCTGTTAGCTGATTATTTAGTTGTCTGTTTGGTAGCTAACAGACATGCTGCTCATAGCTTGTGAACTTCAGTGTGAAGCACTGAGAGGCGAGACGAATTGGGGAACATTTCTTCGCAGTTATAAAGAACAATTTGGGCATCTATTCCATTCGTCCCAAACATCCACGTCTTATCTGTCGTGTTAATAAGGGAGCCTTCCTGTCGAAATACTCATTCTCCATATTTGGCTGGACTCAGGTAATTGAGCGGACAGTGGAAGAATGAATGGATGCAAATTTTTGAAACCATTCGTATTCCCCCCCTCCATTTACGGAGCTATCTTATTTACCTCACAGTTTGCTGTCAGTCACCTTTTTCCCCTTAGAAGCTAAAAATACCTTAAATCCCAGCAAAAGCACAATAAAAAGGAGATTTTCCTGGCTTCTGTCAGACATCTTGACAACTTGGAGATTTACACCAACAGTGGCAGTCATAAATAGAGGGCAGTCCGTGGAGAGAGCTCAGAAGTCAGTTATTAAATGCTGTTGCAGATTGAGTGTGCTTGTAGCTCTGAGGAAAGTGGCCAGAAGTGCCGGGTGATTTCTTTTTAAATTTTCCTACCCAAGGATCCGCTGACAGCTTTTATTGAGGCTCAATACCCTACCCGGCCATACCTGGTAATGTATCCTTGAGCAAGAAATATAATGTGCCCCCGCCAATCCCCAAGTGTAGCAGTTTTCTTGTCACTAAACAAGCCAGTTTTCTTTCTTTTAGTGCTGGTGATTGAGATTCATTCCCGCATTAAGAGCCAGGTACATGGGAGAGAAATTAATTTTAAGGTGTTTGGCACAGTTTACTCTGGAAGCCTGTTAAGATTTTCAGTGTTTGCTTGTTTTTATGGTGTGTGTGTGTTTTTTGTTTTTGTTTTTTTTTGTTTTGTTTTTGTGGCAGCTGGATGAAAACAACCTTATTTCTATACCGTAATTCAACATCTGTGTCGTATAAATGTGCATGGCGTGCTGTCTGGTCTGTCTGAGCCGTGAATGAAGCCCTCAGCTCAACACCTGGTGTTCAGCTGCGAGATTTACACCCCGCCGTGAGTCGGACGTCGTTCACGCTGCACGCGCGCGTCTGTGCGCGTTTACCCGTCGTTCACCTTCAAACCTGGTTTTACGGCCCTCATAAAGTCGTGTCCCTCGCCCCTCCTTGACGCGTCAACATTTCTATGATGAAAGACAGAGTGATAAAGAAAATAAAACAATAGATACAATAGAAAAACTGGTAAAAAGTCGAAGGAGCGAAGTGGGGCAGGGAGTAAAAGTAGCGGGGAAAGGGTTGGGTGAAACGATAAGAGGAAACGAGGATGTGGAAAAAGATTGATAGAGGAGCGTAGGGGCTGCGATGGAGGGACAGAGATGGACTGAAACAGAGTTAGAGAGATAGGCAGGGAATCAGGGAGCATATGTCAGAGTAAAGCTCTCTTCAGGGAGACCTTGTCCTCTGTCTCCTCGCATTAATATTAACTATAAAGATATGCAGTCGCCACTATCAGTCCTTCAACCGCTCCTTATGCCAAGGGAAGAGAGCAAGACGGAGAGAATGACTCTGCTTAGGTTCATGGATCTCGACGATCTCAACCCCCCCGCCACACCCTCAGCATGCATCCGTCTCCCAGATGGGAGGATGGATGTACAGGTGAAGGAATAGATGAATGGCCCCCCGCCGTCGAAGGAGGGAAGGTCACGCGCAGGATGGAGGGGAGTGTTGTTCGAGATGTAGAAGAAGAAGAAGAGGTGGAGACATTAATCTCAGAGAGAGCAGGTCGGCACGTCTCTCTTTCGGGTCGGCCCCCATCTCGATAAACACACTCACGCACAGCAACACACGCACAGCCGCTGGCCTCATCACCCTCTGGCGCCAAAGCGCAGAAAGGACACACCTTTATGTCGGGAGTCGAGGGTTGAACCTCGCGAGTCACAAAGATTAGATGCATCCGGTTCATTCCACAAAATGCAATGATTTCAATCGCATCATTGAAAAGCAAAGATGCAGATACTAAAGAAGGACCCGTCATTTGTGAGGATGATTTCTGAGCTTAAGGAAAAAAAAAAAAACTTTGATGTGCAGATTCTGATTTGGCCCGTTTCAATAGCCCTTTAAAAAGACCAGGATGGCTCTTCAAGTAATTATTTCTTGCCTTTCGGCAGTGAGCGGTCGTTAGTTTTTTTTTTCCGGTGCTGTGTGAGAGTGATGTGATGGACTGGCGACCTGTCCAGGGTGCCCCACCTCTCCCTCAATGACCTCTAGCTATTAGACTCAGCCCCTCCTCTTCGACCCTGCAAGGACGAGTGGGAATAAATGATGAACAGATGGATATGTGACAGTAATAGTCAGACCATTTCTATTATTTTAAAATGATAGAAACTTGGACTAGGACTAGTTGCTTTAAATCAACGTTCTCCGTTGTCGTTCCTTAGAGAATGTCAGTCTTTATCTTTATGGTTCCACGTCCAGCGTGTCCCGTGATAGGCAGAGGCTAAGAAGTTCAAAGTATTGAACAGAGTAACTTCTGAACGTCTTTTGACTCTTTGGCCAGAATAAACGAAGGCATTCTGCAGAAAAACTGTTTAGTTTTTAAAAAGCTTCTTGCAGCTTTTATCCTTCTGTGTGTTGGGTTCACCGTGAGTCAAGGAAAATATTTGCCTTTCGCTGTCGATTGTCGCTCCCCGTGTGTCACTCTGCTCTGAACCAGGTTGCCTTATGCAGCAGAGAGACTTGAGTACTGCGATTAATATTATTGTAATATCTACACATTGAACTTTATAGACTAATTGTATGTGTAGTCAGTTCATATTGGCGGTCCTGCTTATCCACAAAAAATAAAAAACGAAGAGAAATAAAAAGATCGGGTGCACAAGTTTGAATTTATTGTGCATTCTCTCTTTTCGACACAAGGTCAAACTCATCCAGACGATCTCAAAAGCATGCACACACATCCACTGATATTTGGTCAAAATATCCCTGGTGAAGTTGTGAAAAACGTCTGGCTTTTTTCTGCTAGCATAATTTAATTGGATAAGTGACGTCTCTGGTTTTGGTTTCCTGGCAGTTCAAACTGGTTCTGCAGAGTTCCCTAATGTTTGGAAGGCCCGTGTTTCACCCGTCAAGCTCCTGATTTAAGGTGAAGTTAACGAATTTGTAGTCGGTGCCACATCTTCAGTGTTTCACCGCTGGTGTACCGAGCGATCCTGATGCAACATTACTACTGAGAATGAAACCATGCTTGACAGCCGGTACCGTGTACAACTTACTAAGGGCCATTTAATGAAATATTAATGAGCTGCGTGTTTACATTTGAGTCTGTATGTATAATTTTGAGCTTGTGCTTCCTAATCATGTTTTTCAAAAACTCCCACTTGTAAAGAAAGGTTCAAACACGCAGTTAGAAAACCTTTAAATTAGTACAACTTTACTGTAACAAGGTATGTGGTCAGTTTATCACTCCCAGCATGTCGAGACAATCTCCGTGTTCAGTTTCTGTTATCTGACTACATCAAGTCTTGTGCGTTTTATTCTTTTGCCTTCATTTTAGCCAAGCTCCACAGAGATTTTTTCATTCAAGCGACTAATTACACCTCAAAGCTAAGTGCTCTGACGGTCCGGGCCTGCTGGTTGGAGACTGGGCTGCCTCAGTGGGCTGCTTTCCAGGAGAGGGATGTGAAGGTTAGGGGAGGTTAGACCGACAGTATCCCGCTGCTTCCTTTCCTCCCTCCTCACTCCCGGCATCAGAGCAGAAAATCTTGGGTCAGTGGCCAGCAGCTGTTCAAGGACACGCTGCCCACAATCCCCCGAGAGACACCGATGCCGTGTGGGGCTGTTGTCCATATCAGCATATCTGGACGGACAGAGAGAGAGAGAAACAGAGAGAGAGCATAAAGTCATTATTGAATTTTTACATACCTTTGCAAGCAATCAACTAGCCTGGAATGCCATTTAACAGCATAATTAACTAACTGTCTTACCTTCAATTCTTATAAAAATGCTGGACAGATCAAACATGACTT
This sequence comes from Poeciliopsis turrubarensis, assembly GCA_010277015.1. Taxonomy (NCBI): domain Eukaryota; kingdom Metazoa; phylum Chordata; class Actinopteri; order Cyprinodontiformes; family Poeciliidae; genus Poeciliopsis; species Poeciliopsis turrubarensis. Next base: position 573,464 of record VMRN01000035.1, read on the forward strand.
AAAAGAAATTTTATTTTCAATTTAACGCCTTGAAATTTCTGCCTTTTTAGGGAATCAGAAACCGTCCCTCCCCCTTCAGCACGTCATCATAGCGTTTCCCCGTTAAGCTTTTAAAATCGTTTTTAGAAGCGTTTCACTGAGAAGTGGTTCCTATGGTGAGTTCAGGATGATGCGCAGTTCCACCAGATGTTTGCTAACTGCTGCTAGCGCTAGTCTGTAGGAGCCGAGGAGGAGATTCAATTATTCCATATGTAACCCGTTACACTTAAATATGCATAAAAGAATCAAGGTATGCCTTGTGACAATGGAATAGCTTTCTAACGTGATGCTTGGCATCCATAGTACTGCCCCTTCAAAACCTCTATGCTTAGTTTCTGAGGTCTAGAGAGCTACACGGTGGCGTGGTTGGCCGTCCAGATTTTCCTGAGAATAAAACAGCAGGAAATTTGCAATAAAATGCATGTATAGGATGTGTATATAACTTACTGCTTCAGCGTTCTGGAAGCAAGCAGCCGACTAGTACATAGCATGTTGGCAGCAGAGCCTGTCGGTGGATAAAATGTGGCAGGATACAACCAGTTTTCACCAATTTATAAAAATAAGAATATTTTTGGGGGCGACTGAGGAGCTCCATGAAATTGTCTGATTTATTTTTATTTCTATCCTTTTCCTGCCATTTTTTTTTTATTCTCTAGGTTATTATGATTGAAGCAAAAAATGTCAGAAATGTACACATGCATGCTCTAAATCGGTCCACACAAATTTCTTTCATTTTCAGCTTCTATTTGGATAGCCATAAGCACCTGCTTTGCGAGCATTTGTTGTTTTTGCAACAGTTTATGTACAGGGGTGCTGAGACTGTCGTATGATGAGAATCAGGTCAGCATCTCCAAAACATTTGAGGGTGGTTGCTGATGTCTTTCTGACCAGGTATTTCATACAAACAGCCAGAAACTTTTCAAAGTGCTCGTAATAATTATTTGAGAGGTTGTTTTTTTTTTTCAGCAATGAACTGTTGTGTTTTGAAAATATCTGTGGTAACGGTAACAGTGGAGTTAAATGTGCCATTTGGGTTAGTTTTTCTTAATTAGTGTGTTATGCATCTTGCGCTGGTCTTCATCCCAGACTCTATTCCTCTTTTTATGAGATGCAAGGTCAACCTTAACATCTTTTGATAATTTTGCTGATAATCCGCTATGGAACAGATTTGCCTTGTAAAACCAACAACTTTCGGCCTCAGAATGTTGCAGGGTCGATGTTGCAATAACGCAACCTTTGTGCTGAGAAACTGGCCCAAAAGACGTCAGAGTCCCAGTGAAACAATCCCAGCTTAGTTTTTAAACGCTGGTGATACAACCCGCTGACTGCGCACACGAAGTGCTTCTGCTGTTGAAGCTTCACTTGCTGCCAAGATGAAGAGGAGCATTTGAATTTATCCAGTCATTTCATTGTGCGCTCTCTTTGAATCGGAGTCTCTCTTTGTCACCCCGCCGCCCACCCGGAGATAATTCAATAACCCCCGTAAATGAGCTGTGTGTGTCGGCGTGCGTCTTCACACACTGCCTTAGCTGTCATTTTCAGGTCAATCAAAGGTGATAATAATAATCATTACTCCAATTATTAAATTTAGAAGACATGACTCATACAGCGATTATCTGCCTCTGCTGGGGTTTACAGTGTGTGTGATTGCTCGCGGCCCCCCGTGTTAAACTGCTGTCACTCCTCCCCGCCACGTCTCACCTCTGGATTCACTACAGAGGGAGCAGACGCGTGTGTTTGTTGTGCGATTGTACAGAGCCCCGGCCCCTCTGACGAACTGAAGGGCCGCAGGATCATTATGTTGACTGCGCGCCTCTCCTCGCAGTGGGCAGCTGGCACAGACAACAATAACAAAGCAGACATTTAGTGTGACTTAACAGAGGGCCTTTGCATATTAAGCTGTGAATTCTGTGCGTGTGTGCGTGAGTTTGTGTGTGTTGGGGAGAGAGGGCGCAGATGAAGTGATCAAGTCCGACAGCTTGCCGAGCTGTGATTGTCACTGATCAGCCCCCCTCTGTCCTCAGGACAAACAGTGCCATCTGCCACCGGCAATGCCAGCTTGGCAGATCCAACCCGAACTAAACCGTAGAGGGCAGAAGAGCTGCGAATAATTCAGTGAAGGATACAAGGTGTCTAACCGAGCGTCGGTGTTCAGAGTGTACTCTGAGGGAGGGTTGCGAAGGTTTGTGTCAGGTGTGAACATACAGATCCTTGTAAAAGTATTCATACACAGTGAGCATTTCCTCATTTCATATCAGTCAATATCGATGATTATTGATTAGTTTTTTTTGTCTTAAATGGTTGAAATCCTGCCTGATTGGTGGTGTGACAGTGGCGAAACCTGAAACCGCTCCTGCGCCAGTTACTCAACAGGTTGTTGCTAGGCAACCAAAGAACAAGTTAATTGATGCTACCGTGAGAGGTTGAGCAGCTGAAACATTAGTGAATATTCTGCTACGCATATCTATTGATATTAATCACATGTCCATTGTGATATATATCTGAGTTATTGTCCTGGACTAGTGTGGAATAATTACTGTGAGGAGTTAAAACTGTGTTTTCAATCTTTAAATTATATATATATATATATATATATATATATATATGTATATATATATAAATCATCTGCTAAATATTGTGATTATTGTTGTTTATTTTCTGTTATGCGTTTTTCTGCAGTCTTAGTTTGATCATTTGCTCCATAGAGATATAATAAGTCATAGTTGATAGGAATGTGTGTGGATATAAATTTCCAGTAATATTGGAAGAAAACTTCACATTTCCAAAAGGCAACTTGCCAAATAAATAATTTAGTTTAAAGTGTATTCATGTGCTGGAATGGCTCAGTCAAAGTCTAAATCTGATGTAATGTCCTTTTCTCATAAGGACATTACTTTTTGAGAAGTAATGTCCTCTGTAGATTATCCTTGTTTGATCAGAAGGAGATGAAGCTATTTTTTTTTTTTTTTTCAAAGAACAGACAAAGTCTTTTATTTCTAGATACCCAAACCGGGATCAGAAATATACCCCCAGAGGCTTGTAGCTGCAATCGTAGTGAAATCTGGCACAACTTTATGTATTTTGCTGACATCATGCTTTTGTGGAGCGTGAAGGCACAGAACTATTTGACTTTTGTCTCCACAGCAAAAACTCATGCTTCATTGTTTTCTTTCTCAGATCCTCCAACACCACCATGCAGTCCATGAAATCTCCTACATCGCCAAGGACATCACGGACCACAGAGCCTTCGGTTATGTCTGCGGAAAGGAGGGAAATCACAGATTTGTGGCCATCAAAACTGCACAGTCGGTCAGTGTTTGACTTTGCCCGTTAATTTTTAATGTCGGTGAAGAGTTTTTGGACTCACCCCAGGCCTTTCACGATATATTTGCTCTATTTGTTTTCAAATAGGAAATGGAGATATTGTAAAAATGGTTGCATAATAAAGCAACAACAATGAATGTCAAAAGCAAGAATTTGATGCGGAAGTTTGAATTTGTAGATTTTCTCTAATTACGTTCAAATAGTTTCATATTCCCTCATTTATATCTGCATATCACTCCAGAGGTTGCAGAGAAACAACACGTCACCTTCCTTTTTCTTTTTTATCTACAAGCTTTTGGCATAAATAAACAGTTTTTCCAGGCTTCTGAGTATATCCCACACATTAGATATGCTAATAAAACCCAACTAGTTCCCAACCATCTGAACCGAATCGTCACTCTCGGATGTTTGAGCGCAACCCAAGAAACACCTTCAGGGTAAAAGTTCATCTTGACCTGAAACATGCCAGCACATCCTCAAGCTCCGGCAAATGTCTTCTGGAGACAAACATTGTTGAAGGTCCAAATTAATACGACGTATTGTGAATGATGAATGCACGTAACGTTCACACTGTCACTGCAAGAACTGCTCCGTCAGACATGTGTGCAGGTTAAAGTGATACATTTCTCGCTGGTGCAAACCTCTTGACATTTCGCTCGTGCAGGTGTGTGTTGTGCATCAGACACACTGTTTACTGTGCACCTGGGCGCGGCGTAAGGCAGAAGGTCCAGGTCGGTCCTGCAGCAGCACCAGTGATATTGAGTACCTCTCTGGGCTCTGATATGATTGTTGTTGCTGCTGTTGTATCTGTGTGCCTGGCTTGTTTTATCTGGATCCAGCTGCCTTGCTCTGTAGCCATATTGATTTCCCATAGTGAGTCAATGAGGGTTTGAGTGTGTGTCACCAGCTCTAATGGCATATCCATCCTCCCAGGGCCATGAACCGTGGCTCTCTGACTTAGACTGATTCCCACACACATGCAAACACACACGCCTTCCGTCTGCATTCGCCAGTGCACGCCGTGATTGAAAAGCGGTTGCTTTTCCAACGTTGGCCTGCCTAGCAGTGTATCACAGGGTTGTGTTTTCCTCGCTCAGCTAAGCTGCCATTTACCTGGTGTGTGCCTGAGGAAAGGTCATAATTATATTTTACTCTCTCTCTCTCTCTCTCGGACTTGAACCCGCCGTCGCCGGCGCTCGGCCTGTTAGTCGTGGTGGAAACAACGAGAGGGATGAAAGCGCAGGGCTTATTGCTGTGGCTGTAATTGGAAAGTAACCACTTTGATGTGAATTAACAAAGTGTCTCTGTCGTCATGAAGTCTAAGACTTATAGTTGCTCAGAAAAGGCCAATTTAGGGTTACATTCAAAAGTAATTGGCTTACTGCTCAAAGTCCCAGAACAAGAAAGACGTGTCTTATTTGGTCAGCTCTTAGTGCAGATGGAGGAGCCCTAATTGTGTCAGAAAGGATTGCCTGAGAGTTCAGTCTTTGTTGTAACTTTATGCGAAACTTACCAGAGTTAATATTAGGAATAAAAATCAGCTTTTCAGGGTTATGGGAGAACCATAACGTCAAAATGTTCGTCATTGTTTAAATGTGTGAGGAGAAATACTCCCACCATAGAAAATCCAAGCCAAAAAAAGAGGACAGAGCTGTGAATATTTCTTCTCTTATTGCTCTTTTTTTTTTTTTTTTTTTTGTCATATGTATGCATTTCAGAAGGTATCATAATAATTTTCTGAAATGCTTTGATGAGCACCACCAAAAAGTTTCACTTCTTGCTTTGCAGTCTACAGAATATTTTTCCCCAGATTCCTTTGGATTGTCGTTTGAGCAAAGGTGAGGCGGACCCTTGTGTTTCCCATCTCGAAACTCTCCCAAGGATGCCATTTTTGCCCTGTCTCTTTCTTATTGTTGAATCATCCATCATGACCATATAGCTGAAGCAAGTGAGACCTGCAGTGCTTATTACGTTATCTTTTTTCAGACATAATGTTCGCTGTGGTTTGCCAGAGTCCCAAAGCCTTGGGAAAAAAGCTTTCTAACGATTCCAAGACTTATTGATGTCAACGATTTTTGGTTTTTTACCTGTTCCTGTATTTCAGGTTGTGATGTGTTTACTGTTTTTCAAAGTGTTTTGCACCATAAAAAAAATAATATACTAACCAATTATGAAACAAGCAGTGGAATATTAGATTGACTTCAATCATTAAAACAAGTAAACATTTCACGCTTTCTTTCCATAGAGCAATGCAGTATAATTTCAGTGCTGTGAACATACATTCATTCATTCATTCATTAAAAAAAACAAAACAAAAAAAACACCTCAGTGGCATCTCTGTGAGTAAATGACAGGGGAATCCGTAACACACAGTTCCGCTTTGGACTCTGTTTGTTCAGGAAAGTTCAAATCACTGTTGAAAATACTCAAACACAAGCTTTTACTCCTTTTACTTCTAGCGTTTAGACGTTATGCAAATCCAACTGTGGGCTTTTTTTTTTTTATTGAACCTCAGAGTAATTTAGAAGGAACATGTCTCACACCTTCCAGCTCCATCTTGAAATCTCTGCAGATTAAAGAAGCAGCTGTCATTAACTGGGCTAATTTGTCACACAAGCACAGAGGGATTTGTGTGTGTGTGTGTGTGTGTGTGTGTGTGCGTGCGTGTGTGCGTGTGTGTGTGTATGCGTGTGCGTGCGTGTGTGTCGTCCGAAGCTCTTGGTTAAGCCTCCATAAACCGTGTTGCCGTTAACGTAGTAAATAAGACACAACTTTAGCAAATAAACGGGTTTGTCCTAAACCCCCCCAAAATGCATCCGTTCATTAATTTCTCGGCCTTTATTTATGTTTTGGGGGACAGGCAGCACGAGTTAGGACTTCTGCCAAAAATAAATAAACGCCACCAAAGCCCCCTCGTCCTCCTCCATCCATCCGTTTCATCTGCTCGTGAGTCTGAAACGCCGTCTGCCTGAGGTGGCACTTCGTCAGGGTTGGCAGGTCCGCATTCTTTATTCTGCTGCTACTGACGTGGCGTGCATTGTGAAACGTAAAGCGGATTTGAATTTGAAAGAGTGACAGTATCTTTACACCGTCGGCTCGGTTTGGGGAAGCAGGGTGGAAAGATTACCGCAGCGTGTGCTTGTCTGTCACCAGAAGTGGGATGGCTGAGAATATCTCGCGACATTAAAGGAGAACCACTTTAATGCGAAGCACCGTTCGGTCTATGAACTCTGAGTGCACTCCGTAAAATCTCCGGTCAATAATTGATTAGGTCTCAAACACGACTGCCCTGTTAGACTCCTCGCGGTCGTGCCGCTTTGGGTTTTTGTCGGAGGCTTTGGGTTTTTGTCGGAGGTAAGACCGAGAAGCTGGCGTCTGCTCATGCAACTGTCCGCAGCTGATTGAGAGGAGGAACGCAGCAGCTTGTAGTTATCGTGGAGATAAATGTCCTGTCTCCGGGCTTCAACCCGGTTTTCAATTCGGGTCTTCCCGACGGCAAGAACGTATTGAACTCAAATCGGGAAGTCCCATTTTCCGAGCCGCGTCGCCGCGCCTCTGGAAGCAATCAGTTCGAGAGCTGCGTTACACCTGTAATGAAAGAGTTTCAACGCGCTGATTGCGTTGTTTGTTTTTGGGGGGTTTTTCCCCCCTGATGCTAATGCATCCGGTCGACTCGCGCAAAGTGCTGTGTTTGTTTTCAGATGGAAATGATCCATTTTGTTCCTGTTCTGTTTGGAAATCAGATTGATTGATTTTATTTATTTATTTATTTATTTTTTTTGAAGGCTGGTAATCCTCTCTACTCAGCAGAAACCCAAACTAAGAGGTTTCAAGGGAAGATTTGTCATACAATTTTTACAAAACGGACGGTTAATTGGGTAATTTCTAAATTTCCATAAGCTGTTTGTGCTCCAGATGTTTTCAACAAAACATCTGGATTCACACTGGGATTAAGCACACACACACCCGGGTCGTGTGCAATACACAAGTACGCACTTTATTTGTGGATCTATCGCATAAGATCCCTATAAAACACATTGAATTTGGTGTTTCATCACAAAATGTCATTGGACTGTGCGTGCATAGAACGTAATCAGCCTTCAGGTGAAGGACAATCAGGTTTCAGTCACCTCAGGTTAGTCAATCATTATTGGATCAGGCTATGACAGAATGTGAGTTTTAGGTGAGCGTTGCTGGTTAACATGTTCTCTGGTCGTTGTAGGCCGAGCCTGTGATCCTGGACCTGCGGGACTTGTTCCAGCTCATTTATGACATAAAGCAGAGAGAGGAGATGGAGAAGAAGGCCCAGAAAGACAAGCAGTGTGAGCAGGCCGTCTACCAGGTACTGGAGAAGTATTTTTACTTTTACTTTTTCTATTTTTTGTCTCGTGTAATACACCCGTCAAGCATTCCCTGCCTTAAAACGAGAGCCTTTTGACATCCGAGATCTGAATGTAGATAAAAAAGAATGCCGGGTAGACACTTCTCGGTTCCGCTAATGGCACCATCTGCACATTGTGCTTATTCCTCCCCCTCTTCACATCTTCTGCTTAATTTCTTTTTATCTCGCTGTAATTTTCTCTTTGATGATTGCCCAATGATTATCTGAATGGTGGGAAGTCTCTCTGTGCTTTCCGCCTACCGCTTCCACTCTATGGCTTAACTCTCCACCTCTCTTCTGTCCTTTTGCTTTTCTCCTCTCCTGTTTTATTTCTCTCTCTCTCTCTCCTTCCCTTGCTCCCGCCGGTGCGCCCGCTTCAGACGATACTGGAGGAGGACCTGGAAGACCCGGTCTACCAGGTAACTCCCTGACCAATCGCATCGCCTCACTGCACTTTCTAGCTTGCTCCTCTCTGTGTGCACTGTGGGGAGACAGCTCCGGTTCGGGGGACAGTGTGGCAGTAGCTGGATAAATAAAAGGTGGAAGGTTTCCAGAATCATCTGTTCGAGACATTATTGTGTGCGTGCGTTGGTGCAGCCAAGAAAAAGAGTGCATGTGGAGCTGAAGTGCGTGTTGACGAGTTGTTTCTGTTTTTTGTTTCTTTCTTGCTGCTTCAAGTCTCCATCTATGTCTTGAGATCTGTTCTTCAACTGCTTTTTAATGATGATGCTCTTTACTAATCACCTCTGCAGTTTCCCCCACTTTTCTCTCAATTTCTCAAAATCACCCAATTTTTCCTCCTTCTTCTTCTTCTTCTTTTTCTTTTTCCCCTCCGTCTCACTTCCCGCCCCCCACTCCTCCTCCTCCGCTGCTGCTGACGTTGTAGTACATTGTGTTTGAGGCCGGACACGAACCCATCCGTGACCAATCAGAAGAAAGCATTTATCAGGTACTCGCAAGCTCACGTCCTCCGCTTGTGTCTTGCTTAGCTTCTAAGCTGTGAGTAAACTGCTGACGAGCCGCTGGAAGCGTGTAAAGTTCCACAGATTTAATCTCCTCCATTTACCGGACGATCTTTATGGGCTGCATTGCTCTTTAATGGGGTAAAAGTATCGTGGCCGCTACATAAAATTAATTGTTCCTGTTTTCAAAGCACAAAATGGGCAGTCGGGAAGTAAAAGACTGTAAATATGGACGGAAATGTAGCAGCCAAAAAGTTTCTCGGAGGACCGGTCCTGTTAAAGCCCGCAAGCCGAGGGAGATGAGTCGTTTTCTCTGCTCCTTAGAGGCGGGGGCAGACCTCCGGGGGATAATGAAGAAGTGGGGTGGGGGGGATGCTGTGGTTGTTTCAGGCGTCACCGTGGAAGGCAGACCCACCGTCCCCGTTTACCACACCTCCGTTCCCCTCTTTTCCAAGCAGATGAAAGAAAGTGGAAGGAGGAAGAAAGATTAATCACCAGCCCCTCGTTTGATCTTTAAATAAAATGGATTGAAAGGGTTGGGGTGGTGGCGGGCGGTTGGGGGGTGGGGGGGAGTGTATGGAGTTTGCTGGCACATGCACAATCATACAAAAACAAACACACATGCTAAGCAAATCCCTGCGCATACATCAGGCGCAGGAAATCGGCAGGCTGAGCCAGCCTGCAGCCACAGAGGAGCTGCTGGATGAATAAAGATGGCCGCTTCCGGAAATAGGCATGTGTAAGACGTAAACAAGGCACTGAAAGGAGGCGACGGGACGAAGGAAGCTGTGCCAGATTTACTTCAAGATTATTTTATTTTTTTTTAGCAGTGTTGTTTTTCATTTTCACAACTCAATCTAATTACACAGCAACAGTGCCCTTCAAAAGTATTAATATCCTCTGAACCGCAAACGACAACGTATTAATTTGGGATATTATGCCACAGGAATGCAGTAGATGGCTTTTTAGTTCTTTTTCAAGTACAAAAACCTAAACGCATTTGTATTTCATAGTTAAATTCAGCTGCCTTTACTCCGGAGTGCAAACAGTTTCCTTCGAATGTCACCTAATTAGTGAATTAATGATATGTCTATATACAGATTTAGTTGAAATTGAATATTAAGAAGTTCCATTTAAAGTTTATCACAACCCATGGCGGACGAGGCTCTGGTAATGTGCCTGTGGTAGAAACACGGTGGTGGCAGTATTGTGCTGTGCAAAAAGTTGCCTCTAACGGATGCAAGGAAAGCTGATCAGAGCTGAGATAAAGGGCAATTCTGGGGTGAAAACTTGCAAAAGACTTATTGGAGTTCGATCTGGAATCCTAAACTTAGTATGAGAATAGAGTATATCAAAGCATATTTATATCTTCGAAAGGCCAAAATCAGTGGCAGGACCTAACAGAGCTCCTTCAAGTCTGACTGAGTTTGAGTTATCATGCAAAGAATGGCGGTCCTTTTGATGGTCAAAACGGGTACAAATATCCTCCAAAAGCTGATTCTACAAATTGAATGAAATAACTCGTTGCACAATTTCTATGTAAAAAAACAAAAACCTTTAAAAGCCTACTATGTATCTCAACCCTGATTTATGTTGGTTTGTCATCTAAAACCCTAACAATATACACTTATGGCCGAGGTTGGAAAATGCGAAAAGTTCAGAGGATGTGGATACTTTCGCAAGGCACTGCAGCTGCACCAGTGCATTTCTAAACTCGGCGCAGGCGACGGAGAAAAGCAAACAAAAGAAGCGACGTGATTCATACGTGCGTTCGACTATCACATTTTGCGATCACGCGCATACAAAGCAGTCGGTCTGACACTGAGATATTACATGTCTCCACGTGTGACAATGTGAGTTATTACATGTCTGAAGGTGTGATCGCCAGCCTGGATAAGGCCTTTATTAACCTGGTCGATGAGCTTTCATTCCACCGATTTTAATCCCGATCATTTCCCAGCACCACACAAGTCACATCAGTCACTAGTGACTGATTTGATTCACGACGAAGCCAGTCGCAGGGATTCTTGTTGGCTACCTGTACGTTGCTGTGCTTGGAACAGTGATGTGTAATGTCTGGTTGCCTATTGATCCGGAGGTAACGGGCTCTCTTGGCTGTTCTCTGAATCCATTGGTCAATTGTGTAGGTGCCCACCAGTCAGCAGAAGGAAGGGGTCTATGACGTCCCAAAGCGACACCCAGTGAGTGACCGAGTGTTGTCGCCCGCGTTCCTGGTCATCTACCTCAGCCTGCCTCCCCAATCCCAGACAAACCTCTCAGCTGACTCGCCATCACTCAAGTGGAATGAAAACACCTCCTAGATTACAGCTTTAACCTTTGATTCCCCTTCAGATTAACAGCCGTCCCTCACACTGATCGGGATTATCTGATCGCTTGCCCTGAGAGGTTTGCTGGGATTCAGTGCCCTGTGCGGTGTGCTGTGCCGGTGTTGCTGCTTGTGCCGTGACCAGTGGTGGCTCGTGTCCCGCTCCTCGTTGCTCCCTGGTGCCTGCTTCCTATGGTTTTTCCGGGAATGTGTGTGTGGCATGCGAGTCTGCTCGGCCAAGCATGCCTGGCGATGGTTAGACAGTCCTGTGAAAACCTGCATGGCCGTGTGTCAGATTGCATTGAACTCGTGCTGTGTTTGTGTTATCTTTTGACTCCTATTGTGCATGGCATTACTTTGAAAATGTATTTTGTATTTGGAGTGGTGGAGCAGATCTTTATCCTGTTCATGCATACAAGTGAATGTGTGGATTACAGATGTGCTGGAATTTAATGGCGCCGCTTTTAAATATGTGTAAAATACTGTAAAATACATCCATTTTTTTTGAGGAATTTCCAAGAAACTAACCTGTCATATCAAATGCACATCACACGTGGGCTCGTTTATTTTAGCCACTGGTAACATCCAGATCAAACCCTGGTGTTAAATCAGCCATGAGTAAGCAGATTGAGAGCTGGAAAAACATTTCCAACGCTCACTTTTAGAGGTCTGCAGCAAAGAGTAGCATCTTAGGGAGACCATGTGTTCATCACAACCATTAAACACTACAACCTGCCAAACAGTGGCTTGATCAGCATCCCAGAAATCAGTCTTTTCTGTTCTGCCATCACCAGCGTAAGGATAGGTTTGATGGATTCCTCTTGAGCCATGTGATTCGGTCACATTTGACTTAAAGCTTCATCTCCCTTCGTTTTCGTTTGCTTTCACTTCAGTGGTATTGGAAAACATTACGCCATATGAAAATAACACTGGTTTCGTCTTCCAAAGCATTTGGCACTGTAGCATACACCATTTAATCACCGGCTTTCCCAGCTTGCCAAGAGGGTTTTGGACATGTTGAAAAACTCGACCACATTAGAACTGCAAGTCTCATATGAGATATATATTTATTAATGAAACAGTACTATGTAAAATAATTTTTTTATTACAATGTTATTCTCTTACCAAAACATACTTGGAGTATTGCCTTGATCCTTTCATGCATGTTTAATCTCCCGTGGTTCAGCTCCTCCTTAGAGCTTCAGTCTCCAAGGTTCCACTTCACAGAGCAATTTCCCCCCTCAGCCCCTTCAGACTAGCCAGGAGCAATTAGCAATCAAATGGTGTTACTGCGCATCTGCTGAGCTCATTACAGGAGCTACTTCTCAGCTGGTACAAGGTTAATAGAGGAGAATGTCATGATGACTTTCTGAAGGCGCAGTGTCAGAAAGAGCAGGAGTTTTTAAAGAGACAGAGGTCCAATTTCAAGGCGTTAAATTACATGGTCAAATTTCTTTTAAACCTTTTAAGTCTGAGGGACTTGTGATGTTTTTAGGTCTGTTACTCTTTCCATAGAAACCTGGTTAGAATGCAGTGCAGTTTCAGCAGGAAAATGATCATAAATGTATAACAAAATTCATACAGAAAGAGTACATCTGACACAAAATCAACTACCCTTGGGTCTCACAAACTGGTACATAGGAAGACTAAGAATTGTCCTATTGGTGAAAGGAAGAGGAATCCAATAACTATTTCACTGATTGGACTTGTAGTGGCTGGCAGCAGATTTGGGGTTTAATTAAAGGTCTGTAGATCTGTTCCATTTTTTATTTTTTATTTTTACTGATTCCAACATCTGGCAAATTGATTGGCATATCTGAATTTGTTGAAAATGTTTCTGAAAAGCATTTTCTTCCCAAATGTATTCAGATCGATAGTTGAATATTTCTATTTATTAGAGCTGGATTATGCTACTGCGTCGAGGAAAAAAAACGAAAAACAACCCATCACGCGTTCATGTCTGTATATCTGTAAATGCTTGCTTCTGTGCCGATAATGAAAGATGACCTTCACTTGTGTCAGGCCGCCTTATATCTCATCTGCTCTCTATCTGACTATAAAGATGATCGTTTTATTGCCGCCCGATTCAATCTTCTGTCATCCAAACACTCGCAATAATCAGGCTGCTGTCCTGGGGATCTGTGGGAGTGGATGTCTGGTTATATGTGACACCTCCTCCCGTCGAGCTTATTGTATTCCACATTCACATGCGCCCTCATTACAATGCAGATCCCACCATGTTTGTCTGCATCCCTCAGCAGCAGGTCTTTTTTTTTCTCTGCCCCCCGCCCCTTAAACTGCGATCCTTGTACTCTGCTGGCAGTCACATTCCCCAATACCATAATTTTAGGTAGCATCAGTCTCACAGTTTTCTGGATGCTTATTATCTTCACATTTGGTAAGAAGCTTACGGGCACCGTCTTACTTTTTTTGTTCTCCCCTCACCGGCTTACAGCACATGCTGCTTTTTGGATTGCCTTTGTGCCGGTAGGTGTCTGGATGGGGCCGAATCCAACACGTTTCTGTTGTCGTGGAACCAATTGGACTTTGCGGCACTCTGAAGACACTTTAATTTGATTTGAAGATAAATCCAGCTTCAGAGGGTGGCACGCTCCCGCTGTAATGCTCTTCAATCTTCTGAGCGTGAGATGCAGCATTCTCTAATGCCGCTACGCGAGGAGCATACTGTGTTTTCCGACAGGAACCCATTCCCGATGCTCTGGAAGTCAGAAACATCATTCAGAGAGCATGATGGGTACACGCTGACAAAGTTTTGGCACGGCAGCATGTAAACTGTTGGAAAGTGGAAATATCTCTTGAATAAAGTCAGCAGGATGTATTTTTCCCTTGGTCCAGTCTGACCTGAAGCAGCCACCGGCTCGTAGTCCTTAACTTCTCACGTAACTTGTTTGTTTTGTTTTGTTTGTATTCAAGGTGAAGTCTGAGGCAACTTTTAGATGTTACAATTTGGTGTAGGGTGTATTGCCCAGAAACACGCTGAGCTGTCGGGAAGACGCTGGAATCAAACCCGTAACTTTCTGATTGCAAGAAGACGCCTCTGCCCGCTGGTCCACAGGCAGTTAATTGACAGTTTTTCGTATGTGCTTCTAATCAAATCTAATTACAAATTTAAATTTAAGTCAGTAAAGTAACACAATTGCTATAACCAAGAGCTTTTAAGATTCAAAACACTTTATTGAAGCTGCTGGTTATTGATTAAATATTGCAAAGGGATTGATGTGATTTTCCTATTTTTAATCAAAAAGTATATATTCATATAAATGTGAGATACAAATTAAACATTTTGGAAAACTATTAAGCAGGGTGGCTCCCAAATGTAAATTCTGCTCAGAGCCCAAGTGAACCTAAGGCCGGCCCTGCTGCGGTTTTCACTGCTGATATCAGCGCTCTCAGCCGGGCGGATGCTGGACGGTGTCTTTAAGTGACGTGTGCACATGTCTGCACACCACATCTCAGACAAAATGATCCCATCAGTACAGAAGTGACCTCCTGTCTGCGGCGGTCCCTTCTGGTGTTTACTCTGTCACCTTCTTAAACGATGGCAAATCAATAAAACGCACACAGACACACACACACACCTGTACCCAAAAAGCCATCCCAATCTACAGAGCTCTTGATCTGGTCAGACCTCTAGTAGTGCGTTGAATCAACACAAGCCTCAGAGTCCGCATGTTGGGGTCAGCATATCACATTTCCAGCGGACAGACGCAACAGCTCCACTCAAACACTGGATTACTGATAACTTGGTATGATAGGATCACAACTGTAAATTACACTCTGGGTTGTTTTAGCTTTGGAGTTTAAACAAAGGTTATGCTACACACACACACACACACACCTACACACGCGTGAAGAACTGTAGAGTCAGTCATTCTGTTTGCCTGTGTTTCTGCAGCTCCGGATCATCCGTTTTATGTGATAGACCAACTCAGATTAGTGCAAATTGTGAAGCGAAAAAGAAAACGGTTTTCAACTACTTTTTTTTGCAAATAACATCTGAAAAGTGTGGCATGCATTTATATGCAGCTCCTTTGATGCAATATTTAGTAGAACTACCTCCAGTTGTTAAAAACAAAACAAAACAAAAAAAAAAACAGGATGTTGTTTGGGTTTCAATTCTAACGGGCTTTTATATTAACGTTTTTTCTTTTTTTTCTTTTTTTTTTTTAATCATTTGACATGACTCTCTTTAAATTCTCAAATGGATTTAGGTCTGGACTTTGACTGGACCATTCCACTCCATCAGTCATGTCATTAGCCCCAACCAGCTAATGGTGCCAAGTAAAACACGCTTTGGGGATGCCAGGATATCAGATTATGTAATCTGAAGACATGAGGAAATCATTTGCTTTCTGAAGTTGGAAAGCCGTTGAAAACCGTATCAAAGTATTTACTCTGGGTTGCTGAATATGAGGGCATCCCACACATTTAAGATCAGTGTTTGTAGGAAACGCTGAAGATGTTTGATTTTCCTTCGTATTATTATTATTATTTTGCTGGATGGTTACATAAAAACCTAAGTAAATACATTAAAGCTTGAGGTTATGATATGACAAAATCTGAACATTTTTTAGGAAATATGGATACTTTTTAAGGCACTGTAACTATCCATGGATCCTCCCAGGTTTAGGAGATGCACCCAGTTTCAGATGGTAAATAAAAGTTGTAGATTTTATTTTTATTTTTTTTCTGACTTGTGTGCATTGTTTGAACAAGGTCAGCGTTGCTTGCGCCGCATGCCAGAGCAATCAGTCACTCGGCAGGGAATCAACGAGGTGGTGTTAATTAAAGGGGATGCATTAATTGTATGCCGAACACATGTGCACAGGTAATTACTGTTTCCCTGGAGATGGCTAATTGATAGGTCTGCGGCTGCGATGATGAGGACTGTACGGGCTGGGCGAAGGGATGGCGAGAGCGTCTAACGGGCACAAAGGGATAATTGGCAGGAAAGTAAGCGAGAGAGTGAGGACAGAAGGACAAACTGAGGGAAAGCCAGCAGCAGACTGCAACTTTCAGCAAAGATGGCAGATACTGTATGATTCAATAGATGATACACACCAACACACACCCACGCCACAAATTTAGACAAATGTGTTTCATCAGCTAGATTGAAATGAGCGATTATGAGTTCAGATTTTTTTGAGGAAAAAAAGCTCAGTAGAAAAATGAGCTGTGCTTTTAGACCTGATTACGACTGGGCAATGTGTTATTGTTTTTCAGCATCAGCTAATGATGGCCATATCTCATGCTTTCATCCAATGAAAGCAGCACGCTCAATAATATTGTCATGCAACAAACACGGTACTGGCTTGGCTTAGACCAGTCCGCACCTCTTGTTTGGACCAGAGCTGGAACGGAGGAGGTCTTCGCCAGACTGCTGTTTCTGCAGACAGAGGAGAATGGTGTTGGTGGGAAAACTTTGCAATAGACATACAATTATTCCGACGCTCTGAGCCCTTCACATTTGTGTGGAACACAAACTGTATTGTACTTGACTGGGATTTTGCGTGACGGACCAACAAAGAGGAGTGAAAAGCTGTAACGTAGAAAGAGTTGACACGTGGTTTTCAAAAATATTTCACTAATAATAAAATCTCAAGCTGGTGTGCCAAAGCAGTTCACCGCATCTAGAGATGGAGCATTTTCAATATCAATTTTCAAGTTTTACAGCAGATTCAGCTGAATTTAGATCAAGATTTTGATCAGTCGATTGACATTTGCACTGCCCCAATAATCCTCTCCTGTGCTATATTCACATTTCCTTGTATTTTAATTTATATAGTATAAAGCTTGTGTATCGAGAGATTACTTTTATCCTATTATTGGTACATGTAGGTAATATTTTGCTATAATTAGAAGGTTGTTTTACATTTTGTACTTTTTCTAACCTTTTTTTTTAAGTGATGTTCTTGCAGACAGCGAAGAAAGTTTTTTATTAAATAAGGAAATGTTTGTACTGTGCACATGACAATTAAAAGTTTACCTTGAGCACTTGAATAAGCTTCGATTTAAACCATTCATTAGTAGCTCTCCGTGTATTTTAAGGATGTTGTACTACTCCCCACTGAAGAAAAGAATTCCCACAGCATGATGATTATCCAGAAATCAATATTGTCAATGATGCCTGGTAGTTCAGTTTTTAACCTGAAGAGAGCACTGTCTCCCATTTTCTTCTTACTAAACTTTCAAACAAGACTTCTTGGTGAACATTTTCTGACGCCGCTGTTCCACCAAAATTTGCGAAATGCTCCTCTTATTAGCCATCCTGGCAACAGATTCTCCCACCTGAGCTGCAGATCTCTGCTCCTTGCTTGGGGAAATCATGTATCATTTTTCCATCCACAGAATAATTGTGAGCTACTTTGTGTTTTTATCACATAAAAATCCTGGTAAAATATATTTCGGTGCCAAAATGTGGACAAGTCCAGGCCCGGTGTCACGATTAGCAGACGAGCTAACACGGTGTGTTCAAGAGATCAAACTTCACTACTTTCTGTTTGTGTATGTATGCGTGTGTGCGTGTGTGTGTGTGTGTGTTTTACTAACATGTTTGTGTGTGAGAACATTTTCATCCCACCTGTCATCTAACACTGGGGTTTGGATTACAGAACGGACATAAAAACAAATCCCACCACCATCATCATCATCATGATCATCAACATAAGCGCGAGAAACCTGTCGAACATCAACAGCAGCCGAAGCAGCAGGAAGTTGCAGATCTGATAGACTTAAGCCTGGATATGGTGACTCAGGTAAGGCGCTGTACATACATACCAGGACGTCTTCCTCTGTTTTCCAGCAGGAAGCCGTAAAGGTTAGCTCTCAGCCCTCATTAGCCGCTTCGCTAGTCACTTCCTCAGATGAGCTTTTGTCGCCTCATCCTGATCGGTTCTGCACCTCTTGTTCTTCTTTGGTCTGAAGTGACCCCGACCGCAGACCTCTGTCGTTACTGAATAAACCATGCGCCTTTCCTGTTGCTATAGCAGCCAAGTTTGGCCAGGAGGAGATTAGGATGCTGCACTCCCACGTTCACACCTGTGTGTTTGTCGAAAACTGAAAAATAGCCCCCCAGCCCCTCCCGTCCTTTGGCTCCGGCGGGAAGTCTTCCAGGAGAGAAAATATCTCGCAGACAAAGTTCAAACTCGAGCAAAACACGGGATCGCTTCTCTGGGAGTGAATTCAGTCAGTTACTTTTTAAAACTGTTTGCAGAGAAAAGAATTAAATCACAGAAATGTTTTTCTGTGATTCTGTTTCCTTAATGATTTTTTTTTTTTTTTTTAATTTAAGAACTGGCTGCTGATCTTTCAACAACAACAACAAAAAAAAAAATAATTAGGTCTTTCAGTGTTAAAAAAACAAACAAACAAACAACAGACATCCGTCTGATTTGCATACCTAAAACAAATGTTGTCACAACTCTAATCATGCAGATGAGCATCCAGTTAAGAGACTTGCACATCTTAATCAGTTGCTGCTGATAGACGGGTTACACAGCCCCAACAAGACAGCTGTCAGCGCCAACAATGAAAAGCATCCGAAGCGTCTTTCCAGAAGGTAAACCGACACGGGTTGGAACAAAAGACGCCGGTTGTTCCCGGTCTGCTGGGTCCAAAATCTGGAGCCAATGCAAATACATTGGGAAGGTTGTAAAACACACAGGTACACAAAGGAAGACTTCAAGGCAACATAGTAAAAAAAAAAAAAAAAAATCAAGTGGAGAAAATGACGCAGCTTTTAGCTTTCATTTTAAATTCAAGTGTTGCTCTCTCTAGCTTTGCTGCCTAAATGAATGGCGAACATGTCTCAACATGCCAGCAGAAAATATGACTGCCTTTTAAATCATTTTTTGCATTAATATTATGAATTAATTAACTTCAATCTCTTATTCCCAGAACTCATTTGCAGTTAGTTAAGCCTGTTTTGGTAAAGAGAGCTTTGAAATTGGTTTCAAATTAAGTTTCTGTACAACGCTTTTTGATCTATCATCAGAATTTCTAATAATACTGTAAATTCACAACCGTAGTAAAAAGCTTTATTGGTCCTTGAGGTTTGTGGAACGTGCGTCAGCCAGAACCCTGGTTGAATTAAGAGTGCGGATTCAGGCGATTTTGCTATCAATGTCCTTGCTAGTGTTAAAATGACTCATTTTTAGCCTTATTTGCTCCATAACAACATCTACACTCAAGAGAGTTGTCATCATTATATTGCTTCATACTGCATCCACTCATCATTAAAGATTGGCTGTTTGAATTTGTTACTGGCCTGTCATCTATGTAGTTTATTTGAGCTGAAAATCTGTTTTTATGTGCATCACTAATTGTAATTTTAGGGATGCAGCTCTGAACAGAAAGTTTAAAAATGTCTCCCTGAGCTAAATGTGTTTTTTCTTCCCCTGAACATTTCTTTAAAAGGAAAAAAAAAAAAGGCTAATTTCAGCACTTATGTGTAAAAATTAATCCCATTGAAATTCTGTCCTTTCTTCTTGTCGCATCTGTATCTTAACTACTTAATCTCTCTACAAGAGCAGCTTCTGCTGCAATGAGACGTACATACCACGGCCTCGGATCTTCTCCCAGGCTTTTGTGAAAGTAAACTCTTCATGACTCAACGTCGTGATCACAGATCCATTTTCTGATAGATGCACAAAAGAACTTTCCGGTCCGCATGACCCATGAGTGAACGGAGGGGGGGGGAGATATTCTAAGAACATTCATTATCTCTGTAAGAAATTATCCGCATCCATGATTTATGCAAATCTCTGACCATGTATTCAAGGCTTAAATTCTTTTTATCGACTAAAAATAGTTTCCTTCGGTTGCCACTGGCCAAAAGATATTAGTAATGCGCAACAAAAAAAAAAAGAAGAAAAAAAAAAAAAAAGGAGAGCGTTATTAAAGAGAACCATGGGAAGGAAATGATACAGAACAAGTTCAGATCAACAAGATCTGTGGTTATTCCCTCCGAGTCCCAACACACGAGAGGAAAACAATAACGACTCAGGCTCAGCAGAAGACTCTGGTACAGTAAAGATGTGAGGCGGTGTATTCCTCAGCTAGCAGAGGGCGCCGCTATCAGAAGCAGGTGACAAGTGTAATAAGTCACGGTGGGTATTGTCATCCTGATCATTACATCTCATTCTCCCATCTCTGCTCACCTCTCCTGTTCCCCCTCCTCTGTGTTGCTGCAGCGGCGTTCAGGTAGGCGGCGTTTTACCCGCATGCAGCTGCTCCCGCGTTGCATGCGGTGTGCGATGCATGTTGGACCGGAATGCCAACCACTTCACGGGCGTAGCAGCCATCGCTCCCTGACCGACTCTCTTTGTTTTCTTCTTCCCCCCCCCCCTATTTCTCAGAACATCAGCCAGTTAGAGATTTTCGGAGACATGTCCACGCCGCCTGACATAACCTCCCCGTCCGTGAGTAGCAGCCACGCCGACATAATGCGTTTCCCTTTTCATCAAACTGCATTTTTGTTTTGTTTTTTTTTTTGTTTTATTGTTGCTTGCTCACCTGACATCTGACTCCCACAGACCCCGGCGTCCCCCGCCAACACCCTCGACCCCTCGCAGGGCCTGCAGCCGCCTACGGAACTGTTCGCTCCCTTCAATCCTGCGTCCGTGCCCTCAGGTGAGGCCTCTGCTTATTCGCCGCCTCTGCCACTACAGGCACCGGGCAAACAAAACGCCTTGGGAGATAAGGAGAAGCTGTGAAGTCAGAGGATTAGGATGCAGAGGACGGAGGGACGAGAGGGAGAAGGGAGGGGAGGTGCTGCTGGAATAAACAGAGAAGGAACAGAATTGAAATGCAGATGACTGGATACTGGAGGAACGGTGGAGTCGGCTGTGTGCTGAATATGAAACGCGCTATTAGCTTGCCGCCTCGGATGCTGCTGCTGACTTACCTGAAGCTGAGGCGGCTAGCGGCAGCCGAAGGACAAGCAGTGGCAAAAGATGAGAACACTGAAGTTCATGTTGGTCACCGTGGAACTACGAGCTCCGGCTTCTCGTACTGCGATGCGTGTGTAAGAAAACGAGCCAATGTTGCACACGAAGCAATGAAGCCTCTTGACTTCCACATTCTTACATAAAGTCGAAGCATAATTTTGCTTCCACTTGCACAATTACTCTCCACTCTGTGTTATTTGTGCCCATTAGATTAAAAAAAAAAAAAATAAAACACTTTTCACGTGAGAAACAATGGAAAAGTGAAAGGGGACACGAATTCTTTGGCAAGCCGTTTCACCGCCTACCTTTTCAGGATGTCTTTATTTGCTCCCCTCCTTGCCTTTGGTCGTCGCTCTGTGTGTCAGAGCGGCTGAGGGTAAATGTCAACCTCCTCTCCTGTAGTTAACTACCAGAGAGCAGAAGCTGCGAACTAGTGACTGTGTAATAAGAAGTACCTTTTGCTGATGAGTTTGAGTGATTTTAATGAGACTGCGTTGTGCTCTGGCTTTACATAATGATCCTGCCTCATTCTGGAGGTAATTATTATAGTTCACCATGACCATTAAGCGGCTCCGCATTAGCTGCAGGCAGAAGTAGGGCAGCGCTCTCTGGTGATGCATGTCTTATTATCTTTGTGGGTTTGTGTGCGGAGGAGAAGCACCAAATGTGGGTTTTCTAATCATAAGCGTGTCCTCTCTTAGACTTTATGAGAAGAATGAGGGGAAAAAATGGAATGACTCTCCCTAATGTTGCCCAATCTGTGCTTCCAGGTTATGTGACGATGGGAGCGGTACCTCCTGGCCATTGGTCCCAGCAGGCGTTTGCTGCCCAGACGCCGCTAGCCTTCGGGGTCCAGTCTCCTCTGGGCCCCGTAGCCCAGGTGATACCGGGCGGACAGCCTCTAATCTGGGGCCAGGCCAACATCTTCCCCGCAACCCAGCAGCAGTGGGCCGCCATGGCGGCCGGAGCCTTCTCCCCGACAGCCTACCTCCCGGCCCAACCCGTGGGCACTCTGCCCGCTGCGATGTTCCAGACGCTCGCCCCGGTCACCACCGTGACTCCAGCCAGCGACAGCCAGTCGGGCGCCGGGGCCAGCGCCTCCGCTCCGTCCCCGTCGGCTTCGTCGAGTCCGCAGCACGGAGAGGGGCCGAAGAAGATGGGCAAGGAGATGTTCAAGGTGGGGGAGCAGTGGCTTCAGTTCAGGGCTCGAGTCGAACCAAATGCAAATTTGCAGGTGTAATGATTATACGGCATATAGTTTTCAGTCATTTATTTAGCTTTTTTTTTTTTTTTTTTTTTTTTTTAATTCAGGCACTTTACGGGAATCCGAAATAACAAGCAGAACGCTTGAGTGCATCAAACAAAAGCATAAAAGAAAAAATCTGCTGTAATCACAGCAGTGGGCATCAAAAGACACGATAAACATGAAACATGGCATCAATGACGCTGTTCTGAGAAGATGTTTTGAGAAATGAACATATTTAATAACAGAAATAAGGTGCAAAATTCTTTTTTTTTAATTTTTTTATTTTTATTTTGTCTGGGCTACATGGGATCAAAATTGTACATACGCGTTCTAATACTGGATGAACGTCCCATTGGCAAGTTGGACTTCAGCCATGTTCTATTTTCACCTGTGCAGCTTTGATAGAACGTGTGACGGACTTGAGGTCCAGGCTGTGCAGGTGCTTAATGCCATCTTATGTTTTGGATTGTAAACTGGTCCTGCGTGTGCGTCCATTTCTCCTTTAGCTCCATCAAGTCATTCAACCCTCAAACAGAAAGGAAGAATTAAAGCCCCAAAATGAATTGAACCTTAACGGCCATGATGAGTCGACCAGAAATGTATTTAGTTCGACTGTCGGCTTCTTTTCCGCCATGTTTGTTTGATCTTCCTGTTTGCGTTGCGCTGCGTCACATAATTGGGTTTTAGTCGCATGAAAAACTGCAGACAGGAGTCGGAGCTCCTGGAGAAGCATTGAAACCGTTTTTTAAGAATTTACCACATCTGGTTCTTTTCTCCTTTTTTCCCTCACTTCCTGGTTGTTTTTTTTTTTTAAAAGGGTTTAAATACAAAGTGGAATGAAAAGTGGAAAATAATAGACTTTGACTTAACACATCATATCAACCAAAGTTCAAGCACGTTCACCTCACAGAGTATTGGCTTGGCTTTAATGGAAGAGTCTTTGACCCGTGCTGAACCCAGTCTAGTTCGTAGCCTCAAACCTGAGCCAGTTTGTTCGTTATATTAAGAAAAGAAACCTCTAAAGTGACTCCAATGTGCGCTTCTCTGACCAGAGGGTACCTGTGCTCTCAGGATTTCCAGCTGGCGAAGCCTCCAGCCATGCCGTCCAAGAAGGGCGAACAGCCCAGTCTAGCGGGAACCTCAGAGGCGTTCAGCTCTTACTTCAGCCGCGTGGGCACCGCCCAGGACACGGACGACTGTGACGACTTCGACATTTCCCAAATGAACCTGACGCCGGTCACTTCCACGACGCCGTCCACCAACTCCCGTGAGCGCGCCGCCGACCTCCCAACGCCTCGTGCATCCCGACACCCGTCACTGTGAAAACGAAAACCCGTCTCTTCTCCTCCGCAGCCCCTACGCCGGCCCCCAGGAAGAGCTCCCCATCCAAGTCCTCGGCTTCTCACGTCAGCGACCCGCCCACGGACGCCACAGACCCGCCCACGGACGACTCGTTCGGGGAGGCGGAGGGCAGCCCCAGTCGTAGCGGGGAGGAGGACGCTGTAAGTGTCTGTATGCCTTTAAGGTGTCCCGTTTTTGTGTGATGCCTCTGTAACCTACACGGTGCGTTAATGCGCGCTGATAAATAGCCTTTGCTGCAGTGTTGGCGGGCCAGGTAATCACTCTGGCTGATTAGCGGACCGATGTTGCCAGTGTCGCTTGATGAACGCGCATTGGTCCCGGCACACGCAAAAATGCACATCGGACGTGGTTTACTGCATGAATAGCAGGAATGTGGTAGTGTGTGTGTGTGCATATGTGTGTGTGTGTTGCCTGTGCATGGTCAACACAGCGTTAAATTAGCTGCTGGAATTGTCAGAGATATCATTAAGCTGTTATTAATATCAGCCAGGTAGCGTCCATACATCACCTCTTCTAAACAGACAGGTTCATCTCTGCTGGGACGGCTGGAGGAGGCAGAGTGCCCCGCTTCCTCTTCCTGGGGCAATTAATAGTTGTTGTGTTTTTTTTCCCCCACCCTCACTGACAAGAAGAAGTGGGAGAAAAGCTGAAGAAGAAGAAGAAGAAGAGAAGTAGAATGTCTGACCTTCTAAGAAATGAGGCTTTACTCTTCGATTTTTACTCTTTTTTTCTGTTTATTTCATGCTTTGCATCTTTACTCTCTCTCACTCTCTCTCTCTCCTGCTCTCCACTCCGCCCCCGGCGTGAAACATTACTTTTATGCCTCCAGTCCAGCTATTATTGAAAAAGAGGACTTTCACACTGTTGAAAATGTCAGTAGGCCTAAATGACACACATGTGCCTTTTCACAACCCTGACCCCTTAAAAAAAAAAAAAAAAAAAAAACAAGGGAAGGGGGAGGAAAAAAAAAATTGCAGAGCTGGTGGCGGCACCGAGTGAGTGCAGTGAAAAGGTTACGGCGGGAGAGAAGAGGACAGGAAGGACGGCGTGAATGCAGAGAGGCGGCGTCCCGCTCTCTGCGGGGAGAGGTGTAAAAAGCAGAAGTGTTTTAGCGCCGGATCGATGGAGCTAACTCCACGGAGGCTTTTATAATTGACCACTGTAAACGAGTGCGTGCGCGAGTGTTGTGTTTGCGTGCGCTTGAAATGATGTTTCTGAGAAAAGGGACAAACTGAATGTGTTTTTTGGGTTTTTTTTTTTTTTTTTTTTTTTTTTATCCCTCTCCTTCAGGTTGCTAAAACCTTTATCTTCGCTTGCTGTCTGCTCTGTTCTTAGTCTCTACCAATCTTCGCCCTCTCAGATTTATTCTTCTCGATCTGCTCTTTTCTTCTCTCTTTTTCTTTTTTTCTTCCCTCTGTCAATTTCAACCTCCTTTTCCCTCCTTCCTGCCCCTTCCTCTCGTCTTTAGGCGTGTGGTTCTGGGTCGCCCTGTCCCAGTGAGACAGCAGAGCCCAGCCCAGAACAGGCCAGTCCAGAGGCTGGGAGCTAGATGGCAGCAGGGCAGGGTAGGTATGACTGCCCCCTCTTCAGCCTTCGCTTTCACTCCTCCCCCTTCATTTCTCTGCACGTATCTGTTCTTCTTTTTGCCTGTCATCTTTTTACTCCTGTGTTGGATTTCTTGGTTGTTGTTTGTTTTTTGTTTTTTTTGTTTTACTTTGTTACCTCAGTTGTTGTGTGATTGTTCTTTTTATGACACATCCTAATTCAGTGTGAGTTTTTCTCGGCGCAGTGTCTTTCATACCCATTGAACTATTTTACATTTTGGCATAGCTGCAAATCATAATTGTTTTTTTTTGTTTGTTTGTTTTGTTTTTTTTTTCTTGTTGACCAACCTACAATAGTGGATGATTCTGAAGGAAAAGGATGCAGATAAATTTTTTTTATCTGCATTTGTGTTCATCTCCTTTACTCTAGTACACCTAAATAAAGTTCACAGATTCTTTCACAGAGATTTTCCAAAACATTTGAAAGTAATTTAAGTCTGGAAAGCTGGAATACCAAGACACAAAATCCTAATGGACATGAAACTGATGCCTGCAAAGCAGCCAATCCAGGAGAAGCATTCGTTTTCCTTGGTGCCGATCAGCTCTTACCCCAAAGGTGGAGATAAGGGAGACTGTGGATATTAACTTTTGCGGTGCAACATTAAAAATGGCAAAGAAGCTGCTGACAGACCATATGGAGCCCAGAATCCCAAAAACAGATTGCTAATCTCAAATTAGCAGCCTTTTTTTCCCCCTTGTCTACTTTGTAAAAGCTTTCTGCAGAGGAGGATTTCTCATTTATTTACAGGAATTACAGCAAATCTTGAAAAATTGAACCCGTCGCATGGAAGAGTCACTTTCTGTAGACCTTCTTAACGTGAAAGCAATTAGCCTGGTCATTTGTGGAACCAAAGACAATGACAATCTGCAGCGCCACCATTTGGCTGGAGGGGAAAACGCTGCAAGAACTCAAAAGCTTAGCAAGTGTTTTTGTTTAGTTTCTAGTGCCACATATCTTGGCACATTTGAACTAACTTACAAGTAGCTTTTCAGCAAGATGTAGGAGCTCGTTTTCAGTTGCTAATTCCTTAATATTTATTTTTAAAAAGTACTAGATATTTATGATGAGACATTTTTCCCATGTTGTTTTAAAGACATGATTTACTTAAACTAAGCTTGAACATTTTGCTGAAAACTTAAGTTAGTTTTTTTTTTCAAGTGTGCTAAGATATTTGCACTAAAAACTAGACCAACATCTTACCATAAAACCTGGTAAGATTTTGTGGCTTTGCAGTGAATCGCTGAGCTTTGTTACTACAATACACAGCATCATCCAACACTGCATGTGGTAGAACAGGATGATTTCCACTCTGAATACTAATGAATATGAAAGTATATTTGGTGGTTGAACTATAGCAAGAGGCATTTCAGGAAGAGGTTTCAAACATTCGCAAATTGCAGCTATCCGCGGCATCTGTGCTCCCCTACCAGTCAGTGTAAATAATTATCATTTTCATTCCACAGGAAAATATTGTTACACTTTGTGTTGGTCTGTTGCATAAAATACATTGAACTGGTTGCACTGAGATCAAATGTGATAAAGCTCAAGGTTAATGGACGCTCTGTAAGACCAGAGGCGCTTCCTACGTGACATTTGATGCAAACTGTAAAGACCTTCTGTGCGTCACCGCTGTTGCCGTTGTGCTCTCGTTGTGTCCTGCATTCACACCCGGATTGGTAAATAGCGCACATCTCCGAGGGACAGACAGCGTGACAGCTAATCAGAAACTGTGCACTTGGATGAGCATCTCATCTGCGGGGATTTCGGCACAATATGTTAATCTTGGATTCTTTGCTCAGGGAAACCGTGATCTATGCTGACATGCCATGAATTATATATGCAATCTAACAGGTCATGCGCTCGCCGCCGCGAGAAATGACGAAACTCGCATAGACAAGCTAAAATAATCCTCCATCGGCTGGAAATTTCAGCCAGGAACATGTGGAGGTGCAGTATGCTTAGTTAATAAGTCACAGAAAGAGAGAGAGACCCACACACACACTCCAAAGAGGAGAGCCATTTTGATCCCCTGCCTCCCCGCCCGGCATCCTCACCCACACGGTTCTCAACAGCGGCTCCTTAATGATAGCTGCTGGCACTCACACTGGGAAAAAAAAAAAAATCGAATGGTTTTGTTTTCATCAGCTAATACTTGGGTGCCAAGATTAATGACTAGCCCCATATAATTGGCATTAATTAAAGCAGAAGAAGCCCTGAAGTGCCTTCTGATTCCAGAAGAGGAGGAGGTGGAGGGCTGGCTGAGCAGCAAGTCTCCCCCTTCCCATTTCGTTTTCTTTCTTTTTTTTTTTTTTTCTCTTTTGGACCCTGGTTCTGCAGGGCAGCAGGTGGATGTGGGGTCGTGAGCGCCGAGTCTGGCTGAAACTTGAAGCCTCCTCCTTCTGCGGGAGGCGAACCCGCTCTGGTCCAGCGGCGCCGCTCCCATCTGGCGTTTACTTGCTCAATCACATCGACTTCAGACATCTTCCCAAACACACACCTGTCCAATAGGCTCGGCCCGTTCCCCGGACGAAAACACCTGTGATCGATGCTTTCGCCACCTGCTCTCGAATCGGAGCCAAAAGCCGGGCCCCTCCCAGGCTGGTGGGAGAGTTAAATGTTTTGTTTTTTTTTTTTTCTTTCTTGGGTCATCTCATCATGTCCAGCGATTGCTCTCTGGTGTCCACCGTGAAATGACCGGTTTCCACGGTTCGCAGATAAAATCGCGCATACACACACACACACACAAAGGTAGATCAGCCTCTTCGGCCTCCAGGTCGGCCACGTCAGCACATCACTCATACCTCCGCCGAGCCTCCATCATCCCTCCCCTCCTTCCATCCCCGCTCCGTCTTGGCCCGGGATGAAGTGGCCTCGCCTGGCAGCGCCGGGCGGATGCGAGGCGACGCTGCAGGGCGGTGGCGGTGCTGCGTTGGCTGATCGTGAAGTGTGTGCTCGCTGTCACTGCTCGTCTCAGCCCCTCTGTCACTTCTCTCAGGGCCGCAGGCAGCTACTTTCTGCTGACTGCTTGGCCTTGGCCACTGCCACATTTACAGCCCACAGCCGAGCTTGATGGCCCAGCCTCAGACCCAGCTGCTGTGAGAGTCATGAAACGGTGTTTTAGGGCTTTCTTGCAGTTTTCTTAACTTTCATCCTCATACTTTTGATGTGCAGTTTTCTATTATCAGTCTGTAATCATTTGTGATGCCTTCTGAGTCCAGTTGAGAATCGGTGGCGCATTAAAATGCAGGGAAAGCTGGTTCTAGAAAGTATCGGTTCTGCATCTTGTGGCTCTGGAGCCTCAAGTAGCTCTCTGGACCTCACGCAGTGGTTCTTCATAACTGGCTAAAAATGACAGAGAACCAACTCGTTGTAGAAATGTGGGTCTAAGCAGTGTT
Source organism: Poeciliopsis turrubarensis (assembly GCA_010277015.1). Lineage (NCBI taxonomy): Eukaryota > Metazoa > Chordata > Actinopteri > Cyprinodontiformes > Poeciliidae > Poeciliopsis > Poeciliopsis turrubarensis. The sequence goes on from VMRN01000035.1 coordinate 602,072, forward strand.
TTTCATAGAGTTCTTGTCTTGCGTGTTCACATAATGAGACTCAAAGTGCCCGTCTTTCTGGTCATTTGGTTGAAATGATTTTTTTTTTTAAACAATAAACATCGACAAGAATAGAAAACCTGTCAAACTCGGGGTCTGCGGGCCAAATCCGGTCCACCACAGTTATTTCCGTGGCCTCAGAGGACCAAAGAAAGGAAACTTTAAGATCACAATTAAGTCAACTCAGTTTTTATTTGCCAAATTCCATCAAGGTAAATAGTATTTTAAGAAGCAGTCATTGAGTTGCAGAAACAGCTAAAATACTTTTAACAGTTTGTTAATTAGTAGATTTATTAGTACAGTCTCTGGCTCAACCAGCCCTTTGAGGACAATCGTGATCTGAATGTGACCCAAAATACAAACGGGTTTGACAAACCTGCTACAGAAGAACATCCATCCATCCATTATCTGCAAACTGTTTGTTTTATAACCTACATGTAGGACATGAAATAGTGGTGGTTTAAAAATAACTAATATTCTGCAGTACATGTGTATTAGAAATGATATATATATATATATATGTATTTTTTTTTTTAATCAAAAGATCAAGTAACTTTTGTGGCTCGAAAAGTGTTTCATTCAGCTGGACTGAGAGCAAATGTGGAAGGTAAAGGTTGGATGACCCTGGGTTTGGTTTCTGAGTTTGTATCAGTTCCTTCTACGTCACAGTTTGTTTTGAGAGTCTGATCTCAAATAGTACACTGATGTTGAGTTTCTAACATGACCAATGTTGGAAACCAGCAGCTCCTGCCTCCTCAGAGGTTCGACTTCAACCTCTAAATCCTTTGCTTCTCTTTGAGAGGGAGAGATTCGATATAGCAGGCCGGCTCCAGATCAAGCTGCCGGTGTGCCAGACTGAATTATGGCGGTCTGTAATTACGTGCGCGGTAATAACCGCCCAGAGGTGAGCGTTGTGCAGCGGGACTCGGCGCTCCGGCTGTGGGGGTCTTCCACCCTGCGCCATCATCTTCTCGGGAGGGCAACTCAAAACGTGACGACTAGTAACCGGGTCTTTCAGAGCCTCTGGTTTATATGTCTGATTCATGCTGGTCCTGGACGTGAGCCCGAGGTGGAAGCAAACACACAGAAACAATAACGAATGTATATTTAAAAAAAAAAAAAAAAAAAAAAAGTGGATGAAGGAAGGACTGACTGAAGTCCGGGTTTTAGGGCAATGCGCTACTGACACCTGGTGGCCGAGTCAGATACGACCGACGCAGCCCTGGATTGCACCTGTCACGGCTTGTGGGTTTATGATGTTTACGGCTATGCAAAGAAAAACGCATCTGACTTCCTGTTTTCTCTCCATCTCATCAGCAGAAGGGGAAGGATCCTCTCTACGCCCAGATCAACAAGGGGAAGAAATAAAGAGATACCCAGGAAGACAGACCTGACCAGCACTGAGTGAACAGGAGGAGAACCCTTTACCTCTGAGCGTGCGTGCGTGCGTGCGTGTGTGTGTGTTTGCGTGTACGTGCATGTCTGGCACATCCCCGCCTGGCCAAGCCCTTCATCTTCTTTTCCTGCTAACAACCTCCCAGGAGGAGCTTCAACACTCCCACACGCCTCCTCCTCCTCTCTGCAGTCGTTCCTCCTCCTCAGAGGAGCGAGCCCTCTCAGTCATTCTCCACAGGCAGGAGGGACATCCATCACCCAGACAGGTCCAGCTCTCCCTCCGCCACGCTGTCTTCTCCGCTCCTCTCTCCTCTCCCCTTCGGCGACTCACACCCAGCCTTACGGACACGAGCCACTCCTCTCCCTCCTTCCTTTACCTCCCTCCGTCACTTTCACACCCTTTTCCGCTGCCTATCGCGTCTGACCAGAGACTCTGCTGCCTGGAAGAGACTGAGTCGAGCAGTGCCTCCCTGTTTGTGACACGCATACACACACACGCACACACACTTCGCATTCGTCGTGTGTAACGGACAGAACCTGCATCCGTCTAGCGAGGCGATCCCTCGGGGAGGTGCCTAGACTCTTAGGGATGGCCCGTTACCGGGTGGGGAGGGTGTGGGGCGGGGGGATCACTGCTTCTGATTGGTTGGTTGATTGATTTTTGGGTACTTTCTGCCCCTTACTTGTGAGTGTCTGCTGGATCACTATGCAGAATCAGACTCTCTGGGAGCTACTCACACACCAACTCCACGCATCCTTTGCACACAGCACTGAGCCTACATGCAAAGACACACACACACACACACACACACACGCACACCCACACACACACACACACACAGAGCCATGCCACACCTTGTGTAACATGCGTACAGGCAGTAATTTGCCAAACGTCTCTGCGGCGCGCAGCCAGCCTGGCGAACTGGACCGCTGGTGGAGGAAATGGACCCCGGGAGGGAAGAGTTGCGAGTTGAAACAGATTCTGTGATTGAACTCTTCATTCTCTATAGCTTTTGTACAATAATGATTTAAAAAGGAAAAAAGACAGATCAACCTGGGAAAATTTAATTTTTATTTTATAAAGTCAATCAAGCCGCTGGTGTCAGCTCTACCGGGTAATATAGAGTCAACATGGCTTTAAGGCATCTGAGCGTCGATTTGCCAAAACTCATTTTTTGTAAATAATGAGAACGACGACCATTCTGTCCGCTGGACGTCTGTGCCATAAAATGGGAAGGCTTCGGTTATGCAAAAGTCGTGATGTTAATCCAAGCAATACCAACACACAGTGCCTTGCAGAGGTATTCATACACCTGACTTTTGTTTATTTTTTTTCTTTTTAACACTTTGTCTCCTTACAACCACAAACTTTATCGTATTTTGTTGCGATTCTAGGAGACAGACCAACACCAAGTGATGCACATTTGTGAAGTGGAAGGAAAAGATGACGTTATTTTAAAGTTTCGCCACCAATTCAAATCTGAAAGGTTATGCGTTTGCGTCTTTTCTCCCATCTTCTGGGCTCCCCCAGTATAAAATCTGGCGCTACCAATTGCTTTCCAAATTCGTGTAAAAGGTGGTTTCTACTGAATATGCACTCAGCTCTTACTTTCATAACCCAAATTAAGACCGTTTGGGTTTGGAAGTCACCTGATTAGGGAATAGAGTCCTGGCATTCTCTGGCAGTGCCTCACAGTATTCAGTCCCCTTTATTTACTCATGTGCCTGAATAAAATCTAGTCCATTTAATTGAACGTATTTGTGTTGCTGTTCATCCTTGGGATGTCACGTAATTAGTAAAATGATTTAGGATTGTAAATCCATGCTGAGCTGATTAGGTTTTTAATAGTCGGTACAAAAGCTGAAAAGCACGTTTACCTTTCCTTCCACATTCATGCATTATTCCGTGTTGACGTATTGCAAAATATATCCCCCCCTTCCCCTGCTAACCCATCCCCCTCGATATATTTTCAGGTTTGAGGTTGCAATGTGACAAAATGTCAAAACATCCTGTGTTGTGAATATTTTTGCAAAGCACTGCATGTTTTTTGTTGTTGTTTTCTTTTTCTTTCTCTCCCAGTTCGCTTTATGTTTGCAGCTTCAGCTCCGCGCTGCGTCGTTTTTTTTGTTTTGTTTTGTTTGTTTTTTTTTCCGTGCAGCTTTTTAAACGAGAGTCACTCGGTGATTCCCGGCTCTTAAGTCGCGCGCCACCGCCCCGCTTTGTCCTCTGAGGTCCCCGTCACTGCAGATTACGTTTATGTCCAAAGCATATTGGCTTCTATACAGTTTGTGTTTGCGCCCAACACCCTCCCCGGCGAGGCACAGCCCTGCGCTTTTTCCAACCTCAAAACATTCATTACTGTGTTGCAGGCAGCACCGACTGACTGCGGCCACGTCTGCGGGCCTCCATCGTCCATCGCCTCCTTTTCAGGTGCCGAATTCCCACTGTATCGCTCCCCTCCGCCCACCCCTTGCTACAGCTTCGTTAACTGTGATGCCAATATATCCCTATTTTATGGCCAGTGTCCCCACGCCACTCGAAAGCTCTTTTTGGACTTGGGATAACAAACTAGACAAACTCTGACACTACTAGAAGGTGAGGAAAGTCGCTGAATAATAAAGGGAAAGGGAACCGTTGCTGTTTGAGTACATAACATTTCTAGACCTATTTTAACTTTACCTCAGCTAACACTTTCTTAATGTAAATTGAAGCATTATTTTTATCTTTATTGAATATGACATTCTACAGTGGGTTTTTAGATGATTTTTTTTTTTCTTTTGTTTCTTTTTTTTTTTGGGTTCTATTTTGATTTCTGTATTCCACCATGTATTATTACCTGTTACAAATAAACACTCCCCAAATGATTCATACGTCTTTTTATTGCCTCTGACTTTCGGTGTGTTTGAGCAAGAGAGTGTGAGCCTAATGGGGTGTAGCTGCCTGGGGTGACCCCGCTCACCTCAGCGTGTCTTTAGTTACTATTAAGCGAGTGCCGCAGCATTCATGTTGTAATTTAACACTGTTTTAATGACCTGTCACAATCTGCTGCACAGGCAACCCCTGATCCAAGCTGTCGTGAGTTTTATTGCCACGCGAGTACAAAGCAAGGACCTGAGCAAACTTCCCCTTTCCTTCTGGCTCAGGATGCATTGCAAACTTACCTGCAGAATTATTATTATTATTGTTATTTATTTATTTTTTTTTTGTAGGATTGACATTAAATACGTACATGTCCAAGAAACGTATGAGCTTGGATGTCTCAGGTTTCCGAATCCCATTAAAATGCCAACCCTTGGTGAGGAGGTAGGAACGTGTCGGCAAGATGGTTTGCTGCTGACGTCATAGCAGCGTTGGCACGCCCTTTTCCATTTCCTGTGACAGTTTACAGAAATAGTCTCACTTCACTGGTTGCCCAGGTGGTTTCGGATTAGCCAAGCCCATATTGTATCAACAGTCACCAGTATCCACCACCCAGAAGCAGTTTTTGTGACGTACGGGTAACCAAGTTGTTGTTTAGGAGGCGATTTATTTCATGTAAATCCAGAAACGGCGCGATACGACATGTTTGCTGTTGGTGCATTTCTTTGAGGAGTGCTGTCAGCAGTGACGTTTGGGAAATGTCCAAGCAAAAGCGGGGAATCAGGTGGATTCAACACGAGCAGGCAACATAGAGCTCAACATTTCAGATCTCAGACAAGTGGATCTCTTGGCTGAATAAACAGAAGTGGACTTCAGTGGTTCAGGGTCGGAGGCCTCAGATGCCCCCTGATTACTCGTCACTTTCAGTTCTGTTTGGCAGAACGTCTCCATAGCTTTCAAAGCTGGAATACAGATGTATCTGTGCCAGGTGGTGTATTTACTTATGCATATTAGAAATACTTCCTTAAGTACTTCTGCATTCTTGAACAGAGCTGGAATGTTGCCTGACCTCTGTTGCCTCATTTCCCCCCCAACTCCCATCTAATCTGGAAGAGTCACACTTTGAGCACAGATTTGACTTGCACTAAAAAGACAAAAATAAAGTTTTAACAACTGTTTTTTTTTTTTTTAAGTCTTTAGTTGTTTTATTATTATTTTAGTTGTCTAAATGACCAGGTGACGGTTATGAGGGAAACTTTTCCATAAAGAAGTCTCATGTTGGTGAGTCACTGCGTGCATGCAGCTCCAGCCTGGTGGCATTCCACCTGTGTTCAGTCTTGCAGAAGAAGAAGGAGAAGAAAAAAAAACCCATCCGAGAGCCACCGAGTTACGTCAACCTGAGCCAGACCCGTTTGTCGAGCTGGACTGTTTTCTGCCACACGACGAGTGAGTTGTTCGCCTCCAACCCAGAAACCACATTCTGCGCGCGTCCTGGACGCACAAAGGAGGCGCGCTGTGGGTCCGGATGCAGAGAGGGGGAAAACATCTCGATTTCCTCTTTTAAACACAATAAACTGACACTGAAGTCGCAACCAGAATGCGAGGCTGAAGAAGACAATTATTTGGAGATATTTTTTTTTTTCTCTGTCTCTCTCTTTCGTTATTTATTTATTTATTTTTTTATTTAAAACTTGGCGATGGATGAGGTGAGTTGGCTTAAATCAGCCACGTTACGTCTTACAATAAATACTGTTCAGGTAGAGACACGTGTTCAGCTGCTGTATGTTAAGGTGACTAGTTTAAATGTTTCAACAGAAGCTGCATTGATGTGTAAACAACTTGGACACGTATTGGTCCTAAATCTGGCTCAAACTGGTCATATATATATATATATATATATATATATATGCTACATGGAGGCTCATGCCACTTGCCTTTCTTATTTTTGTGTAACAGAAATACACAAAAATATAAAGGCTGAGGCATTTATAAACTAAAAATAGTGGGATTGTTTGTTTTTTTGAACCATTAAAACAATATGCCATCTGCAAAATATTTCCAACACCTTTCATATGAAAAAAGGAGCAGAATCACGTTAAAACCCAGATTTGGATAGATGTCAAATGTGGCAAAATGTGTTTATGAAACAAAACGAAAAACAAAAAATAGGGTGTGTGTGTGTGGGAGGGGGAGTTACCCCACCCACGTTCTGCACAATTCTCCCTAAGGGCAAAAATTTATGTGTACATGTTTCTATGACATAAGGTCAGAAATAAAAACAAATGTTTGGCCCGGTAAATGTTGTGCGTAGACTTTGTAATCCAGAACATGCTGCTGAAAGATAGCTGTTTCACTTTTTGTCTGACACTTTTAGCAAGAGGCTCCGTTAGACTTCCAGGCGCTGAGGGCCAAGTTCCAGGACAAAGAATTCCTGCTGGGGCCGCCGAAGCACAAACCTGTTATCCCTGAGAAGCCAAAGGTCATCCCTCCTCCCCTTAGCCCCACTCAGCACCTTCCGCCGGGAGCACGCCCCTCCCTGATCTCCTCCATCAACCAGGCCTTGGAATCAAAGTCGGTCAATGCCCCCAATGTGGTATTCAAGGATGAGAACAAGGACAGCAAGAAGATTTTTGTCCATGGTAACTCAAAACCCAGAGACAATTCTGATGGGAAGACGAAGGAGAGTAAGGACAAGACAAAGGAAAGCAAGGAGAAGTTGAATGAAAACTCATTGCCTCACAAGGAGAAGAACAGAAAGAAGCTTCCGCTCTTTGGGACACAGAAGGAGAACGCAGTCGAGCTGGAGCAAGCCTCGCTTCCCCCGAAGGCCAAAACACAGAGGAAGAAGAATATTCTGGGTTTCATGAAGTCTTCCAAGAAGGATCCAGCAGGGACCTCAGCTGACTCAATCCTAGACTCTCCGAACGTGAACCTCCCTGGAGCTACACCGCTGATCCCATTGGCTTCTGACGCTGACGAGGAGGAGTCTATATACTCGGTACCGAAGCAGAACCCACGAAAGATCACCATCCCTGAATCCAATGCTACAGTGGACCAGACACCCCTCTCTCCAATTCCCGACCCTCCCGACTTCTCTCCTCCACCTGCCATGATCCCACCTACCCCAGCTTTCAAAATCCCACCCCCACAGAGTGAAACCCCACCTCAGCTTGAAACTCCTGCTTTGTCAGTTTCTGACCTGCCCAGCCAAAACCAAATTGTTCCCATTCCTTCCACTGACGCTCCCCGTCACCCAACCATTCCTGCTCCCTCTTCTCCACTTGCAGCTCCCTCCCCTTCAGATCCTTCTCCTCAATCCACTGCTCCTCCTTCCCCTCCACCCAGAGCTGTCCGTGTCTCACCCGCAGCTATTTTATCTCCTCCACCGAGTTTTGCAAACTGTGATCCTTTCCCCAAGTTCTCTGCTCCCTCCACCGAGCTTCAGGCAGTAGCTGGTTCTGACGTGGAGGTGGCACTTTCAGCTGCAGTGGAAGCGATGGACTCTACTCCTTCCAAACAAGAACGTCCCATCTCTGCCCTGTCCGCCCTGGAGAGGGCGGAGGACATGAATAGTGGGAAGAGAACCCCTCCGAATGACCCGCGGATCTTAAGCGCTCTGGAGAAGGCGCGCAAGAAGACCTCCAGGTAGAACTCCCTTCCAGGAGCTTGGTTCATTCAGCCAAGTTTTGTATGATCACTTACAAGTATGCTTCATCTGCTTCCAGCCCCATGTCTAGCCCCACTCCTCCACCCAAAGACTTTCCTTCTCACCTGAATCCCGCCCTCAGCGACGCCGAGTTCCCGCCCTTCGAGGATGAGGGAAAGAAACTCCCGTCAATCAAAGCAGAAGTTAACGGCCCTGATCACAGTGAGTTTCAGCTCAGCTTTGTGTCTTTCAGTCTGAGTCTGTTTCACCTCAACGTGACGAGCAGAACAAACTTCCCAATGATCAGGATCTCAGGTACGTGCTGGATTGCGACAGAATTTGAAGGTTTAAACTGAAGCAAAAGCATAGTGGTATTCATGTATAGGTGTTAGGTCTATTGTTTGCGTGGGTAGTATCACAGATTTATTCTAACAAACAATAGACCTAACATTCTTCTTCGGTGCCAGAAACAACTGAGCTGAGGTGTGAAGGTATGACAGCTATGACAGAGCTGCTGAGTTTCTTTAACGTCTGACAAGCAGGACTCAAATTTAAACCAGACTCTCGGGGAGATTTTATATCCAGCTCATGAATTAATTTTTACCTTTTTATTTTCTAAATCACATTCTCCTAAATGAAACATGGAAAAACTGTTTGAGGAAGTGCTTGCATGTTAGAGTTGCTGATTTATTTTGTACTCTTACCTTTTCTATATTTTTATCTTTTCTAGAGCAGAAAATTAAGTCAGAAAACTTGAAAGTAGACCAGACACAATACAAGGAAGACTTTGTACTGACAAATGTATGACTAAAGACAACAACCTCCACATTGTTTGACCAGTTGGGTTTCCATGTGACATCAGTTTTCCGTTCCAGTTGTTTTTTCTTCCTCTCTTCCTGATTTCATAACGCAGACTGTAGAGTTTTAAAGGGATGTGTTAGACTGGCATAATGTGAGGTCCTACGAAAATAAACACGGCAACTTCATTTTGTCAGAACATTTCAGCAAACAAAGTAATTCAAAAAGCTTTCCATTATGAAAACCAAACAAAAAGGAGTTTGTTGTAATGCTCAATCAAGGAAAACCAGATTACAAAGCACAATCATTGATGTTTCAGGTAACATTACATATAGAACAATCAACTCTCAACTAAATGGGGTTTTTAACCTTCATTTATAAGAACTCAAGAAGCATTTGTATTAATGAAATTAATGGTTCTGTTGTCTGCAGCGGACGATTTCGTATCACTGTTTGTAGAAAAAGTGAAGAAGTCATCAAAGCAGCGGAAAGATGACAGCTGATCAAACCGGTGTTTTGCAACTGATTTTTTTAGAAATTTACATTTAAATAAAACACTGTATTAACCAGTATTAGCAATCAGCCCGTTAACAAAAGCGTGAACTTTTTCTATGTAGAGTTCTTATTTTGGCCTGCTGGCTGTAATCCATGGCTCTGAGTAAAACCAAGCCAACTGGCTGTTATTAGCATACACGCTAACTTAACAGATAACTCCACATATAGACGTGGATTTGAAGGTGTTGGAGTTGTTGTCACATTCCTGGTCTGACTGGCCTCTTTGGTTTGGGTCAAATGTCTAATGATCAGGTCAAGCAGGGGGGGGTTCCCGCCTGACTGTCAGCATACATGCTAGCATGCAAAGTAACTATGATTAGCACTATTAGCTACTAAGCTAGCCAAGAGAGGAACACTTTCTGAGAAGTGTGTAGCATAACGTTGTGTAGAAACACATTTGTAGCTCGGCTGAGAAAACGCTGGATAAAGTATGAGTCTTTATCCAGCTAACCAGCTGTTAGCCTTCCTCTGCTATCAAGATGTCTTTTCCACATAGTCATGGTGATATGACATCTCTGTACAAGAAGAAATACAACAACTGCAAAACCTCACGTCAGCAAATTCAAGCTGCCCGTTCAATGTGAGACGTTAAGGTGTAAATCAGCTGAACAAATGTAAACTATCGTGATGTGATTTCTCGCAGGGGCAGCTTCTCCGGCATTGCAAAGCTTCGTGGAGGAGGAGTCTAACCCTCCCCTAGTCGCGGTCGCGGCTCCTCCACCCAGAGACGTCCTACCAGACCGAAAGACTTTGGGTCCGGCTCCGGAGAAACCCAAAAGACCTCACTCTGCCAACTTGAGTCAATTCGCCCCCCCTACTCCTGTTATACCTGAAGGTAGTTTCACATCCACCGACTTTGCGCTTGGAAATCCTTTCCATTCACTCTGGGATGCATTTCTCTGTCTCTGCCACGCAGAGACTCCGGTTCCACTTGAGTTTTTAGAGGCCGAAGCCACAGGATTTGACGATCTGGAGGATGCCTACAGCCCGGAGCTGCCGGTGTCCGAACGCGGGAACGAGGAGCACACGGGTGCCGACGTTCCAGACGGACCAGCCCAGTCAGAGTTTTATGGCAACGGGACAACTCACCCAGAAACAGAGGGCCAGACTAAAACAGCATATGGAGAAATTAAGCCGGTCACTCCTCTGCAGGAACAATCCCTGAAGCCCACCGAGGAGTAAGATCAGGAAGTTCAGCTACATATCTGTTCAATTTAAAGTGGCGAGCTGCACCCCACGAAACTGTGTTAATCGATGTTTTGTTCTCCGTAGCCCTCAAGCACGACTCCAAAACATCTACGAAAGCAACGACGACGTGTACGAGTCCATTAACGTCAGTTCCGGCAAAAAGAAGGCGAAGAGCAGCAACGGCAAGAAACGCAAAGAGGCCCCAAAAAGTGAGTCTGACACATTCTTCTCATTTAATACACTCTTAAGCTAGAAATCGATATTAAATCTTGGAGAACTGACTGGAAAAATTGCATTATGGAAAAAATATACTGGACATAAACATACTTGTTGTTGTTTTGTGGTTTTTTTTGCAAAACAATTTTGTTTTGCATTTTACAAGCACAAGTCGAACCTTTTGTTTGCTTTGATCCACAGATCCATATGTCGAGACTGGACAGGAAACGGTAGGAGTTTAAAGTCTTGTTAGAGTTTCTGCATGTTCACTTTTGTCATGTTGCAACTGCAGCTCCAGATTTTGGGTTACACCTCGACTAGAGTCACATATATCAAAACTGATTTTTTTTTTTTTTTTTCTACTTTTCTCAATACCGCAGTCAGATTGAATGGAGAGTGATCACCTCATCTTTTTTTTTTTTTTTTTAAAGATTTCCCTCAGATTTTCATTTGGGATTTTGGCCCTGACTTTGACTGAGCCGTCAGTCAGTCGTTCTGTTGCAGCTCTGGCTGCGTCATTGGTGTGGTGAGCGCTGTTAGTTTTGCTTCTTTGTCGTGTCTGATTCACCAACTGCATCTAAAATGTCTCGTGGATTTCTTTAAACATTTCACTTCCTCTTGACATTGTGACAATAAAAGATGGATTTTACAGGAGCAAGTTATAGATTAATGAGTTAATCTAAAGTTGACCAATCTCGTCGATCGACTAATGATTCATTTTTGAAAGGAAATTTTCTCTTGTATCAGGAGGGTCGACCATCTTTCCGTAACACGCTGTTTTTCCCATAACATATTGAATTAAAAAAAAAAAACATCCTGAAATTTTAACATTATTTGTGTCAGCTGTATTAAATACTGACTGAATAAATAGAAAATTGTGGTTTTCTCACCTCATTAAACGTATTTTTAGGTTGCTGAAGAGAAAAAAGGTGAAAAGAATAAAACATGTGCGACACTTTCGCTCCAAGAAGTGCATTAAATCACGACATTCCTCTAAATCGACCTCGCTCATCTGCATTACGTTTATTTATTTTTTTCTATCTATCGTGTTACAATTCTTCTGTTATCCCCGCCACTTTTCTTGTCACCGCATCCTCAGTAGCCTTTAATGAAGGAGGTGACGCCTGCTCCGATATGCATCCCAGATCTACTAAAGTGAAACTTAAGGAGCTTGTCGAGCGTTTATATTCCAAAATCTGCATCCCGCACCGGACTCCGTCTTGTCTTTCCTGGTCACGGGTGGAGTTCATTCTCTAAATAGGTTCAGAAAATGCGTATATGCTGTGGCTGCAATGTGGCAAAATGTGAAAACGTTTAAGGCATTTTTCATACTCTCAAAGGGCCTTCACCTTCGAAATCAGAGCCGGAATGACTTTTTGTTTTTATCTTAACGCAAATTAATTCTCATCTCTGTGAATATTTACAGTTTCAGGAGAAAACCAAGACGAGCAGGTTCGGCAGGTAGGACCTTGCTGTTGTTGTTGTTGTTGTTGGGTTTTTTTTTTTTTTTTTTCTGGACCCACTTCTCCAGTTTTCATTCCTCCTGCTCTGCCGAGAGTTTCTGAGGAGAGAGTCGCGTTTCCCTCCCTTGTAATCACCCCCTGCCACTCAGACAGGAAAAACAACTCTGGTAAAGGACGATGACGTCTCCTCTTCCCGCAGGAGCGAGAAGAAGCACGCCTCAGAAAAGTCGGACGAGAAGGAGCTGAAGAAGAAGGAGAAGCAGCGGCTGGAGAAGGAGAAGAAGGAGCTGAAGGAGAGGCAGGAGCGGGAGAAGAAAGAGCAGAAGGAGAGGGAGAAGAAGGAGAGCGAGATGAAGAAAAAATTCAACGTGAGTCCTGTTACTCTGACAGAAAACAGAAAGAGGCAGGTCGGAGGTGTGGAAGGCGACTGAGTGGCAGAGGAGGAGGGTGGAGCAAGTGTCTGGCCTCTCAAACCTGTCAGGATTCATTCCTCGCCGCGGAAGAGCCGGGCAACATGTGCAGCATGACTAAACACGAGTTTCACCGCCGGCAACACCTTCCTCACATTAGAGATTTTCACTCAGACCTCTGTTTATGTAGCAGAAATGTCGGGACAAGAGTTCAGTTTCCACGGAGACCGGATGATAAAAGGCCTTTCAGGATTTTAATCACCGGTCCTCAATAGCATCAGACGACGGGCGAGACACAAACAAATGAATCATTTCGTGCAAACTGGTTTCAACTGCCGTGTTCAAGCGTCTGTTTTCCTCAGTGGCTCTCAGATGAGCGTGTGGGTATTTTCTGTTCGTGTCTTAAGTCCAACTATAATTTCAAGATCGGTGATATCTGGTTCAGGCAGCACGCATACGGTCGCGAACGGACACCTTTACCAAATTACGCTTCTTTTTTTATTTCGCTTACTCGACATTTTTAGCATAAGTATGCTTTAGCGTCGTCGTTGGGATGCAAAGAGGGCATCGCATGCTTCTTTGTAACTCCCGCTGGGAGAGCACAGATCTAAAGTCGTTCGAGGAGCAGCTCTAAAACAGAGACGAAAACGTCTCTTAATGTGTTACGATAGAAATGAACAAAACACTAGATGGAAAAAAATTTAAAAAATGAGCAAAGTTTCACAATTTTTCCACGTCAAACTGGTTTGGGCTTCATACCTGGAATCCCATCAAATTGCTTGCTGACGAGTTTGTTTTTTTTTCCCCATGACTCATCACTTTACTGCAGCTGTAAGATGATTGCTGGTCCTGATGTGGTTGCAAAGTGTTTCATAGTCTGTATGAAGCTAAATGACAAATTAACGTTGAGAAATATCTGAAGAATGTGTTTTGCCCCGGTGTCTGAAACAAAGCGTCGATCTGAGCTGCGACATTAGTTAGTTCAGACATTGACCCTTCCCCCCCCAAAGCCTCTATTTCAACTCAGTCACTTTCTGTGCAAACAGTTCATTTAGGGTCTTTATAGTGGTTCCTCTTGTTAATGCAGTATTCTTCAGTGGGCACAGTGGTGAGTTGTGTACTCATTTTCTTTTCCTTTTTAATTACTGTTAAATGATCCCGCCAGATTGGATTTAATTAGCATAGCATGACTACTTGGCCGTGTTAAAGCAGGGCCGCTGAAAGCAGGGCCGCTGTGCAACGTCTCCGTTTGTGTGTTTCAGGTCACAGGGCAGGAGGAAGCCATGTACCAGGCAAAGGTAAAGGTCACCACGAAGGGCCGTAAGCACGATCTGCCCGTCAAGAGCGGCGACGTCATCAGCATCATCCGAACCACCGAGTGCCCCAAGGGGAAGTGGCTGGCCAGGGACGGCAGCAACACCTGTGAGCCGCCGGCAGAGCGTCCGTCTCCGGGAAAGAGAACGCGACGAAGCGACTCGCCTTCAAAACAAATCTGTGTTTGTTCTCTCTAGACGGGTACGTTTCTGTGGATCACGTGGAGATGGACTTTAAGGAGATTTTGGAGCTGGGAAAGAAGACTCCCCGCAACAGCGCCATCATCGAGACCGACGCCACCACGGGCGGCAAGTACGTGTCCCCGCCTCAACGGCGAGTCCGTTAGCAGGTGGAGGAGACGCCGACGCTGTCCTGACGGCCGGCGTCTGCTTTCTGTTTCTTTCGCAGGGTGCTGAATCACTTCAGTCGTTCGCCGGAAAGCTGTAAGTGTTTGCGAGTGGCGCTCCTGATTGGAGCGCGCGTCAAATCGGTCGGCAGCCGTTTGACGCAGAACGCTCCTTTATGCTGTCCTTGATGTGTTCAGTCTCGGATGACAGCGAGGAGTGGACCTGTGACGACGAAACGCTCTCGCCCAACCCCGAAGCTTCTGACCAGTTGCCAGGGTAACCTGACATCCTCTCTGTGAAAACACAAAGTCCTACCAAGTATCGTCATCTGGTTTCTAGAGCAAACATCTTACGCACTTGAAATAAGACAAAACTAACTTAAAAGTAACTTTTCAGCAAGATATATAGGCATATTTTAAGAAAATACCTGTAAATGGAAAAATATCCTCCTATAAGTGAAAGTATCTGGATGTAGGACTTGTGCTTCTTTTAACCCACATTCAATAATTAATTTCTTAAATCAAGCTTGCATATCATGCTGAAAAGTTACTTTTAAGTGAGTTTTGTCTTATTTCAAGCGCACGAACGAGACGAGACAAATACTTCGCAAGATTTTGTTGCCTGATTACCATCTTAATCACTTTTTTTTTTTTATCTTTTTTTAATCTTCTCTTTCCTCCTCAGGCTTCATATACGGACTATCTCCATGCCAGAGATGGGTAAGACAGACATCATATTTGTTGCTTTCTAGACACATTTTATTACAACAGGTTGGCAAGTGTTTGATTTTAAAATCCAATCACTCTGCATGCCTCTTGAACTGAACCACTGCCACTTGTTAACGCTGATTGGTTCTGTTTCGTTTTCTCTTTAAAGGAAACCAGCACCTCGACATAAACCACCAGCACAGTCACAGTGACTCGAGCGAAAACCCTCAGATCCAGTGAGTTCGTCTTCTGATACTTTTGAGCCGAAAAACGAATAAAAGTGTTTAAAAAGCTGTATCGTGTGCGGCTACCTTTGCGCCAGAGCGAGACAAGAAGCGCTTCACAAGCTGGCGACGTTCTTCAGCTCTTCGAAATCTGTGGATCTGGCTCCAAGGTAGGTGCTTTATAAACATCCTGATTCTGTGCACAGTTTAAACTTCACTGATAACTCACTTGTTGTTTTTGTTTTGTTGTTTTTTTTTTTTTTTTTTTAACCAAGTGAGCCCAAACTAGAAAGGAGGAGTAAGTTCAGCTCAATCCATCTTATTTTGAAATTGTTAGCTTTATTACTTTTGTTTTTGTTTTTCTTAATAATTTCTTAATCTTCATCCTGGTTTCTCTGTAGGTCCTACCCCTCTGCAGGAAGAAGCTGCTAGTGCGTAAGTAGCCCAAAACTAACACACACACACACACACACACTAAAAAAATCCCAGACATCTTGCTCAACCAGTAGAAAGACAGGTTCCCTTCTTTCTTTTTTTTGTTTGAATGAGCTGCTAAGCACGAAAAGATGTGAATGTGTTAGTTTGTGTGTCTAAGAGAAAATCAGGTCCGAGCCTCCCAACAAGCTGGGTCCTGTTCAGACCAAGACACATTGCGACGAGGCATGGCCGAGCTACACGGTTTAAGGTCCGCCTTTTTAAGAAAAAGGTCTCGGCTTCAGGTTAGGTTTGAAATTTTCCGTCATGCGACCTTAGTTGTTAAATTCCGATTCGTGCAGCTCGCAATTATTTGAACACACGGGGTCACTCGTGGACCGCGTCTTGGGCATTGGACTTTCAATAAGTGGACCGCAGATGAAACGCTGAAGAAAACAAGCCAGTGATGTCACTTTAAAAGCAACACACCCCACCCTGATGTGGCAGAACATCAAATTTTAACCCCTTAATAGACACACACTACATAAAACAAGTGTGTGTGTCGTGAGTAATATACATATTTCCACAGGCTGCAGAACATTTCCTCCTATTAAGACCCAAGTTAGAAGTGTTTTTTTTTTTGGTTTGTCAGAACAAAATAACAGAATTGCTCAGGTTCAATGGAGCAACACCCATCACTGTTATAAAGCCGATGCTGGGCAAGGCAGGTTCATTTTTATAGCCCAATTCCTTCACAGGGTAATTCCAGGCTTCAAGGAATAGAAATAAGGCATACATCAAAAACATGGACTATAAATGAAAAACACTGTAATGCAAATTTAGACTAATGAAATGATAAACCTGTCTTTGGACTTTATGGATGAGCGGTCATAAGCAGGAATGTTTTCAGTCCTGGTATAAAGAACAGCTTCTGCACATCTCGGGTTTTCAGGCAGCTGTGTCCAGAGAAATGAAATACTGCTTTCTTTTGTTTATGGGATGAATAAACATGGGTAGGTGCGTTATGCATTCAGTCATGATAAATACATATATATATTTTTTTTCAAACAGGCCACAGGATAGTTCAACTCAGGAGACAGAGTTTGACCCGTCGGCCGTCATTTTACCTCCTCCTGACATGTACGCAGACTCTATTCCGGACTCATCGCTGTACAGCGAGGTGAGGATAAATCACACAAGACGCTCCCAACGTCTGCCTGCCTTCCTGATATGTTGAAACGATGCTTCTTTCTGTTTCTACCAGCAAATCCAAAATCTCCCACGTTGACCAGGATCTTCCTACTGTGGCAAGCTGCAGCCATGTGATCCTTTGCCAAAAAAAAAAAAAAAACAAAAAGAAAAAAAAACGGCATCTTCCTGACTTCGATATTTATCTGAGAACCGCAAATATGGATCAATACACTGAGGAGTGAACCAGGCAAATGGATTGGTTACTGCTGTTCCTTGAAGATGTTGGTGTGAGGATTCTTTACGTTGGACCTAGATGAAGTCTCCTTTTCGCAAGAGAGGACATAAAAGCGACAATAAAAATCTTTGCAGACCGACACAGGCTGGACAATACCAGAAAAGTACAACTTGTGGTGGAAGTAAAGGATTTATTAAACTGTAGTTTTTCTACTTTCATATGCAAACTAAGGGAAGTCTTGCAATCAACTTTTCTTGCTCAAATAACCCGACAAGAGCCTGAATCTTTTGTCCTTGACTGCATGAAGCGTCAAGAAGAGTAGGATCGTTCTTCTCTATAGACGTCTCAGGGTTTGCTGCAAGGGACTGAATATCTGAAATGAGCCAAGACGTAAATAACCACCTTCTGCTTTCTCCAACAATCTAACAGTTTCCACAGAATTATCCAGAACTGGTCAGTTTAATTTCCAAGTGTTTGAATCACTGTTTGTTTTTAACTTTACAGAGATCTTTTTCTTCAGATAACCACTGTAGCTTGTTTAAGAGTGTGTATCTATTGTTGCTGTGATATTTAAATGATCACTGATGTAGAAAATGATAGTTTTGTTTTTTTGAAGAGAGATTCAGTGAAGTTATCAGTAACAGTTCCCTCAGCCGTAGTAGAAAGGTGAATGTAGCGCTGGAAAGTTGCCCGTTTTAGATTGCAAAAAATTGCTAAGCCTGGGCTATCTACTAGCTTCCACATTTCTATGGACTCATTCACTTTTTTCACAACTCACTGCAAAATGGCATCTTTCCAACAAAGGTGAAGGAGAAATTGCTGATAACTGATAACTTCACAGAAACCTCACTTCAAAAATTCCAGACTGCTAGATTTACTGCCTTGCATCACATAAGATCTAAGGACCGCGATGTTAAATGTGTGACTTCAGAATGCCGTTAGCGTTTCTCCAGGTCTAACGTCTGGATAAAAACATCAACATCCAGCTTTCTTTCCTGCAATTTAATGGTTCTGCAGGTGTCCAAGTCGTGTGCCTCCGATGCGTCCTCAAAATCCGATGTAAAAAGTTAAAAGTGTGCAAAAGCTCGGTAGTGGAAAGACACTTGATAACGACATTGCTGTTTTTGCATGTTTGTTTTTATTTTTTAATAAATACTCCTTAAAGTGCAAGTCATAACAGTAATATCATGCAGTGCATAACAAGGTCCAAACCCCAATCTTAGACACAAAGATGGAGAAAGACAAGCACACGCACACACACACACACACACACAGACAGACAGAAGAAAACACCTTTGTACAAGATAACAGTAAGTAATGTGTGCCCACACACACACACACACACATCAAACACTCACAACGTAGACGGGGTTGTTTAAGGTCACCATTTAACTACAGCTAAACAGAGAATAGCTTTGCAGTGGAAAACTCTCCCTTTGGTAATATCTGTATTTCATGAGGCCTGCTGGCACGTTGCTGAGGATTCAAGAGTAACATGCCACTGCAGCTGTAAAAGGTAGAGAGCTACACCTGTTGGTAAATACTGGTTATATGAGAAGAGTTTGTGTTCATCCGACCCATCTCTTCTGTAGAACCCTTCGCGTCTTCCATAGATTTTGTGCACCGTGTTTTTGGGGGTTTTTTTGGGCAGCAGTGCCGCGGGCCAGTGCATATTTGTAGACACAATCTGTGTTATGAGGAGAGTCTGGGTTATACAACTGCATGTGTGTGCAAGTAATAAAGGGTTTCAGCAGTGGATTAAAATGTACAGCTTGCACCGTTTCAAAAGAAAATGCTTCAGAAAGTCTTCATTCCCTTTAAAACTCAAGACTTCAGACCCAGACCGGCGGTCCAGACTCAAACCCTTCAACATTACGAAGACGAGTGCTGGGCGGCAACATGTCACAGTCGTTCCAGCAGTGGTAGATTTAGCGACGGGGGATGTTGCTCACCACCCGGGGTGGCAGGCTAGGAGTGTGGTGTGGACGCACAAGAAAGCTTATGATTAAGATAGGGGAAGCATTTACTGGTTTTGATGATTTCCAGTTAAGAGGTTAAAATAGGCTTACTGTAGACCGACCAAATAATTCTGCTTAGTTACATCAAACTGTAAAGATTCACAGCTGTGTGCCAATATTTCCTTTTTAGGGTTTAGTGTTTCTCCTGGGATGCACAATATTTTGAAGTCTGAGATCGTCGCACTGAAATTTAAAGCAGCCTCAGGTGATTGAAAAAGTGGTTAAAGCTTAATTTAAACAAGCACCTTTCAAGCTAATTACAGCACCACCACTCCGACGGTACAGAGAATCGCAAGTCTGAAAGAATCCATTCAGTAACGTGTGCGAGCGCTCCTGGAGTGCGGCGCAGTGAACTGCTGAGCCCAGTGAAAAGAGTGACGGTGCAGACGGGACAGTCAAGAGGAACCAAACGGGGCAGACAGCATCTCAGATGGCAACAGTGCATAATCACATCGAGGTCGAATTGCTCTGACTCCAGCATCTCTGACCTTCCGGGCTTTAAATGTAAAACGCACGACGAACTCTCCCTCTGACCTCCGGCACACAACAAACTTTCACACAAACGTTGCGTTGCATCCTTTAAGGCATCTGTGGGCAGGTTTCTGTGGCTTCCGCTCTCCTGCGGCAGTGACACACCATCTCACACGACACACACAAACACACACACACGCGCGCGCAGAGTTGCTGATCTCCAGATTGACCGCCTCACTCCGATTCGAGGGTTTTAGTCACGGCTTGAAAAGTCAGCGCGAAGACGCTTGTGACCCTGAAGCGTTCCAGAGCCACGTCCGTTGTTATTCGGCTCAGCGCCGACTTCCTGATGTCGCAGGCCTCTGTGTTTTCCTAAAATGAAATTCTGTTCAGGCGCCGCTGACAAGTCGAGCGGCAGCTTGCTTTATCAGAGGCTGCGAGTGTGCCGAGCGTCGGGTGAAATGACACAGGTGTGTGTCGCGGTCAGATTGCGTGTGCGTGTGTGTGAGCGTGTGCGGCGCGGGGCAGTTTCAAGCAGAAAAATCAATGTGGCTTCCAACTGTCTGACGTGCTTCGTTAAATTATTCAATAATTCGTTCAGTGGAGATGTTTCGAATGAAACTAGGGTTCGAAAAAGAAAATCTAAAAATAAATATGAATCTGATATCTAAATAATATTCTTTTTTGGTATATATTTCAATCTACAATAAAATATAAATATACATGGATAACAAAAACCTCCTGTACTAGCATTATAAAACTTGAAATCAATGAAGGGATGTTCCTCCAGACGCAGCTGCAACAGCCGTCGGTAAGACAAGCGGCAGAACTGACCTCGGATCAGCGTCTGAGGCCGACTCAGCAGGATGTCCGGTCGTTACATTGTTGACGCAGCTGATGAAGGACTGAGGGGATTTGTGACGGTAAACCCGACCTGTTCTGACCTCTCCCTTATTTTGATTTTTTTTTTTTTTTTTTTTTTCCTTTGACTCCCACAAGTTCGTCGACAGACCTCAGATTTTGCAGCCATTAGCCCTCAAACATCCCCACCGACTCCCGGGTTAGCAAGGCAGTTCGCGATTCAGCAGGTTCTCAGCGAGCCAGCGTGGTGATGAGGCTGGCGCACATTTCGAAGAAGTCCATGGTGTGAGAGCCCTGACGCGCGGCGAGCAGTGGGGAGCTGCCGGACAGCGAGCCCGGCAGGGAGGAGCTGAGCTGGGGCAGGTCGATGGCGGGGCTGGCCGAGTCGATGCTCAGTCGGGGTCTGTGGAGGCCGGCGGTGGAGCCCGATCGCTGAGGGGTGGACGACCCAGATTTAAAGCCGACCGCCTCCATGATGTCGTCTGTGGGTGACGTCACGCCAGATCGACAGTGCAGTAGCATTAGGTAACAGATAATTGAATTCCTATGAGGCAAGCCTCAAAAGTGTGTGAGCTAAAAGTGAAAGCACCTTGAATGGGTATTTCTGACTACATGTTCTCACTTCATCTAATATATACAGACCAGATATTAAAAAAAAGGCTTATTTGTGTATAAACTGCCTCTTCTGACAAAATATTACTAAAAGCCTGGTAGTTGGTTTAATAATGACAAGTCAAAGCATGATATGCTCTTGTGATAAACCAAAAAAAAAAACAAAAAAAACAGCTGCAAATAAGACTGTATGTTTTTTTTATCTAACTTCCACACCCAGTGGTACGAGGGGCAACATTCCCAAAGCTCAGTTAGAGAACTCCAACACAGAGCAATATATTTGGGTCAGCCAGTCTCAGCAGCAACTATGGAGGCTATCTATTTGACAATCAGTTGTTCAAAAGTTAAAAAAAAGAAGTTGATGTCTGTAAATTTTGCATTTTGAGCAGAAATATGTTCACCGCTTACCATCGATGCTCTTGAAGTCGAGGAGGTAGGATCTGTTGTCAACCTGGTAGAGCTGCAGGCTCATTTTCACCAGATTTCCCGTCACTGCGTTCTTCCGGCAGACACGCAGATGATACGGGTTCACCACCTGTCAAACAGCAACCAAACGTAGACCTGCATGTTCACATCACGATTCTTTACCTCACAAAACAACAGCAAAAAACAAAACGCTGTTACCTTCCAGTCAAAGTTGAGTTGTTTCATGGCCCTGTACACCTCAGCCATGATGTCATACGGTCTGCTCTGACTCCTGATCCCCAGGTGCCATTTGGCTTTCTTCACCGCGAGCGGTTTGGGCCGGGTTGTGTTCAGGGCATCCAGAGGACAACGGGATTTGGGGCTGTCGGCCAGAAGCGGGGGCATCCTCTCTGGGTGGGGTTTGACGCCGGGGGGCAGCGGCATGCCTTCTTCTATGAAGGAGCCCTGCGGCGGACTGGAGGCCAGGTAGAACTCGCTGGCCTGGGTCATGATGCGTCGGTTATCTATGATGAGGTGATACGCTACTGCTAACTGATCCTACAAACGCAGAGGCACAATTGGAAACGAAATGTTTGACCTTTTTTGAAAATCAGTTTCAATTTACAGAGTCCTGAAAGTTTCTAAATAACATATTGCACACATTAAATATTTTCTGGCGTGAGAGAAGAGGATGCAGAGGATATGACTGAATGATCGCCAGATGATTTGCTGTTTCGACCCATGAAGAAGAAGTCGTTGCGTATTTTCTGACAACATGGTTCTGGGTACCTGTGGATCGCCGCTGTAGAGACTGGAGACCACTTCAGACTCGGTGCATTCAAACTTCTCACACACTTCCCTGACCGCGTCTTCGTCCAGCACGGTGGCATCGTACGACGGGTCCTCTGGGAACAGGTAGCCCGGCAGGTCCGTCTTAAACCACTCATGTTCCCTAACGGAACAAAGAAAAGCCACGTGCCAAAGTAATAATTAATGTACAAGAGCTGCAAAAACATGTTTGGTGTAGGAATTTTCAAGTGACAGGATTCTGAACAGGTCAAACAGCTTAAATATCTTCCCCTCTACAGCTTTTGGTAAACTTGTGGGATAAACTGAAGAGCAGCACACAGAAGAGGGGACACACTAATAATAGCGCCTTTAACTACCAAAGACTATTTGACCAGCGCTAAAAAGAGAGCATGTGTAACACAGAGGCCAGATTAAACTACAGCAGAAAACCTAAGCAGTGCCTATAAAAGGTTTTGGCTTCTTCAGATTAGAAAGAAAAGACGAGATGAGAGGAAAGATTAGTCTCCAGAAGAAGTGATCAGAGGTGGTAAGCGTTTTTATCCCCAAAGGAGAAAGTACCAGAGGCAGACGTGAAAGCTTGATCGCCTCTCTTAGAGAGGTGTGTATTTCTATAGTGTTGGCAGAAGTTTACCTAAAGGCATATCATTACAATGCGTCAAAAGTGTTTTTTGTTTGGGTAATCACTTTTGCTACCACAAGGGGAGGGGCAGCGTTATGCGCGACAGGTTTAAAGAGGTTGAAGTGTTGTTTTCAACATGCACCGAGCCCGTTTGGTTCCCTACTGGGACCAAACTGGCTTTACAGCAAATCCTTGGGGCTCAAAGCGGTTAATCAGCTGATTAGATTGGACTCGGAACGCAGCGTAACTCGTTACCTGATGTCTTTGATGGTGGCTCTCTTAAGTGGATCCACCTGCAGCATGAGCATGAGCAGCGACGCCACGGAGCGGTTCAGGTGCTCGGGGATGTAGAAGACTCCTCCTCTGATCTTCTTGAACAGCGTGGGGACGTGCTCGTCGTCAAAGGGCAGAGTGCCACACAGCAGGGCGTAGAGGATCACCCCACAGCTCCAGATGTCCACCTCTGGGCCTGCGTACAGCCTGAAAGAGATCGGAATGTGAATGAAGGCGCTTTTCACTGTGTTCGTCGGCAAGATGTGGAGCAAAGGCTGCCATAATCTGCCACATTTCTCTCTTCTAACAAAAACATGTGTATGTTTTGCTGAAATACAACATTCACACGTTGACACGTCCACATAAACACAAACTTGTGTTTTTGTCTGAAGCTTCTAGCAGACTACCAGATTTCAGTGTTAGTCTCATCCGACTAGAGAATCTTCTTTAATGTGTGTCTATGTTCCCAACATCAAATGTGGAAAAATTATTTATGCTAATATTAAATTTCAGAGAGGGGAACTCCATTGACAGGGCAGAGCAAACTTCTACAGAAGTTTGCCACACTTCTACAGATTTTTTGCTGTGAAAATATAAAAATAAAATATAAAAATAAAATAACAGCATTTTCCTTCCTCTTCACAACAATGGATGACTTTAAATTTGACAGTCAGATAAAATCCCAGTAAATAAACTTAGCCTGTAATATGACAATATAGATGTAAGCTGTGAAATTAAGCTAAAAATGGCTTGAGATTGGGCATAAAAACTTAATTTATTGCTATAAAATAAGTCACTGTAAGGTCTGTTTACGATAGTCTGGGAAAGTACTGGGCCACTCCTCATTTTTTTGTTTCATTTTGACAAAAATATAACATTGTTTCAAAGAGGTCTCAAAGAACCAAATCTTAACAGCTTTGAAATATTTTTCAATTTGTATTTTTCTCACAACAATGAGCTTTTTTCCCCCCATTTCTGGTTCTTCAAAAACAACCCAACACTTTTTATACTGGTCAACAAGCCACCTTGTGACAGGAATAAAAGCAGGAAATTGACTTTTTGTATTGGTAATGGCCTAATATTAGGCTGAACAATGATAAAAAACTCTCTAACAATTCAGTATGAGAATAACTTGACCAAAATTAAACGAGGTAAGTGACCTTTTTTTTTTTTTTTTTATTGTGATCAGAATGGAACAAAAGGCAGCCAACACCAAAAGCAAACCTGTTGGCTTCTCCTTTGCAAAGCAATACTAGATGTTTGTAGATTTATTTAAATCACTGCTTCTGTTATTGTCATTATGTCTATTTTTCAGACAGTGTGTAAAGACCGGAGGGGTGACTAAAGTGTTTCCTTCAAGCTTAATACCTAATAACATCCATCTGAATTATTCGTGTGATTGCAAATCTAAGCACACACCTTCCTGAGATGACCTCTGGAGCTGCGTAGTTGGGCGACCCGCAGCTCGTTCGTAAGAACTCTCCGTCTGACATCATGTTTGAAAGTCCTGGAAGCCAATCAGAAGGCAAGCACACATTAACAACAGTCTTTTATCACTCTGACAGCAACAGACAAGACCCAAAGAGCCCCCCGTGATCAAATTATTGCCTTTAATCCTTCGATACAGACAGACTAAATTGAATATTGCCATACGGCGAGGGCAGAGTTACACACTGTGGACACTGTGAGATCTTTATCCTCCTTCACCCACCAAGAGCCTAAGCTCTAAACACAAAGCTCTTCTAATTGGATGAGCCTCTCTCTGACTAACACAGCCTGTGCCAAACACCAAACATCAGACACGGTGCGATTTGCTGACCTTCACTTTATCTGTCCCTGAGCTCTCCCTCTCTCTCTGCTCATCAGAGTCTTTTAGCTCGAAGCCAAAACACTTCTCCCGCTGTAACCCTCAAACCCCCCCCCCGCCGATTCCTTCCCTATCAGATGACACTGGGCCTCAAGGCTTCCTGCCAGACTTGATATGAGACCTGGCCGTTGCTAAGGGACGTCTGGCTGCGCACGAGGACCCTCGCCTGTGTCAGAAAATATTTTCCTTCTTTCTTGCTCATATTTCGTCAGCCATTCTGTCTTCAGCCGGAAAAGTGAATTCTCCGACAGGACTCTGACGACGTCCTTATTCGTATTTGAATGACTCAGTGCAAAACTACAGTAACGCAATTCAAGCTTAATCAAACTTTTACTAAGTAACTCTGATTTAAATTCTTCCTAAATCGTTATGAAAGAGGGGTGTCCAAACTTTCAGTCAGTTAGGCCAAAATCGTCAAGTTAAAAGGATTTGAGGGCCAAAAAAAATGTACCTACTCATCAATAAACTAACTAATCAACACTTTAATTAAACAAACAAAGTAGTTAGATTTGTTGTTGGAAAGGGAAGTGTAAATTATTATAAATAAGTTATGATATTTTTTCATTGGTATGCGGGGTAATAAAATGTCTTATTAGAAGAAGTTTACAAATTTTCTAGATTTCTAGTTTGAAAAAACTAGAACAAAATGTATTCATTTCTGATCTGTAACATCACCTCTTTGTGAATGCTTGTTTTAGCAAAGTTTAATAAATTAATTAAACGAAGATTTGAGGGCAGCAAAGTCAAGTTTTGAGTCAAAGTCGGTAGACTTTTTTTGCAAATGCAAAAAATGTGGTTATTTAAAGACAAATAACTGGTGTTCTCGCTAACTCGCTAGTGTAAAGTTTTCTCTTGTAAACTTTACACTTTGTCCGTGACAAGTTTGCCCTCACTAAAAACAGAACATTTCTACGTACATCAAACACGAGGGTGCACTTTGGACGCCCCTGCTTTATGGTGTATTTCTCTGGGATCTCACCAAAGTCTGCAATCTTGGCGTTTTTGTTGGCGTCGAGCAAGACGTTCTCGGGCTTCAGGTCTCTGTGGACCACCATGTGCCTGTGACAGTAGTCCACAGCTGAGATGATCTGCTGGAAAAGACGGCGAGCTTCTGAGTCCTCCACCTAAGGGACATGGCGGGAATTAAAATGCATCAGACGACATGAGGCAGTTCAGCTTGATTTTCTGTTTTTCTTTTCATCCGAGGTTTTAGACGTGAGAACTGAGAGGATAACTCCACAATCTCTCGGCAACAAATTCATGTCTGATCTTGTGACTGTATTCCAAGATGTATTCGTAAACAGACTGAAAGTGTTGCCATGCAAATAGTTAAAGCTGCATTAGATATGATAGACATCAACATGACAACACCTTACTATTCTGAGAAAAGAGAAAAATTGCCTTTCTGTTAGAAATCAACAAGAAAATTGGCCAGTGATCAAAATCAGTCTGTTTTTCCCTCATCAACTCTAGTTATGCTCAAATACTCAACAATCTACTTTTAGGAAAATTCCTACCAGAATTATGGAGTGAACTGAAGCAAAGTAGAAACATACTTCAGTTTACGTACAAAAACCATATTTTAAACGGATATAAATCTGAAGAGTACTTGCTTATCCTGGACCTAATTGCTGTGTAGAAATTACAACTATTTAAGTTGTAGTTTAAGTTGTTGTTTTTTGTCAGATATGAGTCACAGAAACCAATAGAAAATGCAATCAGCTAGTCATCTCCTCTCCACATAGAGTCAGTATTTTCAAATAATGTATTTTTGGATTTCTACAGTAAAATATTTGTTCAGTTTCAAAAAGTAAAAAAAAAAAAATTCAGGCAAGAGTAACAAAGAGCTAAATAAAATGCTAATGGAATATATTTAGATAGAACATATTTTCTTGAAATTTATAAATAAACAACAGGAATTATTATTGCATCTATATGAGTTTGAAGATGCAGACTTATTACAAAAGCTGGAGTCCAGTTCACAAAAATCTGGTTTTGCCTGAGTTACTGACTTATTCTTAATAAGTATTTTCAGATCAAATTAACAGAACTGTTGGAAAGCAAACTATTTAACCCACTTCAGAAATCGCCTTCGTAATTTAACCAAGTGATTATGAATATTAATCTATACGTTAGAGCAGTTGACAGAAAGTAATGTTTTACCCTTCCGTTTTTGCAGATGTAGTCAAACAGCTCTCCTCCAGACACATACTCCATGACCATGAAGAAATCTGTTGGTGTACTTATTACCTGGTAGCTGGAACAAGAACACAATGTGTTAAGATGAGCTCACTCCAATCTGAATCACATCGTTGCCTCTAAACTCTGTTTATAAGTAGAGAATTTGTGCCCAACTTGACTGAGAACACAAAATAACAGCAAAGCCCGACTGGTGCAGGTAATCCTTTCATAAAGGTCGGGTTTATTACACCGCAAGATCAATCTCACAAATTGCTGCTTTAGGGAGATTCTGCACTTCATCACAATCTACTTCACTCCTGTTAGTGGAGCGCCACAGGTCCAGTACCGGTGGGGGGGGGGGAAATATACCAAACTAAATCTCAATCCTTTCCCCTCTATGTAAACATGCAAAGCTTTTCAAAAACCAATGAAGTCAAGTTAATAAAATCACTGTGATCCCAACATCTGGAATGTGTTTGGTCGTCCACCTTGCTTTGGTCTGCTTGTTGTTGTGTAGAAGATGCTGGAAATATATGCCTCTATCTAAGTCACACAGCTTTCTCGGGAAAGACCCGAGCGCTCACATATCTGTCACCAGCACACAGTGTGAAAGTGTGGACTAAATCCGACTCTCAGCTTAAAATAACACAGAAATTGTTGGGTGATTAAAAAAAAAACAACAACAAAAAAAACGAATAGTTTGTAAGTGAAGATTTCAAGAAATCTCTATCATCCTAAGCAGAGATTTGAAGTGAAAAAGTGGAGTAGATTACTTCACATAAGCCTACGCATGGGGGCTTGTGTGTGTTTACAGAAGAAGTAATGTTATTGTCGTTGTGTGTTCTGACTCGTGGGAACCCTGTAGGCATGACCCATACAGGACCGCGATAGTAAACAAGCAGGAACAAGGAAGCCACCACAAACAGGCAACACAGCATAGCACAATACCCGCATTAAACGCAGCTGATTGTAGAGTAAGAGCCGATAAGTCTGAAGCCAGCTGCTTGTCAGCAGAGAGGCTCTCACACTCGCATGAGGAGTGTGTTGTTCTCACTCTCCACTTACAGCTTGATGATGTGGGGGTGTCTGAACAGTTTGAGGTTCTGGATCTCCCGCTTGATTTTCCCCACGACATCGAGACTGCGGATCTTCTGTCTGTTGAGGATCTTCACGGCGACTTTGTGGCCCGTTAATTGATGTTGTCCGACTGCAACAGCAAAAACACAAGCAGGGCGTCGGTTTCATAAACATGTGGAGAGTTAAGCACAGAGTGTGGGCTTGACAACACGAGATAATTTGTGAAACTGCAACTGTGTAAACCTTTTGGGCTCATTGGCACTGTTGATGTGGGAAATAGGCTCACCGCCCAGGGCGGCATCGAGTCAGGAGTGGCACAAACAGAAAGATATGAAATAGGTTGAAACCTGAAAACTGTATTTCTTTAAAACACAACTTACTTTTTTCTTCTCATTTTTTGCATAATGAATACTCATACAAGATTAAATATTGATATATAAAAAACTAGTTCAACTTTCTTTGAATAATTGAAAATGATAAAGACCTGAATGCCGACTAGAGAGAAAAAAGATGAGGGAGATATTGGTGAGAGGTTAAATCTCATTTTACCTACGTGGAAAAGCAGACTGGTTTTATTTTTTTATTTTTTATTTTTTAAATAGCCAATGGGAGTTAAAGTTGTTTCAAATAAAAGGGCAAATAATCCACCTAAGTTTAGGCAAATGTTTTTGTTTTTCCCAAGATGTCGAAAGCTCTAGAAATCCATTCCTCTATGACTTCATAACTCAATTGAGTAAAGATAATATAAATTTAGCAGACTAAAACTAAAATGACAAGACAATTAAATTGTGAATAAACCATAGTATGTTTATTATGCTTGCCTTGCGAAGCATAACACACATTGTGGGTTTTGGCTCTTATTTTTCCTGTCTTTGTTGAGGCTTGCCGTACTTTTCTGTCACAAACTGTGAATTGATCATATTATTGCAACTGTCAACACTTTATTTTTATGTTTTATTTATTTGTTGTCGACGCTATGAAACAAATAATACATTTATAAAACATTAAATGCAATTAACTTTTTAAAATATATATACATATATATATATGTATATATATATATACTTATTCTAATTCAGCATTAAAATATTTATTCACAAATCCTTTTTTTATAATTTACCTGCTGTTATAAATGGTGGCTGAAGGTGAGTTAGCTTAAAACATAACTTAAGCTACACTCTGAGCAAACAGGCAGGGTGAAAAGGCTCACAAGGTCATTGTGAGAGCACCACAACTAGCCAAGAGAAGATAAATACCCAGCAACGTGCTTTTGAAGCACAACTCAGCGTACGTGAATGGCTTTCTTGCCTCGGCAACAAAAGCTAACCTGGTGTAACCACACTGAACTGCCACCCGGTAAAATCCGTTAACTCCATTTTTAGGCTCATGACCACCAAACTGGACGGTTCCTGCGTCTTTCATTGTCCCGATTAAAAAAATAAAAAATAAAAAATCCCACCGCAACACAAAGGTTCCGGTTTCTGACACAACAATGTAAAGATGTGTAAAATTTGGTTCATGTTACTACACCTGCCACAGCTGATAACCGTGACCACCGAGAGGTTCTTCGGTGAAAGAATTTGACTTTGAAGCGGTCGAATTCGCAGGCGACCTCTACGCAAGAATCCAGTCCGAGTCCGCGTCTCAAACCGCAGCGTTACGCTGACTGCGTACTGTCAAGTTCAGCACGGTACGCTATTACTGGAGGCAGGGCCACTGACATTAACTACTCCGACTGACAGCCGCAAATGCACACATTTATGTTTTGACGTGACACGAAAACATGACTTAACTCTTTACTTTCCCGAACGTCCCCACTCCGAGTGTGTCGCCGAGGATGTAATGGCCGATCTTTACCCTGCCTTCGTGTTTCTGTTGCTGCCGCTCTGCCATCTTCTCCGTTACCGACGGCTGGGCTCGCTCGCTCGCTCGCTCGCGCGCTGCGGTGCGGTGCGGTGGGTGCGCTGCTCGTCTGCTGCCTGTGGGGCAGCGCGGAGGGGCGGGGACAATTCTGACTCTTCTCGCCGCGAGGAATCACCGACGACTTGAAACCGCTGCTGCTTGAGATGAATG
This sequence comes from Poeciliopsis turrubarensis, assembly GCA_010277015.1. Lineage (NCBI taxonomy): Eukaryota > Metazoa > Chordata > Actinopteri > Cyprinodontiformes > Poeciliidae > Poeciliopsis > Poeciliopsis turrubarensis. Next base: position 632,341 of record VMRN01000035.1, read on the forward strand.
GAAAAGCGAGAAACAAGCATCCATCCCCAAGCAAAAATCCGTTCCCTCCAGAAGTCGTCTCATTATGAAATAGAAACCGTCTCAGTAGAGCTGTTCCGTGAAAACTTCATCATCAAAACGAACATGTCCTTATTGGGACATGGTGGTGGCAGCATTATGTTATGCTACGGGGATGTTTTTGTTCAACAGGGACATGGAAGATGTCCATAGTTGATCGGAAGGCAAAAAAACTGCAACAATCAAAAGAGAAGGAGTCAATTTAATCAGAGCACACGTTCTCTGGACTAAATGACTCGTCAACTTGTTGTAAAAAGATAGGTTTTCAGTTGTCTCTCTTGGACTTTACACTGTCTGAATTTATGACGGCATAAAGTCTAGAGTAGACTTCATGGTTCTCTTGAGACTCTTTCTGAAAGATTACTTTCTCTTTTTTTTTTGGCAGCTGGACCAGAAAATCTTTTTTTTCTTTGTAAAAATGTAAATTTATTAAGAGGCTTTTAACTCGATCTCCTGCAGTCCAGTCAATAAAGGTCCAGACTCCATTTGGTCTAAGTGTTTTGTCATGGCAAATTTGCATTTTATTTATTAATTTTGTTTTACATTTTTCAGCATGCAATTTACATAAAGGAATAATAAATACTGTGAGGCCCTAAAGGCTGGACTACAATACTTCCTAACTGTGGGTCTGCATGACTAAATGTGTCCATCACAGATGCTAAATGTAGGTTATACACTTAATCAGAGAAATGTGTGCATGCATGATCGTGTTTATAATGTGTTTTATTAACAGTGGGCTGTTTCAATTTCACATTTTTCCACGTCATTTGTATTGAGGAGTCTGTTGTTTTGCCAGTTAAACGTGGGCTTTCATAAATTGTAGGTGACATTTCATTTTAGCACATTGTAAGCCCACCGTACTGTACATTCACATTTACATATTTCTTACAAAAATGCATACGTTTGAATATTTATCCACTGAAAGCAACTTCGTAGCATGCTCATATTTGTCATTTGGGTCCACAAAGTTGGCTAGTAAAACTGATTCTGACATGTTTTAAAACAAAACAAAAAACTAAAACAAATTCACCAGTAAATGTGAACTACTTGAATTTTACCACTAGATGTCAGTGTTTGATCAATGCATCAACCGGGCTGCTGTGGGAACTTAAACCAGGATTGGAACAGGAAGGTTATATTACATTTATTAACCTTATATATATATATATATATATATATATATATATGTATGTTAGTTTTGATGCATAGCCCGGATCTTGTATATGTGTGCTTTTTAAACTTAAATCCCGCATTTTCTTTTGTATTGTGAAAGATAAAGCTTAGAAGTAACTTTGTTTTTTTTTCTTTTTAGCAACTCCATCACCTGTAGAGTCGCTATTTATCCACACTCTGGGCCGGGCAGATCCTGAGCGCGGACAGGGGCCCCGGGGGCCCCCGGGGGCCGCTGCCTGCTTCCCCCTCTCCGATCAGAGCTCACTCAGAAAGATATCCATGCAGGGGATGACGGCCCACCGCTAGTGGAGGGAAGAGGAGGAGGGCCGAGCCGAGCCTTGAAGCTGAGGGGGGAACTTAAGAGAGGAGGAGGAGGAGGAGGAGGAGGAGGAGGAGGAGAGGAAGGATTGATATAACCAGAGCGGCTTTCGATGGGCAGCGCAATTTTCTCTCGCTCCAAGAGTTTGAGCTGAGACCGATAGACGGGGAGCGGGCTTTCCATTCATCTCGGCCACAGAGAACGTTTTTCTTGCGCGGATCCGTTCAACTTTTCTTTTCTTTTCTTTTTTTTTTTTTTAACTTTCCCTGTTTTATTTGTCTTTCACGTTCCCCCCTTCTTATCCCGTTACTTCTGTCATCCACGACAAGCCGTCATAACCAAGAGATTCCGCGGCGTCTCCGAGGGGGAAAGTTCAGAGTTTCAAAGGACGCGTCCAGATCCTGACACTTCTTCCTCCTCTTCCTCCTCCTCCTCCTCCTCCTGCAAGACCTGCGGCGCGCTGCGGGATTCCGAGCCAAAAACCCGCGAGTCCTTCGATGCAACAGTACGTGTATGAGAAAGCGATGGCCCAAGAGACGAGGAACGGCGGAAGCTCCACGTTAAACAACAACAACGGCGTGGACAACAGCAAGAAGAAGCTGCTCGTAGCGCTCGACGTCTTCTGTCTCCTGCTCGGTAAGTTTGCACGAACTTTTCCCCCCCTCACCCCCACTGCCTCTGGGCAACAAGAGTTCGCGTTGACAGCGGCTCTCATGCACAAAAAAAAGAAAAAAAAAAAAAAAGATGGAACACCTCCAGAAGTGGACAAACCCCCCCCACCTCCACCCATGCCGGGCGCTTTCTGAAGGCGTTATCGTTTCCAAAGTTGCTGTTTTTGTAACTTGTCTGCGAGCGCTAGACAAGTTATTAATCGGCGGCAGCATCCCCCTTATCGTCCCGCTCCAACATGGCACGGCAAGCGAGGGAAAAGCGACACTGACGCCTTTCTCTCTCTAAAGGACCAACGCACATCATGTTTTATTTTATATCCAGAAATCTGTTGAAAACATTGAGCTCGTTCAAACTGAAAGGAAAATACAAACTGTCATTTTGTGTTACTGGCAGGTGGAATTTGTTTTTGTTTTGTTTTGGGTTTTTTTGGAGGGGGGGGGGGGGGGGGGGGGGTGGGGGGGCGTCTCGGCTGAGACAGCTGCAGATGAAATTCCCTGTCGTCGCCTAATATAGTGATCATTTCAAAGCATTCGGGCTGTACTCTGTGTCTCCCTCAGGAGCCTGCCAGCATGGGGCCCCGGGGCCCGGGGGTGAGGGGGCAAAGATCAGAGATGCACCAGCCATTTGCCCCCCTGATCGGTTTTGATTGGTTCAATGGTGTAAAATCTGCTTCTGAACTTGGTTTTGAGTTCAGTGAGGATGGCTTGCTTTGATGCAAAATTGATGATAATCTTGTTTTTTCTCTTGTGGTTTGATCAATTTGAACCAAGGACCATTTGTTTCTCTATTAGGTGTTTCGGCCCTTAGACTTAAAAGCATTCAGCCAAATCCAGCAAATTAAAAAAACAAAAAAAACAAACGGGAATCAGAAAAGCCGGATCGGTGAAACTCTAATACAAATGTTTAGCAGTCTCTTCCAACCTGCCCTCATTTACTGCCCTCAAAAATAGCCAGTCCGCACCCCTGCCCCTGTTTCCACCCCTCCCAGTCCATCTTCCATGGCTCGCCCCGGTTACCCTGTTCGTGTGAACTTTAACCCACAGGGGTGCCTCCCAGCTAGAGACGTCCTAACTCAGAGATGAGGGATGTCGATGGAAAAAGTCTGACCGCTGTCGGTATCGATTTACAGCTGACGAACTGTCCCAGAGCGAGAGGCGAGGCCGGTGGTGTGAGCTTGTTTGTGTGACGTCCAGTTTGTGCACTCAGCCCCAACTTGGTATTCAGTGGGTGTCCCGTCCAGATTGTGGACTCACTTGGTGTGTATGTGTGTGTGCGTGTGTATGTGTGTGTTTTTTTGATAGCTGCTTTGTTTTTGGCTGCTGTCACTGTTGCCCGGTCCTTTCAGTTTTCAGTCCCCTTCGTCTCCCCTCGTTTCTTTTCTCCTCTTTTTTTTGTTTTGGAGGGGATTATGGGAGTTGAGCTTAACTTCTCCACATTCTCTCCCAGAAACCTTGCGAATCTCTGGCCAGCTGCCCCCCCTTACTCCCGAATCACTTTCCTTCTCACTCTCTGTCCAGGGGAATAATTTCTTGAGCAGGTGCTGGGGCCGAGGAATGCCTCTCCGACCTGCTGTATGACTGAGTGGGCTTCAGAGGAAGCAGGTGGGAGTCCCGGCGAGCAGAGAATCTGACTTTGCTGCACAGAAGCAAGTTTTTATTTTTATATTTTACCAGCCGGGACGCTACAAATGGTGCATATTAACTCCATGTTCCCCTCTAAAACGCTCCAGAGTGACAGCGGAGCTGCCAAACAGATGCAGAGTTTTCCATTTACATCGGCTTGCCTGTTAAAGAACCCCCCCAGACAGAGATACGCCGTTTCATCTGCGCTCGTATAAATGTGGAAGAGCTTCAAGCACATGTGGAGTGAATTTCCTGCACAAACCAACTTCCTTTACTGGTTCATCTAAAGTCAGACACACACACACACACATGCGCACGCAGGCATGCACCCATACAAATGTATGCCTGTAAACACACGCTCATGTAAACACACAATTGCAAATGGGCGCACAAATTCTCCTTTGTCATGCTAAACACAAGTCTGGCTCTCGGGTGATTATTGGTTGGCCCACTTTAGCGGTTAAGGGGGTAGGTGGGTGGGTGGGTGTAGGGGCCGGAGGGAAGGGGGTAAAAGAGAACAGAAGGGAGGGTGGGGGTTATCAGGCGCTCTGAATGAGGAGTGAGGAATGCGGGTGTGCAGGGGGGCTCAGATGCAGGCCTGGTGTTGTTGAGCAGCTTTTGTCCGCCGCGTATCAGGAAAAGGTTGCGTTCTTCTCGCGTGCGTTGATGCACCATTAGCTTTAATTAGTCAACACCAAGCCAGCTGCGGTCCGCGCATTGAAAGTGTGGGTAGTGTCATCTTTCAGCCAAGCCGACCGTCACGTAGCCTCAGGCTCTAATGAGTCCGTTTCGCATATATGATAAGTCTGGTCGTCCGTAATACACAAGGGAAATAAGGATCAGGACAACTTCACTTATGGTGCTGTGAAAGAAGACCAAAAATACTTTTTGGTTGCTTTTAATTCAAACCATCAAACAACTTTTAATATCAAACTAAGATAAATTGAGTAAATGCAATAATGACCTTAAATTATAATGGGCAAAGGCTGTCCACATCAAACTGGCTTGTTGCCCTTGTTAAATCGTTAATTAGCTGAGATTAACATTTTTTTTCCCCAGCTGAGTTCGGCTTTAGTTGCCACATCCCAGCCTTAATCACTGCCAGGCCTGTGGAAAGAAGTCGTTTAAACAGAACCTGCCTGACAACATTAAGGAGGCTGAGGCGCCCCAATCTAAAAGCATGTACGACAGATGGGAAGCAAATCCACTGACATTTACTAGTCCAGGAAAACGTTAGAGTCTCTTTCTTTTAGGGCGTTTGGGCTCCAGAGAGTATTTATCCAAACACGTAGAAAACATCGACCGGTGAAGAACCGTCCCTGAAGTGACCGTCGTACCGACACACTGATCCCGGAGGTCATCGGAACTTTTTAAAGTTTTGGATTCCGTTGCATCTTATCATAAAGCAGAGTGCGTTTCCGGAAAAAGAACAGCACATTGACTATAATGGTGGTGTGACGGGTCAGGGACTGCGGTGCTGTTTCAACCCTAGACGACTGTACGTAATTAAAGCAACTCTGGATCGCGATCCCTGCCAAAGACGTGGACTGGCCAAGTCAAAGCCAAAGCTTAAACTTGATCGAATTAACAAGGACTGACTTTAAACAGATGGGAAGTGTTGGAAAACCTCCCAGTGTGGTTGAATTAAAACAATTTGGTGAAAGATTTCCCACAGTTGTGTAGAAAAACTCTTTGCCTTTTATAATAAATGCATGATGACAAAACCATCTATCCAGTATACTTGCATTTTATATTTATTCAGCTTATCTTCGTCTTACTACAAGAAAAAAGTGGATTCACAATGACGCAATTGATAGTTTTGTTCCTTTTTATCAGCAATGGATGTATGGATGGATATTAAACATGTAAGTTTGACAACAATAACAAAAAAAAAAAAAAAAAAAAAAACAGAGAGGAAAACAATGCTTCTTCCAAGCACTGTAATAGAGGCTGAGATTACGTATGCAATGGGAAAACATGCAGCCAAATTCTCCTCAAAACCCAGCTGCTGAAAACCAGAGTCACCGCTTATGATCCCTGGCAGCTGAGCCTGAGCTCTATGTGCTGATTTCACCCTGGCTCCTCTTCCAGCCCCTCGCAGAGCAAGCACCATGCGTTTGCACTATAAATACGCAGACTGCCGAGTTTTGCTCTCTCGCGCTTGGCGACGCGCTGTCCGCTGGAGCCTCCGGCAGGGCACTTTCGCAACATGTTTATTGTGAAAACGCTCGGCGAAAGCGGCGGCCACCCGAGCTCTCAGGAAACCGTGCTCTCTAAGTGTAGGCTGCACTTAAACACTGATTAAGTTTTACACAATGCAAAGGAAAATACAGTATTGTGTGGCTGCGCGTTCGCATGTGTGCAGACGTGGTTCCTCGCTCCAGGTCATGTCCGACCACTTTGGATTGCTGCTCGGTCTTGTGGCTTGCATTTAAGGCTCTTTCTGTGTCTTAAAAACGCCACAAGCATTTCGAATCCATTATCTAAAGTTCTGTGATCTATAAAGCATTAAGGGGAATCCATTTCAACACTGGCCCCTGAAGCACTAACCTTATATCTCTACCTTTAACAGCAGTTAGTCACCGAGTCCTGCCATTAAAGCTGGAGACTTAACAGGCCTATTTCCATTTTATTGAGAAATTCTGGGCAAATGTTTTCCAGAATTTCTCAAATTCCTCTTTTGCCCAGAGAGACTTGCTGAGGTATCTGGGGGAGTGAATGAACCAAGGGGCACAGGAAGTGTGTGTGTGTGTGACTTGGAGCTCAGGAAAGGGTGGGAAACGGAAAGGTAGTGTAGGTCGGAGGAAGGTGTGGTTGTGAAATGAGATCCTGTCTTTTTTTTTTTTTCTTTTTCTCCTCTCACAATCAGTTTCCAGCCTCACCTCCCCTCCCTCTGTCACTCCATCCTCAAGAGAGAGCCTTTAATCATAAATAAGAAAGGGGGTGGAAAAGAACAATTTAGGTAAATGCATGTTTATGCTTTCCATTTTTATTTCACAAGCTCTAGAAAATAAGTCACATTTGAATTAGAGGATTGTGTGGCACTTCCTAGAAACCCGGCTTTCAGAGAGCAGGAGATAACTACTATTTGCCAAGTGTCTACAAGCAAACTGTAATCAAACAGAAAGTGGGAGGTCCGTGTACACAAACCCAAATATAGGCTCCTATCCAAAACTGCTGACCTTAATCTAAGCGAAAATATGTTTAGAGCTGCATGAGCCTGCAGAGACCAAAAAGAAGTTTTCTTGCTTATATAGACAATTCATAGAGACCGTTTTATCCCAGAAAAGGGACGATAGTCATCAGAACCGATAATTTTTGATAAATAGCTACTGATTTATTCACACTACGGAGAGGCCACCGATCTCTCTCATGCCTCCTGTGTCGCTGCCTGCCAAACTCAAAGGTAACACAGAAGACTGATTTATATGAGATAAACGGTTTGGGGTAAACCGACTCTTATAATTGCAGCAAAAAACTTCCTAAAGCAGTGTTTTATTGTGAGTTTATGTGATTGACAAATACAGAGAAGTGCACAACAATAACACAACCTTACGCATTTAATGCTTACAAATCAAATTCTGGAAAAGTTCTCAGTTCATTGTAGTTCTATTTCGTCCCATTTTAGACCTGAAGGTTAAACTTGTCTTAACTCAGAGCGCCTTTTTCAGCATTTATTGTGACTCCTGTGGTTTGTTGCTAATCCCAATACCAAATTCTGTGCATTTGAGAATAACGAATTCAAGAGCATTTCTAAGTTTCAGAAATACTTCGCAACACATATCGGTTTTAAACTTCTCCATTAGAACCGTCCCTCTGATCTGCTTGTTCCTTGATCTTCATGTAGTTTGTTTAAAAAAAATAAATAAATAAAAAAATCCCAGAGGCCTTCACAGAACAGCTGAATTTATCCACTAATCAAATGCGCTGGTTTTAAATTTGTTGAGTCAGAATAAATGGGACTAAATGCAAGTGCATTTTCCAATTTGTATTTAGAAAACCATTTGAAAAAACGTTTCTTTTCCTCTACTTCACAAGTCTGTTCTACTGTGTGTTGGCTTTAAACATGAAATCCCAACAAAGTCTATTAAAAATTAGGGTAGTAAGCAAGGATGCACAGGTTCACTTTTTCCATTTCTGATACCAATGCTGATATCTAAGGTTTAGCATTGGTCGACCTGCTACAGAAAAAGTGCTGAACTGACCTAAAACATTTTGGGTTTTTGAAGCACAGACATCTGAATTAGATGTTCATTCCTTAACACACTTGCATGCACCAACAGCTTCACAAGCTTGGTCAAACACGTAGAAACAACACAACTTTAATTTGTTCAGTCAGTGCAGTTAGGAGTAAAACAATCAATGCTAAATAAATAATAAAGAAACCGACAAACAATGATGACTGTCTTGGTCAAACGTGTAAAAAAAATAAATAAAATAAATAAACCATCAAACCTTTGTTTAAATTATTCATAAAGAGCAGCTGGGATTTCTAAATAGACCGGACATATTGTCGCCGTCTAGAATTTTTTTCAACAATGGGATCGGTAGAGATATCGGATCAGATCTGCCATCTTATGTCAGGGTAAGATGACAGGGCGTAGGAGGTTAGCACAACCCACGTATGGAGGCCTTAATCCTCGACGTGGCCGTCGCGGGTTCGACTCCCGGCCCCGGCGACATTTGCCGCGTGTCTTCCCCTCTCTCTCCGTCCCCTCTTTCCTGTCGGGTCTACTTTCAAACCAAACAGGCCACTTGAGCAACAAAATCCTCTGAGAAAAAAAAAATACAAAAAAAATTACAAAAAAAAGAAAAAAAAAGATGACTGCATGTGGAAAAAGTTCAAGAGTTACTCCTCCTGGTGTGATTACATAGCAGTGTGTACCTTTAAAGGATAATGTTTAGTGTCTGCCCCATGGCTGCAGGCCAAGGTGAGGTAAGGACAAGTTAAGAAGGTGACGAGCGTCCTCTGGCAGAAGAGAATCCTCGCATTATGTAACAAGATAAAGATCAGCAGATGTTTGTGGCAACAGTGGCTACTACCGCCCCAAGAATGGCTGGCATGCAGAGTGTGCATACTGTGCCTGAATGCGTGCGTTTGTGCGCGGTGTGACGGAGAGCAGACGGGGTAATAATGTTTCTTTTAACATATTCGGCCCGTGCATGAGTTTTAAAGACCAATCCCTGGGGGAAGAGTCTGCACAGGGCTGTGATTAGAGGCGTGTGGGTGTGAGTGTGTGTATTTTGGGGGTGCACGATGTAGATTTAGAGGCTAAGAGCTGTCATTAAACGGACAGCGGGGGCCTCCAAGCCGACGCGTCTGAATATGAGTCACGTGTGTCTTACGATTATCCCGCACTCCTTGGGATTCCCGTTGGCAAGCCGGAGGCGACAGGTTGACTGATTCGCCTTGATTCTTTGCACGGATCAGACACATTCATCTCCTTTAAACTGCCAAACAATCTGTTTGCACAATAAAACTTAAGACAATGGCTTGTCGTTTGCACTTTTCAGTCGACGGGGCAGTAAACCATCCGTCCACGCGGTTGTCTGTGATTATGTCCCTCCTGTATAAACACCTTCTGACCGCTTATTTAGAGCGTTTCGGATTACTGGGCAGGACCCCTGACGTAAACCTCTGTCAGCACTGGTCCGTGCATGTGTTTGAACTCGCGTTGAAGTTTCCGTAAAGTGTTCTAAATGTGTGTTTTACGCAGTTTTTCTGTGTGGGCGTTCAACTGCAAAAATTTTTAAAAAGTGCCATCAGGGTTTGTGTTTGCTTTTCTTGCTTCTTCTCCTCTGCATCCTTCTATGTTGATGTGCCGAGCTCCCGAAGCAATTCGTCGTCCATCAGAGCTTTAGGCAGCGGACGAGGTGAAGCTGTAGGTTTCGTTGCTTCTCTCTCTTCCTCGGGGAGCCTCCCTGCTGCTACACAGGCCCCTCTGTCTGTCACTTTCTCTTACAGCATTACAATCCTCTGTATTTTGTTGTTTTTCATACTGCGTTCATCCAGAGATTGAAGGAAAGAGATTGTGGGTGAAGGGTGGGGGGGGGGGGGGCAGGGAGATTTCACTGTTTCACAGAGAACAATGCCCCTTTTGATGCATCTCAGCGCTCTTTGTTTCATTCACAAGGACCAGTTGGCCGGTGGCAGACAGACGGAGGATGAAGTGGAGGGAGAGGAGTGGGGCGGGGGTGATGGTGAATGGGATAAGGATGAGAGAGCATAAGGATCTTCTCACTGAGAACTCCAGGCCAGGCCGCTCTACATGGCGGCAGCTTAGGCCTTGCCGTGTCGTCGAGCAGCGCCGCTTATCTCGCGTTAATCAGGCCAGCATCTTTATTGGCGCTGACCTTATCTGAGCTGCAACCGGTGAGCCTCATCCTGTTTGCATACAGTGACGTGAACACGACAAAGAGCGCCGGCGCCGCCGCCTTCGAGGAACCCTGAGACGCTTTCACACGCTGGCGGAGATTTTTGCACTCGCTCTCTTCCAGATAAAGACCCAGTCACCACATTGGTCTAAAATTTGACAGGAGTGACTATACCAAAAAAAAAAAAGAAAATAAAGAAAATGACAAGAATAAAATCAGAATATTATGAGAATGAAGGTGTAAAATTAATACTTCCATCCATCCATCCATCCATCCATCCATTATCTGTCGACCCTTGTCCCAAGTGGGGTCGGGAGTTGCTGGTGCCCATCTCCAGCTCAAAGGGTCATCCAGAGCTCACTTCTCCTAAGAAAATATCTACAGGGGATTTGAAGATGTGCCTTCCTTCCATTATGATACAATAAGATTAAAAAGTGTTATGTGAGAGGTTAAGAGCTTGAAATATTGTTTTAAAACTAACCTTGCTTTAAACTTCTCCACGGTTTTATTCTCTGCTACGTTCGTTTTGCTCCAGGATTCACTAATGTTTTCTTGCAAACCTGAGAGGCCTTCACAGAGCAGCTGGATCTATAGTGAGATTCGATTACACACAGACACAGGCGCCTCCTGAATTTTATTTAGGGGTATCAGAGTTACTGAAGAGAGTGAGCACACATGCATGACACCTTTTGATTTTTAGTTGTAAAAATATTTGCAAGAAGTGTCTCATTTCCTGTCCACGTTCCAATTACACACTAATTTCAGTTGCTCCAGCACATGAAATCACAATACACTTATGCTGAAATCTGTGGTTGTGACTCAAAACATCCCAGCGGTATGAACACTTTCACTCTGCATATTTCTAAAACTGTCACACTGAAGCTCTAAATTTTCCACCTGTGCGTTTTAGATAAAAGGAGTCCGATTTCAAAGAGTCCAGATCCGTTTTCTCCACAGCCAGGCTTTTGTGTGAGGAGGTAATAATAGCATTATGGCAACACTAGAGGATCTCCCTGCCCGCCCATTGGCCCCTCAAGGCCCCTGGGCCCTGCTCGGGTTTCGCCTCATTGGAGTAGCTGCGCGTTCGTGCTGCACTTTAAGCAGTCGGAGCTGTAACTGAGCTTCCTTAAATGCATTAATATCCTCTTCCCACACATTCAGGGAAATATGGACGAGAGAAGGTTCCCCTTAGAAACAGCGGAGCAGCTCCTGATACGCGCCCCCACACTAACAGCGACAGACGGCCCTGGAAGCAGCACTCGGCAGAGGCTGCCTGAACAGGTGCCTGCTGGTAGGAGTTCCCCTTGAGAGTGTCCCAACACATGCCTGTGTGCTAAAGGCATTTATTCCTATGAATAAAATCTTTCAGAGTAAGCACATGTTTCAGCCGGTGGCCTCCCGTTTGCCGTGGCATTCACTCTGACAGGGGGATTCAGTGTGTGGACAACTCTGCTGACCTCAGCCACTCCTGTGTGTCGCCGTGTGTGTGTGTGCTCGCGTGCGTGTGTGCGTGTGCGTGCATGGCTGATACACATCAGCAGCCAGTGGAAACAATAAAGCGGCGTCCCGAGCCAAACATCTGTATCGGCGTTTCATCGCGCATGCTCGTTCTCGTGTTTATGAGTGTAGCTTTTCCTAAACAGTGATTATGTAAATGCATGGAGCTTGGGTGGTTTTTATGGAGCCCAGATTGTTTATTTGGATTGCAAAGACGTCGTTAAAGTCCTTTGTGGTCGACAAGTTAAAATTGAGAGAGCGAGAAGGAGAGAGAGAGAGAGAGAGAGAGAGAGAGAGAGGCTTTGGCAATGTTGCCCCGGTGGAACCACAGTAATTCACTTTAACAGCCACACACCCAGCGACACACTTCCATAGATAATAGGCAGAGTCACTGTGACATTTCTGGCCCCTGCATGCTACAGTACGGTGTCACAGCAACGCTGCAGCCCTCGCTGCTGACCTGCAGCTCTAGTTTTTGTGAGCGGTTTGTCATGAACCACAATTAAACAAAGCACGCCATTCCTAGACGGCTCTTATTCTTGGCACCTTGATATCCAGGTATTGATGCTGCTGGTCTCCCTTCCTGCTCACCTGCCTCCACTTTAGCAACATCCACCAACAGATGCACTTGGCAGCTCAACCCCCCAGCTATCTAATTCTTATCAGAAACCCTCACTCCCACTGTTTGCACACGGTGCTTATCACACCAAAACAAACATGCTTGAGTTGGCATCCACATTGCAGCTGCACCCTGATTTGCAGCTTGTAGAGGCATTCAAGCCCAAGAGAACCTTACAGTTTTTTTTTTTTTTTTTTGTCTCGTGTCTCTGTCACACACATATCATATAGCTACAGGATAATCTCCACCCTTTCTGCTGCTTAGCAATACAAGCACACTTTAATACCCAGTGCAGATTAGGTTACAGAGTGCACAAGTCGATCCACGACAGAGTGTTAAAAATATGACAGAAGTTTTCTGAAAGAGGCTTGGAACAAAGACAAGCAAGGGATTTTAGCAGATCTTTATTATAATCTTTTTTCACTTAGACTTGCCTTGACAAAGTGAGCAACGGTCAAAGTGATGTGTCTGGTAGCATTTGGGGTACTACTTGTGCAGTCTAAGCAACAACATGTTAAATTTGGTTGCGGTCCGTGGTAGTTCCACCCCTCTTCACTTCATCACATTCACATCATCATTTCATCACTTCCTACTTGCATCCGGCTCCCATTAACTGACCATTTTGTAGATGGCATGCGAGTTAAATTTCTTTGTATTTTTATGTACTGTGGAGGTAAATGATAGAAAAAGAAGTACAATCTATAAATTTGGGTATGAAACAACAAAAAACTGTAAACATGCAAAATGGAGAAAGGTGCTAAATGGCATTGTTTAATTGCCCTGCTTTCAGGTCAATTAGAGGGGAGAAAGGAAATCTCCCTCCTTTAGAGGAGTTTATTAAACTTAATCAGATTTGAGCAACAGAGTGGGAAGGTCACAAGGGTCATAAGGGCACTGAGGTGGTGGAGTGGCGATGGAAAAATAACAGCGACGACGGCGACATGCGGGGACCTTCGCAACTTTATTCTGTTTTAGATTTCGCCGTTTCACCCTCACTATTTCCAGGATATTGAGCAACATGAAGGCATAGAATTGGGTTGTGATTTGGCAAATGGGCTAAATGACCTGCGGTCGTATCAAACAAAACACACAAAACAAAAGTAACAAGAATAAAAGGGAAACATCTGTGGCTAAGAACGGTAATTGCTTTTAAGAGACTGATTTGGATGGCATTGGATCGTTTATCATAAATCAAGCTAATTCAATCCTGAAAATGTCTACATCCAAGCACTAGCAGCTCTGAAGAGGTTGCCATTCTTCACTAGAACAATCTGAGGTGCTCAAAGCGCAAACACTGACAGCCCAGCTTCATTTCATTCAGCTGGACAAGCAGCGAAAGAAACAAAAAGGAGAAAGCACGGCAAAGTTTCACTGATTTATTAAGTAAGTCTATGAAGTCAAGTCCACTGTGGCCTCCGCCCTCTGTAACCTTCCTCCACAATCCCCCACTCCTTGACAGGAGAGGTCACATGGGTGTGCTGCAGAGACAGGAGGAGGAAATCCTCCATTAGCCTGGTCCACAATACCTCTTCCTCTGGCCTGCTCCGCCTCCCATTCACCTCTCACTCACTGATGACTATAGGGCTCGGGCGCCATAATCACAATATCATTCCAGTTCATCCCCCAGAAGCCAGGGAAGCACATTAAAACGTCAATAGAGAGTGATGTGCGAGTCGAGAGAGGTCAGCAGTGTGGACAGTCAGGTGTTGTTTCTACTGGGACATTAGTTCCGTGTCAGGAAGAATTAACCTTTGAAAGCGGCGCAGAGGGTTAGTTGGCATTAGAATGGCTATTGTTTCCTCTTATATAATAAATCTCTAAATAATGGAGACCTCCTGAGCTTTCTTCAACAACAAAAAAAAAGGGCATAAAAAGTGATGAAGATGTCCTTAAATCAAAAGCCAAAGGTCTCATCGAGGTAGGCACACGCTCTTACTCTCTGCTGGTTCCAGCAATAGAACCTGTAACCTACTCTACTAAATTTAACCCCAAAGCCAATCAAAAAGGAGGCCCTGCTGGGTAATCCTGTCGCATAAACATATGCATGCACACACACACATGCACCGCTAGTAGCATACACATGCACACCGTGTGCATACAGATGCACACACATTACTATCGGCAGCCCAGTATGAGCATGTGAGCGGATTTGCAGATGGAAAATAAATGCGGCGGTTTCACACTCACACACACATGCCCACCCCTTGCGCACGCATGAAGGCCCTGCCGTGACCTCGGCAATAAAAACACTAATTCAAGCAGCCAAAGAGAAAAGCCTCCCTCTGACCTGCGGTATGTAGTGTTTAGCGGTCTGCAGTGGTTCTCCTCATGGGATGAAAGAGAGAAATGCATGTCGGAATCTGATAAGGCAAATAGAACTTTTCCCAAACCCAACAAGCCACCCACTTTGGATCGTCACTTTCTGGCCTTCTCGCTTTCTACCTCTAGGACCTCTGCCGATTTTTGTTGGCTCTGATTATTCTCAGGCGCCTGCTTTTGGCGTTTGAAAGCACCTCGGTGGCTCGGTAACTTGCAAGGCTCATTTGCCCCAACAAGCGCCGCCTGTACAAGATCTCCCGACAAAGTGAAACAGAACAACACAAGTAAATGGGTTGAGAAATCGGTTTCCTCTTTGGGCGCAGGGGAACCAAAACTGGACTTCACCCTTTCTTTGAGAATTCCAAAAATGTGAATCATTCCTAAATGTCCCTGACTAAAATACGGGGGCAGTAAAGTGGATGCCTTCTTAATTCAGTGATGGACCACAAGCCTCTGCCCACTTCTTTCTCTTGTTTCTTTCTCTTTCCCTCAGACACTCCCCCATCTCTCGATCTTCCTCTGTTTGGGTCAACAGGACCCTGTGAAGGTCACTTATCCTTTATTCTTCTGCCGAAAAAGAGGTCATCAAACCACTACAAACAGATGATTCAGGATCTGTGAGGTTCTGTTTAAACATTATAAGCTTCCTTACTTGTCGAAGGTAACACTTTTGGTGTCTTGCTGTGGTATAAATTCAGATTAGTTGGCTCCCCCGGGGAGGTGAAGCCAATAGGTGATTTGAGTGAAATCAAGACCACGTGCCAAACTATCCTACCTTTAAGTCATCATCACATTTGCAATTGGATGATTATTTGAAGAGCATTTCATAATTATTCACACAGAAAACGAATGTAGGAGGTTCGTCCTGTGGAAAACTTATACCGAGAAGAGAACATGTGAAGGACTTCTGGTCAAAACTGTTTTATTTATTCTTACACTGCTTTACGTTTTTTTGTTAGTGCGTGTTTCCAGCAGGAAGACCATCAGTGGTGCGCCACCTCCTATCTCCAATTTGTGTGTAAATAATAATCTTATTCGGAAATAACCGTGATATTCCCATTTTACAACTAATCTGGACCCAAACTAAATGGAAACGTCAATAGCGTGAAATACCGCAGGCATAAACTGTGTGTAGCCTGTTAACAGATCCTTGCGTCAGAAACCCGCATGTTCCCTTGTCTGTTGTGACAGAGTCAACAATATTCATGGACGGACTGTGGAATGAGGAGAATGTCCACAGAACAGGTTGTTTCATTCTCAGGGTGGGGGGGAATAAAACAGCCTGGCAGCTCAGGGCTGGGTAGCGTGCACACAGAGAGCCTTTCACTAATTATCAATAGAGAGTGTCGTGATGGTCGGCCGCTCGGTCTCACTTTACTCTTTCAGTTGTTCAGCCCGTCAAAGGTTCCCATGGTGTTCTCCAAGCGGCGAAGCCTTTACTCGGTTGCCGTGTATGTGCTCGCGTCTGAGTGTTTGCGACCTTTTCTTCACTTCTGCTCATTTGCATTTCAATCCCCCCTCCAGAAGTAGCCGAGGGACAGAAAAGATGGCAAGGGTCCAGAGGAAGAAAATCCTTCGAGATCTCCACGTGAGAAAGTGCAGTCCCATTTCTAAACTTCTTTTCATCAAAAAAAAAAACAAAAAAAACCTGCATGTAAACTCAGCATATGCCTGGTTTTCATCGCTTTGTTTATGGTATTATTAGTGGCTCTGAGCCACAAGACACACATGAAGACACAACCCATATCTGGTGGAGAACCAGCCGGTCTAAAGTCCTGCCCTGCTTTGGTCTGCCTGTGATTCTGTGCTCACCTAAAGCTGGTGTGTGGACAGCTTGGTTCTCAGACACCACCAAAGCCTGGCCCTGCCCTGTGTGGGCCCACCAGCAAGCTCACTGAAACCCTCTGCTGCATACTGTTTATGCAGGTGTCTGGCTGAGTGACCATCCCGTCCATTTGCCCTTTGGTAACCACTGCGAAGAGAAACATTACGGACAGAGATATTTTAACTCACACTTAGACGTCCAGGTATTTCTGCTCCTTTTTTTTTTTTTTACAAAGTCATGAGGGAGAAGAAGGTGAATGTTTAGCTTTGCGTCAAGGGAAATTAAAGCAGCTTGGCATTCCCGACATCGTTGTTAGGTGTGTTTGTCCTTTCTTTCTTGTTGTAGAAATATTTTTCTTTGGAAGCATTTAGATTCGGAGATGAAGGGAAAGATTAATTTGCTTTAGGAAATATGCCAAGTAGTGTGCCTTTTTAAAGAAGTCACCCGAAAACTACCACTTAACATGCAAATTTGCCTCGTAGCTAAGAGTTTGTATGTTTAATCCTGTGCATGAGTTGGTTCTTTCTGGGTACTCCCAGAGAGAGCACCCAGTATTATGTAAGCCAAAATCAGCCTAGAACTATGTGTTGGGTTCATGGTTGTGTGCCTCTGTGTTTTCCCCCTTTTGTGGTCAGTGGTCCGTTCCATCTGCTGTTCCACATCCACACCCGAGAACTCATTATCACTGAATTAGATTTGTCCATAACATCAGGTTTCACTTTATTTTCCTTTGGGCTTTAGCCACAATGCTATTGACAGAGCCGACGCCTCCACTCATTGATGTGGTACACACCTGAGACAACATCTCCCCTTCCCTCCGTCGGTAGCAGAATGTGAGTCTGGGAGCCGAGAGTAAGAAATGTGAAGTTCATCTGAGTGGTTTCTGGTCCGCGTTGTGTTTTTACAGAACAAACCAGTAACATGATCCGATCGCTGGTGTAGATGACACACGCGGTTCTTGGCCGAATTGGGTGCTTTCATGATCGGATCCCTGCCTTTAATTCTAATGTTTCGAAAGCCCCTGTGTGTGATGTGAACTAACCACATAGCTGTGGGCAGACACACTCTCTGGGCAGACATCGAATGTATATACTGGTGTGTCTGCGTGTGGCTCGTCGGGATGCCTTCGTGTCTTCTGCTCCCTCTGTTTTTATGAGTAGCTACGGTCACACGCATCCACGCCAAAACATGTTCTCATGCGAAAAATGTTCCAGACTCGGGTGGGCTTGCTTTTGTTTTTCTTGGGTTTCACACTTTTTTAAATCCCTCATGGAAATCTTCTGAGGCCCAGGCCAGAGTTTGTTCGACTGTACGCTTTTCGCTTTTATTGGAGACATGTTTTTTTTTTTTTTTTTTGTTATTTTATACTAATTGGACAGGATTTTGGCTTAATGTGTCCCTTTGTGCGCGTGGTGTTGGTGCATGTCACTCCTTTTCTTTCTTGAAATTTGTTTGAAAGAGGTTTTAGATGAAAATAAGACAATAACTCTCCAAATTAGTCTCTGAGCTATTGGTTGGGGGAAAAAAGAGGACGCATTTGTTAGCATTCTTAGTAAATACTTAAAAAGCTTGAAAATAAATTCCTCTCAAGTCTGTATTTTCCCTGGTTTTTTTTTTTAAAACCACAGCCTTTAATTATTGTACATTATTTTATTGGATAATAAAAGAAATATCTGTTGTTAGTCAGAAGTGGCACCATTATCGTAAAATTTGTTTTACAACCCCTTTCTGCTTCTTCTGTAGAACTGCACAAAATTTTAGAGAATAATGTCTAATTTCTTTAGACTATAGCTTAGCCAGAATCCTATCTTTTCTCTTCTGGTCTTTTCGCAGAAACATTCAATTTATTTAACCAGCATATAAAAGAAAGTTGATTTTTTGCGTCTGGTGAACCATTTCTGTCGATTGCGCCACATGTTTGGATTGTTTTCAATCCAAACAAAAACCCAGTGATTATCTGTTTTTATTTTTCTGCCAAAGGCCAGCAGCTTTGTCTTTAAAATGTCCTGGTAATTCAAACAAATCGTGACACTGTGTACCCCTACAGGGTCCCCTGGGCCTTTGGAACAGAACAAAACACAGTGATCACAGTCAAGGTGCTTTTCCAAATCGCCATCCTTTGTTTCACCTAAAACCCACCTGGAGTGTTTGTTGTGAACAAGCTCAGTCTTAGTCTTATCCAGCCACAGTATGTGATGGCTAGATAAATATGGGTTCTCATCCAGGCCTGGTGGCCAGAAGAAATCACACTGTGCCACGTCTCATTTAGACTTAAGGGAAACAGAAAGTTGTGGGTTATTAACGAGAAGTTCCTAGAGCGTCACAAAACAGACAATAAAACATCTGAAGTTGTTTTGCACATCCTCACCAAAGATACCTTGATTTCTCTCTAAAAGTCCTAGTGGACTGCAGCGCGCTCTTCAGATCATTGCAGTCTAATTAAACCATTAAGTCGTGGCTCAGGTCGTGCGCCAACGAGCTTCTGTTGTCCTTATAGGTGGACCCGTGGGTCTGTTTGTTCAGTCAGAGGGGACTGATCCTAGAGGATCAACTTCAGCACTTAAATGGCTCGTCAACAATCGCAGCGGCAGAAAGTCCGTCGAGTCAACAGCTTTTTAAAGTGAAGCGCAAACCCGCGTGTGAAGGTTTTATGTGTTAATGTGTGTTTTAACCGTATTCTTTTCCCAACAGCTTACAGGTAAGTGGATTTGACACTGAATAAAGTCCCTGTTAGGTGTGTCCAGAGCCAGACTTGCACAAAAGCGTGTGTATGTGTGAGTTCATACCTCTATCCATATGTGTGTGTGTGTGCGTGTGTAGCTATGCTGCCGAGCCTGGTTCTGCATCGTTCATCTGTTCGTCCATACCAGAGGGGGTTCTACTGCAGTGACTCCAGCCTGAAATACCCCTACAAGAGGAGCACCGTGCCCTCTTCAGTGCTGGTTTCTGTTGGTCTGACACTGCCCATGGTGTCCGTAAGTCCCCCCCCCCACTGCCCCGGCCCGGCCCGACCTTTGGGCTTTTTCTTCCTGATACCTCAAAGACCGACCGGGCGTGGAGAGCAATCGAAACAGAAACAGGGAGGGCTCGAGGCTCATGATGTAGCCGCAGAGGAGTGACGGTGCCAAAGTTTTATCAGATGCTCGTCATAAACTCCAGATTTATCCGCATACTTTGAAAAACTGTCACTTCTTTAAGCCGAGGTGTCGATCCATGGCATCCTCAAGCCCCGCCCTTTTTCTGACGTCCCATGATCCCCCTGGTGCCAGCATGCTCCCTGTGCTGCTCCTGTTCTGTCCTGTTTATGTCTGTGTCACTGACCTGAGGCGTTTATGCCTTTCTTTCTTCTCTCCCTCTCTTCCTGCCCTTCTCTCTCTCTCTCTCTCTCTCTCTCTCTCTCTCCTCCTCGGCCTCTCTCTCTTTCTTTGTGTCTTTTTTGTAGCTAGCCTGCCTTTCCTGATCATTGAGACTAGCACCATAAAGCCATACCAGCGCGGGTTTTACTGTTCGGACGAGTCCATCCGCTTCCCCCGAAAAGAGGGAGAGACCATTAGTGATGCCGTGCTTTGTGGTGTTGGCATTCTTATTGGCACCGTCTCTGTAAGTCGACCCTATAACATCTCCCTTTGATTGCTGCTTCCTTCTTCTCAGACTCCTAGATTCCTCTCATGGACATGTCATCAAAAGCGTCTTAGCTATTTGTTACATAAAAAGAAAAAGAAAAACACCCCTATACAGTGCCTTGCAGAACACCCCTATTTTTCATTTTTTTAACTCTATACAAACTTCAACATATTTGGGATTATATGTTGTGGACAAACACAAAGTAGCTCATAATTGTGGAGGGGAAGGAAAACTCTTTTGATAGTCAGAAAACTGGAACTTGTGTTTTTATTCAGACCTTCTTTACACTGATACACCAAATAAAATCTAGAGTAAAATTCAGGGCAAAGAAATAAAGCCACAAATGGGGAACTTGAAAGAAAACAAGCCAGAAGGTGCAAAACTTATAAATAAAAAAAAAAAAAAAAAAAACTGGGAATAAAGTCATACCAATATGACTTTGTTCTCAAAATGTTGATTTTATTCTCATAGTATCACAACTTTATTCTTGTTATTTAACCTCTTGTAATTTTATTCTATTTTATTATCATTATTATTATTGTACAAAAAAAGTGAGACTGTGGAAGTTCAGCATCCGGCTGAACAACAATCCATAGCAGCCAGAACTATGATGAGATTAATTTCCTCGTCAAAGTCAGACTAGGACTTAGAGTGCCATAAAAATGCATGCAGCTCTATTTTGATTTCAATTCACTTCTGATTCATGCGCTACTTTGCGTTTTGCCGTGTCACATGAAATCCCAATAAAACACATAAACGTATAAAACCTCTACAGGACACTGTAAATGGGTCGTACATGTATCCCACCTCCATCTCCAGTTTGTTTTTTCACCCTTTATTCTTCAACTGCTGCTTTGAGTCATTGTTTGTTTTTTTTTTTGTTGTTTATTTTTCCAATACTACCTTATTATCATGACTGGTTAAGTAGGTCAGAGGTAGTGAGATTATAGAGTTAGGTGTTTGGATATGTAGAAAGTAACTAAGGTGACACGGACCAAAGAGATGTTGCTGGTTGCCTTGGTTCCCCACGCTGCATCTTGGTTAAATGCGATGCTTTTTCTCTCCCGTGACGTCGGAGCCTCACCAGTTGCGTTTCCATTAACCGGTTGACCTTTCGAAAAGAAATCCACTTGGCGGAAACACTCCGATTTAGGAAAAAAAAAAAAAAAAAAAAAACGTTTTTGGAGCTGGGATGAGATGGATTTTTGGTCATATAAAAATGAGTTTATTTGACAGTGGAAACCCCTTTTTTTCCGCGTCACACGAATCGTGTGATCAACAACTGGCTGTTCATACTGGTGCAAACCACCAAGCAGACGACAAGAAATAGTTGGAGGACGTGTTTTAATGATTTATCACATGAACAAACGTACATGTGATTTTAATTGTGTTTGTTGTTTTGTGAAAAAACGCAGCAGTTGGGAAATTGTTTGTTTCAGCGTTAGCGGAATATTGACAAAGTTTCGCAGCATTCCTAATGGAAACACAGCTAATGATAGCCCGGAGTGTCTCACAGCATGAAGCTCTTGTTGGGGTTGCTGCGTTCATATTTGAGGAAGACGGAATAACTCCGGTGCCGTGTGAGCAAATTATGATGGGGCCAGGCGTCATGGAAACACACTCTTATCAATTAGTGCCACATGGTTGGTGTAGGTGAAGTTTACAGTCCCCAGACTTCAGGGGTTCCCAGGCTCAGCCGTCGCCTCACCGGCGTCTCGTTGCGATCTCCACACATTTATGTACACTGTACCACAGTACCAGCTCAGCTCTTCTGCTTATTGAAAGCAGGAGCATAAGTGTGGGCGAGTTAGCCCCCCCTCACATGTTCACATGTGGGCAAAGCTGGCGTGTCTCACACAGCTGTCTTCCATTAGTGGCGTCTACTGCCATGCCAGCACCGTTCCTGCTCACAAGCCTGCGCACACACATATAGATGCACGCATGTACACAAATGCACTAGGTTTAGAAGAGCAGACTCCTCTTCGGCTCGAGCCGTACGACGTGTCTGCTCCGACACAGCCAGAAACCGAGGGGGTAAACCGGGAATAGTGGGGCGAGAAGAAGAAGAGGAGAGCTCTGAGCGCAAATGCTGAGAATCCGAATAAAGTAGCGTTGGCGCTTCTAATCTTCCACTCCGATCAGAGCAATTCAGTGGCACACAAAGTCCACCTTCCTGTTTGTTTCTGCTGGGTATGAGTCAGTTATCTGCCCACACGGCGGCGAGGAAAGGCTGGGACATCGACTCTAAAAACTTAACAACGTAACACTCAACAGCAGGGTTCATATTCCATTAACCTAGATTGTCTCGTATTCAGCTTATAAAGAATTTCATAGGAACACAATTGTATAAACTCTCTAAAGTCATGGAAGAGAAATCAGACTTATTTGGCTGGACACCTTTTTGATGTCTAACCAGCAAGAATTATCATTTAGTTTGTGGAGCAGAAGCACACAGAAAAGTGAAAACTGGCCACTTAAAGGGCCAGTTTAGTTCAGGGGCATTTACAAGGGTCATGACATTTTACCTCCTGTAAGTAACTCTAATTGTATAAATATGGATTGTTGTATAAATCCAGGTTTGCTCCAAAGAGAGGCTGAATCTAGTGGCCAGCTGCCAAGACGAAACCCACCCCTTCCGCCTTAAACACTTCTAATCTCAAAAACACGACGGTTTGAACAAACGGTATTTGTGAACACGTAATCTTCTGTGACATTTTCAGTGGGTGGTGACTTACGAAAACGCCACGATACGAGAGTCAGAGTCCCAGAGCAGCAGCTGTCCGTTGGGATACAGGTGGGCAGGTGAACATTTTCGTCAGGTGAAGTCCTGTTTGGAAGGAAAGAGCAGCCCAGTCCGTAGGATCCTCTGGTTGAGTGATGTCTCTGTGCTTTGAGCTTTGGCTCGGCTTGAGTCCCCTGAGAGCAGCTAAGGTTCTTTCCATGAGGCCCAGCGCTACTTAAAACCACCTGGCTAGAAGACCACAGAAGTCACGGTTTGGCCTGCTGCACTTGAACTATGTAGCAGATGACATATCATAAACGCTTTTTATATCAGTCTGATTCATATACCCTCCCAGTCATAGTGATTTGTTGAACTTTGATCGTTTTTTTTCCCCCTTCCACATCTGAGCTTTTGTCATTGTGTTTATCATTATGCAAAGCCCTTTCATTCTCCCTACCTCCATCCCAGACTGCCTAATGGAAAGGCAGGCCATGCTCCATATATGTGTTTTTTCTGTGTGCATCTCCTGCTGTTTGTTCTTTACATGCCGCCTACTAAATCTCACTCCCAATCCTGGAAATGAGTTTGCATTTATTTATTTATTTATATATTTTTTTTGCATGAGTCGTACTAAAACATTAACATGTTGCAGTGTCTCGTGGTGCCTTGCATGTAAATCCATTCTCTCACTGTGGGCTTCACTCGTCTTACCGTCACGAACAAATTTGTTTCTTTTAGATTGTGATCGGAGAATGCTTCAGGATTCACCAGCTGCACGTGGGAACCAAGTCGTTTGTTGGCAACTCTTACGTGGCGGCGCTCTACAAGCAGGTCAGCGCGTTGCCACTCAACGAACTCCCGTCTCACACACACACAGCAACTTCTCAGCTGCAGATCAGAGGTGGGATGGTGATTGTGCCACTGATTCAGAGCAAGCTGCAGCGGTGGTGGCGGTGCCGGAGGAAGTGAATTTACAGAAAACAATGCATTTCCACGTTTGTCAGTGTGATTGATGCTTTGATTAAAATCTTGACCTTGCAATTTTTGGTATTTTTCAAAAGACTCAAAGAAACACTTTTGCATGTAAGCAAATAGGTTATCTGAGGACAGCAATGAACCATTTAGCGATCAAGTGATAAAGTTCCTAGCAGCACATTAATACCCCGTTAGCAGAAAGTCTAGATGCCGGAAATGAGAAACCTGCTCCTGTCTGCAACACGCTTAGAACTTATAAACTCTCTCTTATAAATCGGTTTCTTAGGAGGGCCAGGACTTTAACACATTGATTTAGGTTATGTAATTTAACGTGCTAAAAATTTTAACACAATTAGTTGCTTTTTTTTTTTTTTTTTAACATACAAAAGGTCAGAGTGGAACCTTTGTATTCACATAAGTCAGTAGGCGACAAAAATGCGTCTCTTAACCAACTGGAAGTTAATTTCTTGCTTCCTGAAATAATCTGTTGCCTGTCACCAATGCTAAGGTCAGCGCACATATTCCACATTTCTCTTGAAAGAAGCTACGTGAACGATCCGGGATTCATGAATCCCTTGAAAGATTTACACCAAATCCGACTGCAGAAAAACCTAAATAACAGATTAAAAACAAAAAATATGTTTGTTGTTAATTTCGTGGGTCTATCTATTAAATTGTTCAGCTAATAAATGTTTTGTGAATTGAAAACCAACTAAAATGCAAATCAGTACAGACCTGGCAATTGACTCGATTAAAGAATTTGAATCGGTGGCTCCGTCTTATTCTTATCAGTGCTTCCACTGTGTTTAATTTTTGCTCTACCATGATGCGTCCCGCATATATCTGACCCTCACTGCGCGTCACCTTGCAGATAGGCGTGTTTCTGTTCGGCTGCGCCGTCAGCCAGTCATTCACGGACATCGCCAAGGTGTCGGTGGGTCGGATGAGACCCCACTTCCTGGATGTCTGCAGACCGGACTTCTCCGCCATCAACTGTTCCCTCGGATACATCACCAACTACACTTGCACCGGGGACGACAGTGAAGTGCAGGAAGCCAGGTGTGTGAAGAAGCGACCGTGCGTTCGCATGAAGGTACTTCTCAAACCACGAAACAGAAAACAATGGGCCTAAAATAATCTCTTTCTCCCTCTGCAGGAAATCCTTCTTCTCAGGACATGCCTCCTTTTCCCTGTTTAGTATGCTCTACTTGGCTGTAAGTAATCATTATTTTCTCTCACGCGCTTGCGGCCTCATTGGCAGACAATAACAGCAACAAAGCGTTGCATTGTTAAAAGCAGCCATGGGAAGAACGAAGGCTGGGCTCTGATTATGGGATTCCTTCCTTTAAAAACCAGGGTTGGGGAGGAATATTGTTTTGATTCTTTCATCACTTTGTCTCCTCCCTCGTTTTTATGCTCCCTTTGAACCCTGAGGAGACGAATGAGTGTTCTCCACCTGTTTTCTTTAGGGCAGCTGCATGTTCATTTCCTGTTCGGTCCCTTTAACCTTGTGGGTGTCAGGTGAGACTCAGAGCTTCGGGGGAGAATCATGCCTCTAATGGTTTTAATTACAGTCCTTTGCCAAAAAGATTCTGCAGGTTGATTTTTTTTTTTTTTTTTTTCCCTCTCGTGTCACCTGAAAACCGCAAAACTTTTTCCAGGGATGGGACAACCTTAAACATACAGTCTGGGCTACAGTTACGTCAAAGCCCAGTGAACGTTCAGACGTAAATTTAATTTACGATCTGTGGGAAGAGAGGTTTGAGCATTTTTTTTGCTAGGGACTGCTCACACTAAAGCAAGAGCTGATGCCTCCCGTCTCCTTTGTTCCTACGTTTATACGGCGAAAGTTTTAACCTCGCTTTATGTGCCTTCGAAGAAAAGACATAAAATCAAGGAAATGGTCATTTTTTCAATCTGCGGTGAAATTTTAGCCGGATCGACTTTGTTGCACGTCGGTGAAACTACAGAAACTGAGCGTTTGGGGAGTCAAATTCAGTTGCCTGCTGATTAAACTCCAAAGTGAAAAAGGCAAGTGTGTGCCACTTGACACCGTTGTCATTCAGCTGATTATGCAACGCCAGCAATGGCTTGTCTGCTCTGTGGAAAGCACCAAAATGAGAACGAAACTGATCAACACGAACGCTATTTTTATTTTCTTTTTTTCCTTTTTTGCAATAATTGGTGCAGCCGACGCTTACATTGGCAAAATGTTACAGCTTGGCGTGCCGTGGTGACAGGCCAGCCCCGGTTCTCACACCGGATTGACATTTGGGAGTTTCGGTTTATTGTCGCGCATCGCAAAGGAGAGACGGCTTGTTGTGGGTATTTCCCGGCCTCTGGGTGAACCTACAACCACACTCTGGGCAGAGAGAGGAGTAGAGCTAAATAAAATGTCAGGAGGGGGAAAAAAAGAGCAGGGAGGGATTGGAGATGTGCTGCATCCAGGCCGCAGCTTAACACACTAGTCAGACCGACGCTTTAGATGTGGCAAACCCCAGGACTCTGGCCAGAGGAGGTGGAGAGCAGCTGATGGATGCAAAGGAGAGCCTGACAGTTTTTAGAGAACATTTCAGAGTACATAACCCAAACGGAAAAAAAATACATAAAAGAGCCAAGAGCGAAGACATTCTTTGTGGAAACAGGAACTGGCTGGATTCTTTTTTGTTTGTGCCAAACAAACCGGTCATGTGACTTTGGACCTGGCACCGTCCCTCGTGAAGTCGGCTTAGAACAGCTTTCTTTGGGTTTTCATCGAGCAGCTTTAATTCAATATGCAGTCATATACAAAAACAAAGCCCACCCTGGCGGTTTCCAAAGGATTCAAGAGGGAAAATAGTAAACGGTCTATCTCGGACGGAGTTGACTTCCAAACAAGCTAAAGTAGATAATAGGAAAAAAGTGTTCAACAAAACATTGAGCAAGGCAGCTGGTCTTCCCAGGAGTTGATGTGCCAGCAAGTTCCTAAAAGAAATGATGAAAAAGACCCAAGAGCCACAATTCAGCCTCAATGGTCCTCAGTTAGCATGAGAAATATGAAAGAGCATCGGAGCCCACTTAAAGAGTCAAACGAGAAAGCCCCAATTCTTCAATATGGCAGGAAAGAGTAGTTTCCAAAAATGCATCTGAAGGCACAGAAGACTATCTATTTAATCTTTTTTATTTATTTATTTTTTATATATATATATTTGACATGATCAATAAGTACAACATGCACTTTAATCCCTAATTAAGCTTGTCTTTTCAAGTGATGTGGTGGTAACGGCAAGAACACGTTCCTAAAGATAAACAAACACATTTAAACACTGGAACTGGAAGACATCTGAAATATACAAAATAAATAAAGAAAAGAACAGAAACAACAAATAAAATGAATTATGAAGTCCCTATAAACAAAATGATCTTTCAAAAAAAAAGACTAAAAAAGGTCTGGGTGAGACCAAAGCACCAGGCTGATGATTTTATCGTTCAGTTTTTGGTAAAAAGAGGAAGAAAGGCCTAAGAGTAGTTACCAACAAGTAGAGGTTTAACCAAGAAACGGTGTTCAAGTCATTGCATATTAAATGTTTTGGAATATACCATGGATTTGCTCATTTTCTGCATGTTTTTCACAAGCCAGAGTCACGAGTTGCAATAGTTCTCATGGTCGACTACTTATGACAAATAAAACACACTTAAACCCATTTGCATTTATGCCATTTTCATTATGATGAATTGCCAAACAGTCGGTTTTGGTTTGTGCTCAACAAAAACTCCCCTCTTCCTACCAGCACCAAAAAAAAAAGACAAGATGGTTTCTCCCCCTCATTCTTTGATCGTGTTTTTGCTCAGAAAGCATCAAACAGTCATTTCCTCAGCGCCTCTCTGTGATTCTGAAGCTTTGCGCTTCCTGCCCTGTGCCTGCCAGGCCGCCATGGTCGGAGCCGTGTCCTGCTCGGCTCATTCTGAAACGACGCACAGATAACTGGCACAGACCACACGGCGCAGCGCGCAGCAGCGCCGCAGCCGCAGCCAGCAGGCATGTGCGTGCGGGCGTGCGCTCGGCTGGCTTGCGTTTTCTCTCATCTGCACGCAACATTAGCATAAGCACATGCCATCCGGTGGCAAACGGGGCCCATCGTTTGTCAAACAGGAAACAATATTTGCGTTTGACATGCGAGCGGCTCTGTTGTGCTCCGTTTCCGTCTCAGAGCGGAGAGAGTGGAAGAGAGAGCGGCGTGCGAAACGAGTCCGCGTCCTCATTCCTTCCCGCTTTGTTGTGTTTGTTTGGGCCAAACGCTTTGACTTTGAGTCCGAGCGGGAGAGACCCCCCAGGGAGCGGGTCTCAGCGGAGGCCGAGCTGGATTCTTTGGGAAACCGCGAGACTCTTTGCCGCTCCCGGGTCCCCGGTGTCATGGGAATCTGCCGGGGCTCCTTTTGTTGTGTTTCACAGTCGCTCTCCTCGGATCTTATGATTAGGGACAAATTAGAGGAGGAAGATTTAGAGTTTTAAAAGGGAGACTTTGGTTCAGACTCTCTCGGTGGCTTATCGTGACTTTCTTTCAGCTTCTGCTGAATCAGGCTTTTGTCTTGGCTATCTGGGTCTACTCACTTTAGATAAGGTGAAGTCGTCTGGCAGCTCAGTGCAAGTCTTTGTTTTGACGAAGACCAAGGCATTATTTCTGTCGCCTTTAATCTCCAACGAAGTTTTCTCGACTTCATAAGCCACGGGCGGCGGGAAGCTCTGCGACTCAGGCCCTCTTCAATAGCCCTTTACCTGACAACCACAGTAAAGAAAGCCTGCAGTCTAAACATCCCAGGGAGGAGGGGACCGAGACACGAAGGCAAGGGAGGGATCGCTTCCCCCGCGTCTGGGAGCAAAACAATAATTTAGTACCGGAGGGGAAATATGGATGATTTTAGGGCCACACCTTCAGTGCAGAGAAAAGTACCAACCCTCCAAGACAGACATCTATTTTTGAAAGCTGAGCTCTGTGTCACTACCCCCACCACGGCCTGATCACTGTCAAACCTTTGGGATCAAGAAATCACTTAAATATACCTGACAACATGAAACTAAAACAGCTTTTTAGAGAAGCATCACACCAACACAGGGAGGTGGTAATGTGATGGTTTGGGATCAAGAAGTCTGAGAGAAAACACCGGCGTATTTCCCTGCATGCATTGTCGGCTGAGTGGATTACATGACTTAAGGAATGAGGACTGGGTTGAGTACTTGAAATTGGCTTAGGCCGACTTTCTCAGGAACTCTGTCTGTTAGGTGTGAGAGGCAGGAAGCTGAGAGCATGTCTGTCTGTGTGCAGAAACAGGATGTCCACAGAACCGGGGTTGACCTCGAACCTCTACATTTGGAGTGAATGAAGAAAGAAAAAAGGAGGAAGGATGCGTACGTTTCGCACTCAAGCAAGTGACTGAAAGTGGCCTTGAGTCGACTCGCCCCTGTTTTGGTTCCCTTCAGCTTTTATTTTGACCCAGAAAGCAGTCTGTGGCTGGGAGCGGGGTCAGACGGAGGGGACGCTTCCATTTTATTTAAAAAAAAAAAAGAAAAAGGGGCAGAGAGTTCATCAGAAGTAACAGCGTTGCTGAAATATCTTCTTTTAGGTTTAATCTATGTGCGTGCGTGCGCCTGTGCGTGTGTAGGTGCCCCTGTGTGTGTGTATGCGTGTGTGTGTGTGTGAATCATCTGGTTCCCTGTGGTTGTGCTGTTTTCACAGCTGCGACGTGAAGCCATTAATCAGTCATGTCCGGATCTCAGCCAGTCAAGCATGAGCTTGTGTTGTGGATGTGTCTCCCCTGCCCACTTTGATTCAGTCTAGACCTCTTAGACTGTAATAACACACACACACACACACACACACACACACACACACACACACACACACACACACACACACTCACACACACACAAACACACCGCATGCAGCAGGTGCATGAATGAAGAAGGACTTGAATAAAATTACACTGATTTTCTTCTTCTCTCTGTCTCCAGTTCTACATCCAGTCCAGGTTCACTTGGCGCGGCGCTCGCCTCCTCCGCCCGTTGCTCCAGTTCACCTTGGTGATGATGGCCTTCTACACCGGATTGTCACGCATCTCCGACCACAAGCACCACCCGACTGATGTGCTGGCGGGATTTGTGCAGGGAGCCCTGGTGGCCTACTGCATAGTGAGTCCACGCCTGACACAATCCACGCTAAAAAAAAAAAACCTTCTATTGAATAAGGCAACCTTTAAAGAAAGTTGGGATTTCATGAGACTAAATAGAGCGCGGAAGTCATTGTTGAGAGAAATGTAGCATGTCTTTTTTCAGCAGAGCTGGAAAGGTTTGTGTATGGAACTAGACTCGGGACAAACCCAGAAGAAAAGCTTTTTAAAGGTCCCAAAAACATTTTTCAAATATTTTTTATATATTTTTTTTTTGGTTCAGATTTTTGAAAACAACAAAGAGCTGGACAATAAATCAATAACAATATATATCGCGATAAGCAAGTGATCGATATCAACAGACATCACGTCTGATGGCGTTCAATAATTTCACTGAACTCCTGCCCAGAGCCGCATAGCATTCTGGGGAATGTAGGCAGAGGAAAGCTTTTAGCCGCTTGGCCTCTCACAGCGAGCAACTCGAGGCTGGTGGCACTAACTAAGTCACTCGCCCTTTGGTTACCTAGCAACAATCCGTTTCACGCTTCACCACCATGACTTCTGACTTCTAGAAAAATAAATAGCGACAGTGAAAACTGCGGATAACACAGGAAAGGACACGCTACCACTTGGCAGCGTTTCAGATATTTAAAACAAGCAAAAAATACCCATCAATAATTATCGAATAATGTGAAACACTGATATAGTGGTACATTTCCAGCCATATTGTCCAGTTCTAAAACAATGCATCTTTTCCTTTATCTTCACAAATCTGCAGTAAGTTCGTGGCTGAAACAAAATGTGAAAAAGTTTACATATCTATATGTATACTGTAGCAGGTAGTGAAGTTAAGAGAGGCCCGTAATGACTAACACATTGGTGGGGCCGGCTCTTTGCTCAGGGACGCAGACACTCCAACCTTCCTCCCTGCTAACGCTACATATCATCGAAGTGGTTTCCAGATGATTTTTCTAACCCTCATCATTACTCTAAGCTCACACAGAGCCAAGGAAAATTTGAAAATGGGTCAAGAGCATGACGAGCGGGGTGTTAAAAGAGAGAGAGGGTGAGTAAGAAAGAAAGGATTAGGCTTTGAAACCAGAACGAGGCTGCTAATTATTTTGGGGGCGGGGGTTATTTGGTGGCTCTGGTTGTATCAACACAGCAGGCTCCAGCTACAACCGCGCTGCCCTCTGGCCAAAAGACGCGAAGGCCCCGCCCACTCTCACCTTTGCGCCCGGACAAGGGATGGAGAATGTGGAAAGAATTAGATTTCGTGAAATCGAGGGAGAGCTCAGCAGTGGCGCCTGGGCAGACGTTGGGATGGCACGCGGTGCGACGGCGTTCCAGCGATGCCAGGGGTGGTGTTAAAGGATTTGTGATCAGAAACCTGAGCGCAAAAAGAAGAAGAAGAAGAAAAAAGGCTCAAACTCTGAAAACAAAAAAAAGGCCGATGATCCGCCAGCCGGGCGCAGCTCGGGTTGACGGCGTCGGCCTTGACGACTGAGAAAATGACGTTTTTCGGAGAGAGGGTGTGTGTGTGTGTGTGAGTGCGTGTGTGAGCCCGACCTCCGAAGAGGCAGGCCTGGCAGGAGGACAGAAGGGAGGGAGGTGACAGGAGAGAGGAGCCTTGTCTTCGTCTTGGCTCGGGATGAGTGTGTGGGTTTCTTCTGGATCCACAAGCCTCCCCGCCTCGCAGTGAGACAGCTTAATGCTGACATTATTCACATCCGCGCACACATCCATATGTACAGGCACGCCGTGAAAGCTGAGGTTGATCAAGGCGGTGAGGTTAGCTTTACAATCCCTGACACCCCCGCCGCTCCCTCCCCTCTCTCAGATCGGCCCCGGTCTTTGGAGAAGCACACATCTGTGAGCACTTTAGCGCGGCTGCGTTAGCCTCTTGGCGAGCAGCGGAGCACAAAGGGCCTGACAGGAGATGAGTGGAGGCCTGACAGAGGAGGTGCAAACGCTCGGCCGCTTAGAAGCTCCCGCCCCGAAGTCCTAAATCAAGGTGTGAACATCTTTAGATCTCCAGGTAACGGCTGCACATGTTCCAGTCTGTTGAAATGAGAAATGAAGAGCTGAAGCGTGAGTTCACGCCTCGAGATGCTGCAGAACGCAGAAAGACTTCTCTTTTACTAACTGCATGTGCATTTAGTGTTAGGGTGAGCTGGATAAAAAAAATAAAAAATTATGCAAACTGTCAGCATCACAAATTTTTAAAAACAGCAGCTTTGACAGTTTCATATAAACGCTGCATTGTTAGAACAGCTTGATTTGCTCACTTTGTGGCTTTCCTGGGATTTTCCCAGTTGAATCTTGGTTCCTGGATTAGCGCAGTTTCATCCTGCTTTCCTTCACAGTTCCACTCGATTCTCATCCTCTCTCGGTGCTCCATCGGGGATTTCTGCCATTGAGCTCAATTTCTTCTGTTAGCTTTCAGCCGGTCCAATCGGCAAGCAGGAAGCGAAGTTGCGAAGTTGCTCCATGTCAAAAGAAACTTTAACTGCAGGAACCAGTTAAACCCTTAGACCAGTGTGAAGGTATTTCTGGTAAAGTATGTGGTTGATGAGAAATACACTCATAGGTATTTACATGCAAGTTTCATTCTTAGAGACCTAAGAGTAATGGTTGTCGCTGT
This sequence comes from Poeciliopsis turrubarensis, assembly GCA_010277015.1. NCBI lineage: Eukaryota > Metazoa > Chordata > Actinopteri > Cyprinodontiformes > Poeciliidae > Poeciliopsis > Poeciliopsis turrubarensis. The sequence continues at coordinate 664,928 of VMRN01000035.1, forward strand.
TGGGCTGTACAGTACCTAAATTTAGTGCAGTCACATGACTCAAGCTTTCTCAGTAACTGGGGTCATTTTTAATGATGGTTAGAGGTCTGTAGGTGACGACTCATTGTTTGTGCTTCAGGTGTGAGGCAAGAAAGTGCTGAGTTGCTTTCCTCGGCTGGATGCGTCACAATCTTGGTGCCGCTGGATTTTATGGCTTTTAAGCGCCTTTTGTTGTGAGGCAAAACATTAGATGCTCCTTACGTCTCCCACATGGCACTTCTAACGCAGAAACTATTTGGTTCACGTTTTCGTGTTTTCGCCACGTTTACAGATCAACAGTGAGACACGGCTGGCGTGCACTCTAGATGAAGACTTTAGATTCTCATTGAACTATGACCTTCACTGAGAACGCGACACGAGACGAATGAGAAACCCGTGTGGTCCTATTCTTTCTTTATTTGACAAGCAGCAATTCTTCTGTCTTCTGATCAAATAACTTGACACATTACTCATAACAATATGGCTTTTACATCGTTTTGTTCTTTTGGTTTTGATACATTGACCCGATACATATAGACTTAAATAGTTCCCACACCATTGGGTTTTTTTTGGCAGTGAGATATATTCATTTGTATTTGTGTGTCAAGCGAGGAAACAGTGCGGTCGCCGACCGAGAGCAACAACCGGGCCAGGTTTAATGTGGGTTATGTGCAAACGAGTCCACGGTTTTATTCTCAGACACACGAATGACCTCATTAGTTACATTGTCTTTTTTTTTTTTTTTAAATTGTACAGTCCCTAAAGTTAGTGCCTTTGTGACTCAAGCCTCTTAATGTGTCTGGGGTCATTTTTAAACACCTAAGCAGAGTCTTTCTTACTCATGCCTTTAGAGATTCATCTCTTGTGCTCCAGGTGTGAGGCAAGAAAGTGCTGAGTTGCTTCGCCCGACAACAACGGGGCTGCAGGGCTGTGCATGCCTGTGTCAGTGGCAGGATGTGGTGTGGTCACGATAACCCCCCTCCAGCCTGGCAGCTGGGGAGCGATAGGTTGGTGTTTTGGTGACGCAGCAACCGCGCCCGGCTGCCATTGGACGCCGATGGGAAACGAGCGCGGAGGGTTTCCCATACGGGCTCGAGTGACTCTGGGAGATATGAACTCACATCCTTTCCGCTCTCCTAATCATATCATAATATTCTACATGGGACACACACACACACACACACACGCACACACCAAGCGCCACGTAGTGAAAGAGCCCGTTTAGGGAAGTGTGACTGTGTGTATCTACGGCTTATCTATCGCTTACTGTTCTCCAGCGATGGTCACTGCATGGCCAGGAAATGTCAAGCTCTCGCAGAAAAGGCGCCCTTTGTGCTGATCATAGCCTTCAAAATGAGATGCTTGTAGTCAGAGTGTATAAATACACCAGTGACCACATGTTGAGCAGTTTTCCAGAAAACAATGGTGGAAGTCAAATTGGTTCCCCGGGGTATTCCCCAATGTAGGAGCGGCATGTAAAATCCCTGCTGCATTTGTCCACTGGCTTCACGAAGCTGGCCGTCCTGGCAGAGTGTGATGGTAAATGCCAGGCTCTACCCTCAACTTCTTCAGCTTGTCTGAAGGATAAGCACCTCTGCGACCCAGTTCTTTGTGCCAAACCACCGTTTGTCATGGGTGACCCCAGGGATGAGGGCGGATGTAGGAGTTCACTGTTAAAATGCTTTCACGCTTCGTGTCCAGGCCTGGCTGTTTTCATGTTTGACATATGACGTCACTGAGATTCCAGAAAGAGATTTTATTTTGGATTCCCCCCCCCTCCCCACTATTTCTCTTCCTTTGTTTATCAATGCCAAGGGGACTGAACTCATGCGCTGATGTAAAGGTCGCCTTCGGTGACATGTCATGATTGCCAAAATCTGATATTTCAGCGTGAGTCATGCTTGACTCACTGTCCTCAGTTGTATTACTCAGACTTGAACTGCACAAAATGGGGTGAAAAATTGGTAGTTTTCTTAGTCGTGACGATTTGTGCGATTTATCGTATGTCATTGAGCCGTGAGTGCAGCGTCACAATCCACCGAAACCTAATGAAGAAAAGTCCCAGACGCCTTTTTGCTCCTCCCATTCTTCCTTTCCTTCACACCTCCTAACTTTCTCCCTCCGTCCGTTTCCTCCAGGTGTTCTACGTGTCCGACCTGTTCAAGCCCGGGCTGAAGCTGGCCACGCCCCCGCCCTCCCCGATCAAGAAGGAGCTGCTCCCTTCGTCCGACATCATCGACAGGAACAATCACCACAACATGGTGTGAGGGAGGCCCCACTTCCTTCGCCCTGACCGAGGAGCCGATCACAGCGCTGCTCGTCACTCTCTCCCCCCCCCACTCCCACCCCGACCCCCTCATCAGACAGTAGAATGTAGCGACCAGGGACTGTAGCTGCTTCCTCCTTCCCATCCTCCCAGTGCCCAGTGGGGCGCTCTTTGTGGACTAGGGTGTCAGATTTGAGATTTGCACAGCAGAGTCCACTCTCACTACCCAGACTTGTTGCCCCCCCCCCCCCCCCCCCTAATATACTGGTAACTACTAATCAACATTTGAGCCCATCTGTTTGTCTGTCGGAGCACAAGCGGAGAAGAACCTGAGAGATGAACGAGGAAAGGAAAAGAATAAAAACGATGAAAACTGATGAGCTGCAGTTGCATTGGTTTGACTGAAGCGTAGCCGCGCGGATGAAACCGGTGGACTGTAAAACCCCTGAGCGGCGAGGAGAGGACGCTTCCTCTCCCAACCTTTGCGAGGCCTTGGACAACAACTTCCTCAACCGAGGGAAGGATATTAACTTCAATAGTTAGCAGCAGAGAATATAAGCGAGATAGAAATATGTAACTGAAAGCACTGTTTGAACTTCATTGTCCGTTATCACCACTTGCTGCCTGAGTTGTTTGGCTGACAAAGGAAAAAACAAAAAAACTTGACAGCGTTGAGCCCTGAGACCGGGTTCCGTCTTGATGGACACAAAACTCAAAGGCCTTTCTCAGAGCTCTTTTTGGAAAGCCTTGCATCGTCTCTGTCTCAGCATCAGCCTGTCGAGGTTTTTTTTTGTTTTTTGTTTTTTTTTTTTGGGGAGGGTTTTCTTTGCGGTCGACTCTCAGTGCAGCCCAAACCCGGGATGTTGCAGTTTTCGTAGTTAGACGTAGTAACGGGGGCAAAAGGGGCGGAGCATCGTCTGTGGAAGAAGGCAGGTTTTCCTCACAGCAGCTTCCCGACAGCCGTGTGGCAGGTGTGGCTGTGCCGTGCCTCTGCCGGGCGTTGGGGCCACCTGCCTGGGATTCCAGACCGGTGGAGGAAGCGAGAGGGTCACGTTACCATGGAGAATGGGTAATGAGCTCCAGCTAAAGCTGGAGCATCGTTTTAGGGATGATTCAGGCTCCTTCTGCTGGCAGGGAGGAGCTGCTGGCACCCACCCAATCCGTCATCGGCAACGGATGCTCGTCTCTCAGTGCTCGTGTGTGCGCGCGTGTGTGCGTGTGTGTGTGTGCGCGCTTGTTGTTGTATGTTACGTCATGTGTGTGTAGCAGCGCTGTGCCCTGTGAAAAGGAACTCCCTCTTGATAAAACTGTGGTGTGTGTGACAGTTAAAAACACACACGAGCACGCCGTCGGCTGTGCTCAGTGTGCGTGCGTTGGCGTGTGCCACTGTGTGTCGCGGAGCGAGATGAATGTTCTAAAAACTGTGGATCTAATATTTTATCTGAGGAGCATCTTTAACCTTGCATGTGTAGAGGTGGCCCTGTGTAATCACTAACAGACACACAGAGGTGCTTTTTTTTTTTTTTTTTTGTTAATTATTTACAGCCCACCCAGACTTCTTCATCCAACAACACACCACTATGTTGCACATCTTTTCTTTTCTTTTTTTTTTTCTTTCCTCCACTGTATAGTCCGTCCTATCAATTTCACCAAGCCGTTCTCACTCTTTTATTTTTTTATTTTTTTTATAAATATATAAATAATGTATAGATCACTAATATGAACTCTGTAAAATATCGTTTAACATGTTTTAGATATATCCACTATAATTACAGACCTGTGTTCTTTACAAAATGCTGCTTAAAAAGCATCGATTGACAAGATTCTTTTGTATTTAGATAAACTATTGTAGATTGTAATAGCTACATTTGTAATGCGCATTAAAAAAAGATACACCCTCGATTGTATTGAAACCCGATATTAGTATTTTTGTATCGCCTCGTTTTTTGTTTTGTTTTTTTGTACAAACAAAATGTAGTTATGCTGTTTTTGTTTTTTTTCTGCTAAATGTATTTAGCTCCGATTATATGTGCTTTTAAATAAAAAGCTCATTATGAACACATATTTTGGCTTCAGGTAGTAAAGGTGTTTCGCATTGACTTGATGTCCTTGTAACTGCGAGTTCCCGCCGGTACTTTAAGGGTTCATTTTGGGCGACGAGCCTTTGAGGTAGGAGGGCCACTGTGCCATCACCCTAATCTTCAGCTCCCTCCAAAGATCCGATTTAATCCAGGACTTTGGATTAGCATTGATATCACACGTCAGAGAAGACATGTTGGTTGAATTAAAGGATTAGTTTCAACCAAGAGAGAATAACTTTTCGTTCTTTTTCTGAAGAAAAACAGCAGTGCCATAAATTAAAAAAAAAAAAAAAAACGTCTGCTTAGATGAACATTTAAGCCTCTTCTGCTAACATAATTTATCTTTTAACAATCTGATGGTAACAAGACGCCAGAGAACGCAAAATATATACAGAAGTTTACGCAGCTGTTTAGTGCAGAAAGTTTTAAAGCAGAACTTTTGTTATACATGTAAACCAGAAGCTGCTTTTCAGAAGAATCGGTGGCAAAAAGTCCATCTAATGCAGACAGATAAGTGCCAACGAATCTATTTAAGACATGAATGAGCTTTTGGTCATCTGGTCCAGCTGATCTGAGCGCAGATTTATGGTGCCGGCGAACAGCTGGCAGGTCTGGGGTCAGCCATGCATGGCTGTAATAGTAGACGGGCTGCTGCCGTGGCGGAGAGGCCCATGTTGTGGTCTTGTTTGGCTGTAAGAGAGCGGAGCGAAGCTGGCAGAGGGCCACCGCAGACAGAGCCAAGGTATTACATACTGCTGCGCCCCGGGGCCGTGACGTGCCGCGCAATCCACTCCCTCCAGTTCTGTTACTCATCCCTCACTGCCATCACCATGTTGGCGTTCTGAGTTTCATGAAACGTCAAGTCAGACTTCCTGTTTGCGTGAGAAATACGCAGTCATAATGCTGGTAATATTTTTGGCATGTTGGGTGTATTACAGCTTGTTTCCTGGGCTGAAATAAAGTTCAGAAAAACTCCTGAGATTCATAAAAAAATAATAAAATAAAATGTATACTGGTACTAGGGCTCCTATAACTTGGGCACTTCCACATGCCAAAGTGTACAATAGCAAACTAAATATGAGCATACAGCATGAAACATGTTTTACAGCGTCTTGCAAAATTTTTTATACTCGTTTGCTTCTTGCATTTTGCCATGTATACCAGCAAACTTAAATCAATGAGATGGGATGTTTATGCATCACGCCAACATAAAGTTGTGCATAATTTTAAAGTGGCAGAGAAATTAAACAAATTTTGTACAAATTAAAAACAGAACATTCTGGCACTTATTTACAATCGGCTCCTCATTCAATTCCTAGTCCTAAGTGGGTAATTTAGCTCGAAATGATTCTAATATTTTAGTTAATCTAAAACCGAGTATATGGAATAATTATCGACCAATGTTTTTTGGGGGGTATTTTTGCAAAATAACTCAAGTTCAGTCAGATTGCCACAACTTTACCTAACCTCAACAACGCTCTCCTATGACGACATGAACAGCAATGTCTGTTTGCAGTTGAGAAAATAAATAAATGAGAAAAAAAAGAAAAAAAACCTTAAGTGGCACGAATACCTTTGCAAGACTCTGCAGGTAATTGTCCAACATAAAAATGTACTGTCATTAATGAATCCAGTAAAACAGAATTAACTTCAGGCATTTGCTCTGAATGAGAATAAAACCTCTAAATCCAAGGCAGAGCGAACTAACAATCGGCTTCTTTTTTTTTTTTTTTTTTTTTAATCATGTGGACATTATCGTTGAAAACCCTGCGGCAAAATGTCCCCTCTTGCACAGACGCCGTTAAACCCATCATTGTGTAACGAGACTCCTACTGTGAATGACTCTGGTTAGATGTTGTCTGTGTGAGAGCCGAGGAGCTGAGGGCGGCGCTGCCAGGGGAGCGGCGAGGGTGGGCCCCCGGGGGGCCCGGACTTCCGAGGGGGGTCCCTCCCGCCCCCCGCCTCCTGGCCTCACACCTGCAGAGTGGTCACAGTCGTGTTCTTGCCGAGAGAAAAGAGAGCAGAGGCTAAGAGCAGCAAAGTGTTTACATTGTGTCAGTGTCTGTTTTAATGGCTTTTAGCACAGATGAAATGTGTAGACATAATATGAGCCACCCACAGCACACACAGACAATATAAAAAGAAACCAGTGTCTACAAAAGAAACGCCAGCAGGAGGAAAATGTTGGTGCACTTTCTCATAGTTTTGCATTGCAAACTGTAAAGTAAAAAAAGGCTGAAATGCTTCAGTGCTTTCACCATTTGCACATCCAGCAAAGGATAAAGGGAAAAACTCCAGCAATCAACTCAAACAAAGACTTTAAAAAATAGAGCAGCTGTTTTTTTTTTTTTTCTACATCTATCAACAGCGAGAGGATTCATTTGTTTATGCGTTGACCCAGTTTTCCTAAATCCACATTGTTTGACGGCTATCTGTGATCATCAGAAGACTGGCGGGATGATGCTGAATGTAAGCACATCCGTAAACACCACGGGGATTACTGCGTGGGATTAACACCTACTCTTTGTCTCGGACGCTGCGACACGCTTTGATACGTGAATGGAGCCTCAATCCGGCGTAAAATGCAGTCAGACATGATGGTCTGATTATTGTGACTGAAAGGGAAGGAAAAGATTAACCTATTTCTTCTGCTTCACTTGAAAGATTGTTTTTGTTTTTGTTTTTTTCCACCAGCAGAACATCAGTAGTCGCCGTGAAGGAAAGCTATCCTGCCGTTTTAAAATGTAGGCAAAAACATTGATTACAGTTTGTTGCCTTTTGATTTTGCGTAAATATTTTCCAGGGTCTTTGTCCAGGATAACAGTGAGGCAAGTAAGTTTTGCCCATCACCGCCTTTACGCGAGGCAGATGATCAAAAATATTCAATATGATGCTCTAAATTGGATTTAGAGCATTTATTAAAGCGTTGTAGAATTTTAAAGGAGACTTTCGACTATAAAAGTACCACCGAACATCACTTCCCACTCCAGCAAATGAGGCCATTCCTAAAAATATTTCATTTCCAAATTTGATTGGAGGAATTCGCGACCTTATCTGCTAAAACAAAACACAAAAAAAAAAAAGAAGAAGAAAGAAGAAGAAAGAAACTGGTGCAACAGTTCAGTGTAGAAGTGAAATCCAGACTCACTGGATCAGGTGAAAAATAGAAATAATAATAATGTAAAGAGACAGATCTGCACATCAAACAGATTAAAAGTGAGTTTCTCGTCACACAGCTGTTTTTAAGGTTAACATCATGCACAAAACAAAGACTTTTTATCTTTGGATACCATCTTTCTCTCGCGTCACATGACATGACCCCTCATTGAGTAACGAGACTCATACTGTTAGATGTTGCAAACAATGTTCACTATTGATGAACATTGACTTGTAAAAGCTTCAAAAGAGAAACATAATTCAAGTTGCACATATTGTCTCAAAATGCATCGGAAAATAATCTCATAGTTAATATCATGTCAAACTAAATGTAAAAAATATTTCCACCTTCCTAAAATAATGTAACTGAGGTTTTTTGGGGTATTTTTGTTGTTTGTTTGTTTGTTGTTTTTTTTTTTGTCAAAAATCACTTTTGGCAAAAAAGGCCGTCACTTTAGGAAGGCAACAATATGTGTTTCTGATCGTGTTTCATTACTTTTTCTGAGCATCTCACCCCAAACCCACACAACTACGGGGCTGGGATTGGATTGATGCTGCTGCATTTTTACCGAGCTACATCCAGTTTTTATGTCTAGTATTTGTTATCCCTGTTGAGCCATGCATTTCGCTTTTTTTAAATTTTGGAAAGTTGTAAAAATTTGATTGTAAGGATGCCGACTCTCCCTCTCCCTCTTGAGGGAAGTGACCGGACGCCTGGCGACTGTGTGAAGTCCTCTGTCACCCAGGAACGACGCTCCAGAGAAGAGGGCGAAACATGAACGTAAGTTCTACATGATTACAAAGCACAATTACCCACTCCTCACGTAACAGCGCAGCCTTTGCGTGACAGCGTCTGTGCAGACGGATGGAAATAGTGTGTGAAGAGACAGCAGGATAGGAAGGTAATAAACTTTGCAGATGTTGGCTGTACGTGGGGGCCAGCAGGTGATTATGTCATCCTCACATAAATGGCCTCAGTGTCCACCTCATCTTTCTCTCCCAGGTTGTTTCTCATTAAAAGATTTCTCCAACGTGTCTCCTGAAATTCAGTTTCCCCACTTTTCTTCACCAAACCTCAGTGCCAAAATGGCTTTTCCCTGGTGGGCTAAGCTAAATCCTATTATCTAACCTCCCCTAAACTGTTTGCCAGGAACAGAAGATCAGTCCACTTCAGGCCCAGCTGGAGAACTTGGACAGGTCAATGAAGGAGAAGCAGGATTTTTTAGTTGCTCAATTTTTTTTTTTCTTTTTGTACAAGACAAAAAAACAAAACATCTGACAGATGTTAAGTTTTAATAAGAGTTATATTTTTTCATTCTGTGGCACATCTCCTCGCTGCAGAAGACAGCTTGTTCATGCATAAACTTTACACTGAGAAGCTGTTATTTATGTCTTGACCTCAACAAAAAGTCAGTGATGCAGACAGGAATGATACCTGGAGCAGGAATTAGCTTCAGTTAGCAGTTTATTGCTGTGGACTAGTCACTAGCACGATGTGTCTTCAGGTGAGACGCAAGGGCGCAGAGAAGGACAGGAAGACAAGCAGCCAAACACAGAGAGTTTCAAAGAAAATTTATTTAGAAGACCGGAGCACAGGCCTCTGCGATCCTTTACATCTTGAAATATGGAGTCAAGTGAGAGTCCTTCTTGTTCCTGCGCCCGCTTTCCTCCCAGCTTCGCCAGAAGACTCGCTCGTCCCGCCAGAATCACCTCAACCCGTCACCTGCTCAGAGCCGAGCCTGAAACTCTGCCGGGTTATGAGTTACAGCGAGCCAGAACTCAGCTCCTTTCCTCGAGCTCTTATCCAGATGTGGGTGATTTGTGAGTGTCTGTGTAAAACATTTTCATATCTGCTGAGTCATTCTACGGGGAGCCAAGTCGTGAGATCAGCTCACGGGGACCGTCCGTCTTTCTCCAGCAACGCGTCCGGAACCTCGGCTCGGAAAGCCGTGATGCTGGCTTCCAGGAATTTACTGGATAATGCATGTTTTTTTTTTTGTTTTTTGGGGGGTTTTTTTTGGCTTGGAGACTGTAATTTGACAATTTACTGCAAAAGAAAAAAGCGAGGGACGGTAAAGCTTGTGATTCACTTGATGTATCAGTAGACTTTGCCTGGAGGGGGAAGAAAAAATACTTGTAGTGGTGAAACGTCGAATCTTCTGAGCTACTCAAGATTTTGAGTCATTTTTCTGCGTTTAATTAAGCTCCATTGTTTCATCTTTGCATATTTAAGGATGATTAGGACAAATTAGGACAAACTTTTGTCAATAATGGCATCTGTTCCACCCATCTTGTCTTAAGCATGCAGCTTATTTATTTTGGCAGAATATTACCCACACAAAAACACTAACTCTTGCCAAGTATTTTTGGTCCAGTTTCTAGTGAAAATATGTTGCAATAAGACGAAACTAGCTGCTACATCGTACTGAAAAGTTGCGTCTCTTATTTCCAATGAACCGAGATTTTCTGCAGAAACCAGACCAAAAATACTTTGTGAGATTTCGTGTCTTTGCAGGTTTGATTTCAGCTTCCTCCCAGGCCACATGCGAATGTGTCCCCGGGGCGGGGAGGCGCTCGTTTAAACGCCATGTGTGGGTTGAAGTGGGTGGACGGGGCTCCAGCATCACATGCTTCGAATGGCCAGCATGGCTAAGAAAGTGCAATACAAGTTCAGCCAGTTTTTCACTTAATTTCCCTGTTGGGAAAAAACAAAACAAAAGCACAACTGCAAATGTAAAACAGTGTGGAGCTGGCACAGTTTGCAACACCCACCGTTTGATATCAGTGGATGAAATACATCTATCAGGTTTTAGCATCATTTTTCTAAAAACCTGCTGTTTATTACATAGCTATTATAGAAAACAGGAACTACAACACAACCAAACAACAGAGGTTAATAAACATTGTTTTGTTTTTCATTTATTTTTTATATTTTAAAATGCTCATGAGGTTAAAGGAAAGTACTACAGATGTTTAGTTTTCTGAAGCAAGGACATGTTGCAGTGGCTTTCCTGACGTCATACTTTGGGGATGGGATGTGCATTATCCTCCACTCTGTGATTACAAAATAATGTTCTCCCTCAGTCATTGCTGAAAAGACATAAAACAGTGCACCACCAGAAGTTCAATTGTGTGGATTTTGAAAAAAAAAACAACAAAGAAAAATTGTTATGTACCTCAGGAGAATCTGAAAAACATTATTGAACCACGTTGAATCATTTCAGATTGAACAATACTGAAAGTTTGTTCATTTCCTGAGTGTTTCCACATTTGTGATTGACACAAATGTCTGGAAAAAACGATTGATGATCAGCATTGGATTGGATTAGAACTCCAGAGAGCTCATTGATCTGCGATTAGGAACCAATTTTTCAGTCCCTTGCGTCTCATTGAACGTCATCAAGTCGTCATCAGGGCACCAAAGATTTTCAATGAACCAGGACACAACTTCAGCGTCAGTGCAGTCATGTGACAAAAACACAAAGTAAAACTCATATCCACTTATGAATTGAGAGACAGACTGATCTCACTCTTGAGATTGCTTTTATTTTTTTTTATTTATTTTTTTTTTTTGTTAAGCGTCATTGACCACAAGCCACAGATATGAGAAAAAGGGGAAGTGAGTCACTTACCACATTTTTGATCTCTTGCTCCTCAATTGCCTCTCGGTGTAAACATTTGCAACACATGGTGAAAGGGGAATAATAGGAGGCTACTTTCACTTGTGATCCACTCCCACTCCGAGGGACACGGTTTCGAAAACTCTGACATGAGTCACAGAGTTGTAAAGAGCAATCCGTCGGATGATTGGTTGTTGTCTTTTTTTAGGGCCTGCACTTCAACATGGTAATGGCTCCTCTGGGAGTCCAAACAATAGGTGGCGGCGGATGTTTTATGGTTTCTCGGAGAGACAATAGGTCTCACTCATTGAGAAAGGGCGTCTGCAGACTCCTCATGCTGGAGGCTGTTTTTGGTCTCCAATGTTCAGACCTTTTCCTTTTTTTCGATGTTTGTCAGATTGCGTGGCGCGTCGCCAGTGCTGCTTGCGGTGGCATCATAGTTTAACAAGTCGACGGATGTGATTGATTACTGTAAACAACCAGACCATCAGAATATGTGTGTGCGGTTCAAATGCAGGAAATACCAGAAGCAGACAGAGAAGGTTTCTGCTGAGGAAAGTTACTGCTGTGTGCAAATAAGAAAATCAGCAGAAGATAAACTACCGGTGAAGAGGTGTTGATGTTTTGTTTCTCCTTCCTCCTCTTTCTGGATAAGCTCAAGAACCCATCGAGACGCTTTGCTAAATTTTCTACACCAGAGACTCCTTGACGTTGCAGTCGGTAACTTTTATTTAAGTTTTTTTTTTCCGCTAAAACTGTCACTATGAAATGTCTCTAAACTGAGTCAGAAAATTTGTAGGAAACGATTGAGCCTTTCTGCTTCCTTCTTGCAAAAGGAAAAAAGAAAAATACACTGCTCCCGCCGGTCACAACAGGCCAATCAGAGCAGAGCAGGAAGAAACGTCTTAAAACTCTCAAAGCGAGATCAGCAGCCGGTCAAGTAAAGCCACGTTTATTTATTTATTTTATTTTTTATTTTGTTTCACCGTAGCTGGGGTCAAACAACAGGGTTGGTAGGTAATATATTTCATTAAACTGAGGTAAGAAGTGGGATTACATAAGCGTTAACTTCTTCCTCCTCCTTTTCGAACAGAAAACTGATTACTTGTCTTTTTTTTTTTTAAAAAAACCTCGTTTTATTCCTTTTTTCTCTTCTTTCATTGTCATATTCAAACAACGCGCTCTTTCACTGCTTTGTGACATTTACTTCGACCCTGCTGTTTTTCTGTCGCTGGGGGTGAACATCCCTGCAACCGATTACAAAGTACTGTGGGGTTGTTCACTCTCTGGTCAGTGAACTCATCTTGAAAACTGAGGCTTCAATGTTTTTGCCCCTTCAATGAAGCAGGTCAAAAATAACTCCCAAACTGAAGCCATCACAAGTCACAGATGAACTAGACTGGCTCTTTGGGAGTCGTATTGTCCCCGCTTGTTTATCGCTGATGCAGAGGAAAAGGCATGAAACGTAAAAGGAAAAAGGAAATATTCCTTTAGTAACATAAAGGAAGGAAGGTCTGGTGACAACCCTTCAGAACTTCACGCCAAGCCCCGTCACGTTTATCAAAACCAGAACGATCAGCAGATTTACGAGGTCTGGCAGAGCGCTCTCACTCGTTCTCGTTTTCTTTCTGCCATTCTGCGGCTGGCATTTGGGATTTAAACCCGAGACAGTCGGGGGGGATTACACGCTGTTATTCTTCTCCCCTGCCCTTCATCCAGCATCTCCCTTCTGAGTCCTCCTCCTATTTCGGCCTCCCGGTTCTCCTCATCCTGACATCTGGTTTCAATCTCTGCCGAGATTACGAACACAAGCAAGCGGCAC
>VMRN01000035.1:681853-745732 GCA_010277015.1 Poeciliopsis turrubarensis
AGATAGATAGATAGATAGATAGATAGATAGATAGATAGATAGATAGAACCACTGTACAAAAATCTCCTGTAACATTTGAAGCAGAACATAAGCAGACAGTCAGTTGTTTGGGGTGACTGAGCAGTAAATGCACATTAATTTCCATTTTCCTGTCTGAGATGGAGTGTCAACATCAGCGACAGGAGAAACCACTTGGCCAAATGTGTTTGTGCATTAAATGTTTCCCATGCGAATCACAGGTCGCCGCAGAGCAGCCGGAGAATGTGCGGACACAGAGATTGCGGTTTGGTCTTAATTGGCTCTGGTAATCTGTCTGTTTACGGTCTTATTATGGCTGTCAGAGCGCATTCTTTTTAAAACATCTGAGTCCTTTCTCTTGGCTGCTTGCTGAAATCATTGGTAACTCTCCACACGCAACGACAGCTCGTTCTCGCAAATGGAGGAGTTAAGAGGCGTTGGACGGCTTCCACTGAAACACGAGTCTTTGACTCAGGACAACCAGGCTTTACAAGACAAACAGCACCTGAGTTTGACGTACTGCTTTGTCGGACCAAACTTAGTCCTGTCTGCACTCCAATCTTCTGCAGAGCGCAATGTACCAAGAGAGGAATTTTAGACTTGGACAGATCAAATCTGTGTGCATGACGGAGACCAGAGCATTGTTCCTCCTAAGGCTTGGAGCACGGGGAAACCACAATCATGTTCGCTGGCTTTGCAGGCTGGATGTCTTTTAGAGTTATGAGAAATTTTCTAAATCTTTCCACGCCAAATCCTTTTTAAAAAAAAAAAAAAAAAAAAGAAAGAAAGAAAGAAAGAAAAGAAAAGAAGAACTAGGCTCATTTAGTGTGAAATTAGCACTGGCATGCGAACGCAGGGACCATCTACCACACTGAAAGCGAAGTGGAGAAAGAATATGTGAGATGGTAGAAGGAGGAGGGGGAAAAAAAATACAGAATATAATGAAGCTCTCTGGTTTTGGAGACATGCCTGTTTGTGTTAGCGAGGAAGAGAAGATGGGCTCCTCTGAGAGTTGGTGGGGGTCTGAGGCTGTCGAGGCAGACTGGAGTTTCTGGTCACGACCCAACAAATGCAAACACGACGCCATGCAGATGCCAGCCAGTCCTCGTTGTTTAAACGTTGACAAAAATACAACGGAAAACCAACGTTTCAGGGTCTGGATCAGGTTTTCAAGAGTGTCAGAACATACAGTGACTTCACATGTGTAAACAAACCCTTTCACAACTGTGTGCCTCAACTTCAGACGGAGAGAAAAAAAAAATATGTGCAAGCGTCTTTCCAGTTGGTGTATGTAAATATCTGGCGACAACTGTGCATTTAAACTTCATTGTAATGTATATTTTTACCTAAATATTTCAAATTTAGCAGATGGAAGAGGCACCTCAACTGGCTCCTCTCAATGTGGAGGAGCAGCGGCTCCACGCTGAGTCCCTCCCGGATGACCGAGCTTCTCACCCTATCTCTAAGGGAGAGCCCAGCCACCCAAGTATCCGAGTTCTCGTTCTTTCGGTCATGACCCAAAGCTCATCTGGTCAGGATGCCTCCTGGACGCCTCCCTAGTCAGGTGTTCCAGGCACGTCCCACCGGGAGGAGGCCCCCGGGGAATACCCAGGGGCCTCCTCTGTGTCTCCCGGCTGGCCTGGGAACGCCTCGGGATTCCCCCAGAGGAGCTGGAAGAAGTGGCTGGGGAGAAGGAAGTCTGGGCCTCCCTTCTTAAGCTGCGACCCTGGATAAGCGTCTGACAATGGATGGATGGGCGGATTTCAAATTTACAACCCGTTTTTGTTTGTCTCATGAAAGATGACTCATTTGGAACAAACTAACTCTCGAAAGTCTGGAGACTAATTATTCTTATGTTATTAAGAAACGTTTAAAAATAGACACCCCATAAAGGCTGGTGGGAAAGTTACTCCATGCGGTGAAGATTCGGCTTATTAAGGAGGCATCTGTGGTCGGGAATCTAAGTCTGTCTTTGTCAACATCCCTTGCCATCTACCACAAAAGTTTTCAGTGCGCTCTAAATCAGGGGAACATGCAGGACGGCCCAAAAGAGAGACATCATTCTCTACTGGACGAAATCTTTTTGTCAGTGTGGAGGGATTTCTGCTGCACAGTCTCCATGCAGCCGGCTGCAGTTTGCGTGATGCTGTCGAACTCGTCTCGATTGGGATCGTGTTGAGTAAAACATTGGTTGTCTTGTGTTGATTGGGCTGCAGTTAGCGTTACCAAGGGCCTTGATTTGGCTCAACGTTGTGTCTTTGGGTTGGCATTGAAGGTGTTTTAGCTCTGCATACGTTGCATACGAGAGACCTCCGTTGATCGACTGAATGATCCTGCTGGACGGGAAGCCATTTTGCTTCTGCCCTGATGGGACTGTCAGGTTTATTCCTTAAACCTGAAGGAATAAAAATGTTTTGTTTCATCTTTTTGCATGTTGAAGCTTTATTTAGACCGTAGTTGTGAGTCACCAGCAAGAAATCTAAATTTACCGTCCAAATTAAAACACACACCTCCTCTGGAATATGTCCGTAGCAACAAGCTCTGCGATCCGTTTCTTACTCAATCTTTCTGGGGTTTTTTTTTGTTGTTGTTTTTTTTCCTTTTCGAAGACTCCTGCTCTGGTTCTTGAAAGCCCAAACAACTGAGATGAGATTCCGTGACACTAAATCTTTACGCAGCCTCTGTTCCTCCCTGTCCAAACAGACATAACGTCTCACAAAAAGCTCTCACCTCAACAAGTTGCCGCACCTGTTTGGCATTAAGAAACCATTTTGATCTGAAGAGACCAATACACACGCTTCATCATTTTTAACATGCCAGTTGTAACACAGTGAGTCAGTTTGCCTGGAGCCACCATCATGCTGAGGCAAATGTCTCCGCATCCTGCAGCAGAGGTTCTCAGCATTTCCTGGGATGTTGAGCCGGCAGAGGACTTCAACATCGCGTAACTTCAGGAGAACGTCTGGATGCGTGTTTTGCAGACACAGAGTGTCCCGAAGGTTTGGTTCGGATTACCAAAGACTCTTTTCTCTAGCTTGTAAAAGAACTTTGTGTTGGCAGATTACTCGATACTAAAATGACTTGATTGCAAATGTAGTCATTTGAAGGGAAAACAAGCCTCTCTGTCATCGGATCTTCCAAACCGGACGCCAGAATGGACGCAGACACGCAGTTTAGTATTTTCATTGTTGAGCACTTTTGGCATCTTCATCTGGAATATTCTACTTTGGTCTATTGCTGGCAACATTAAAGCTTCATTGGGTGATTACAGTTGCGGTGTGCAGTAAATATATATATATATATATATGTATATATATATATATATATATATTGCACAGCTCTATTCTTACAACTGCTCACTCCTTATAGTACCTGGTACTATAAGGAGGAGCAGCTGAACGACTCCCAACTCAGAGACCAAATCTATCAGTAAGTCAAAAAACACATGACACTGACCCCTGACCTTTACAAGCAGAGACCTAGATTGAAAGACGGATTTGGTTGTAAAGGTGAATTTCTGGTGAATCTGGTTGAAAACACCTGATGCTAATCTGAACGTCTGAAAAACAAGAGATGGAGACTCGATTTTGGGACAAAAGACTTCAGGATCGGTTTAGATTTGTGCTTCAAAGACTTGAGACTTGACTTGCTCTCCTGGACTGAGACTCAAGTCTTAGTTTTTATCTTGGGAATTAAAAAGCGAAAGGAAGCCAATTGAGAGGCACACACTGTAACCACTGTGCTTTTTCCTTCTTCTGTGAAGGCATGCACTCGTTTTTCAGACAGTGACATCAGAGGATTATGGTTCATATTTGTTCATGTTACCCGGAGCTTCATTAAAACCCTTTATCCGTCGCCCCCAGAAAACACAACGGAAAAACAGAACACGAGGGTTTCTGTTGTAGGTTAAGGGATTGAAATGAACCACATGACTGTCTCTAAAGAACTTATTGTCTGAAATAACTTTGGATCATTTAGGAATCAAGATTAATGGAAGTCACTCCTATCGTTCTCTCACTTTTAAGCTAACTTCTTCGAGCCTTTTTCAGTGGGCTCTGACAGACTGGGATGAACAGGTTTTACTTGATTGTTATGAAGACCAAAAAAATAAAAAATAATTCAAAGTTTGATTCAATGAGATGTTAAAAAATTTACAGGTTTTAAACCGGGTCTGTTGTTTCTTTTAGAGTGAGCACGGTTACAAATAGGGCGTAAATCTCAGCGCAGCGATTGCTGCGGATGAGTTAATACGCCTGAATCATTTTGGTTGTTTATGACTGAAGATAAGCGAAGGGGAGCTGTTTCTCTGAGACACCAAAGCCGACCGACTGCCAGGGTTTGTTCTGTTAGGTCGCCCATCTATTAGGCGGAGCTGCCCTGTTTGACGGTTACCCCACACATCTGCGTAACCGTTCATCTGCTGTGGGTCAAAAGGTCCAGTTCGATCTCTAAACACGAATGAAATAAGAATTTTAGCCTCCCTTTTGTCTCTTTGTTGGATAGCGGCAGTCAGTCGGTATTTACAAGATGGGTATGGTGTGGACGCCATAAGACATGAGCCTGCAGTCAACCTACGACTGCCGCTGCACGTTTGCTAACACACAAACACGCTCGCCGTCAAAACAGCCCCCCCGCCCCCAACTCTTGTCCATGTACGGCTAAAATATGCGAGGTGTGTTTTGGAGGTGAGTGGTAATATATGAGAAACACATGGCGAGCTCCATCCCCTGCTCTTGTGCCTCATATATTCTTTCACTCCTCTCTGCCCTCTTGCTTCTTCGTTTACACTGCCGCCAGAGTCAGGGGGAATCGTCCCCCGAGGAATCGTCCACTCCTAGTTTGGGACGTCAAGGTCTGCATGGTAGAAGATCTTGCTGGACTGTGAGAATGTGCAAGTTCTTTTGAAAAAGCTAATCTTTCCTGATTAGTGGACAACAATGCGATTCTCATGTGCTCCTCCTTGGCTTTTTACTCCTCCGTGTGTAACTCTTGCTTTCTGGCCAGAGCAAGTGCCCCAAAACACTTCCTCTTTTGCCGTTCAAGAGATTTGGGGAAACGTCTGGGTAGCATTCCCAAAAGATGGCGCAAACTCCAGGAATCTAACGCAAACTCTTTCACTTTAGAGACACAATAATTGCGTCTTAAATCCTGATAAATTTCAAACCTCAAGACCAGCTTTAAGTCGACTTTTTGTGATCATGTTGGTTGCAACTCCGCTCAGCCAGGCAGCAATTTTTACAAGGTATTTCTGACTGCGAAACGGTGTTGTTATTTTTCAGTCTTGACATTCACAGTGAAAAAGGGACCTTATTGGCTGCTGTAGTAATCTATCACATGACCTGCGACGCCCTCAGTGGCTAATAACTCTCAGAGGAGAGAGAGCTGCTGAAACATCAGTCGTCAAATTTTACAACGTTCAAAGCGCAGCATTTAGTTTTCAGAGAAATAACTTTGGTTTTTTTTTTGTTTTACAAATACTTACGAGCATTTTTACATTTTAACAAATTTCAACAACACCAAGCTCCTCAAGCAACATTTTTTTTTTTTTTGTTGACACACAACTAAATGCAACTGCACTGAGAGATGCCATTAGCCGATTTATCAACAAGTGATATCAAAAGTAAACGTGCCAACTTTAACCTGGCACTTCGTCAAACTGCTTCACAAGGAAACAAGATAAGCAAGAACAAGACGTGAGTTTGTTAAAGACTATGGCTCTGTGTCTCATCTTTAGAAAACAAACAATAAAGTTAAGCATGTTTTGAATTAAGTTTTGCCCGGACATTACGTAATATTCTGGCAATTGCGTTATTGCCGCGTTCTATGGCCAAACTCTGTTTGGGGCAAAATATGTATTTTAGAAACTGTAATGTGCTGAATTAGAAACCATATCTCCATGTATTGACTTTATTAACCATACTGAAACGCAACAAAGATCCCTGTCAGGATAGATAAACTGAATTTAAGTCGGGTGATCCTTCTTTTGTTTCCCAGATGCACTGTACATTTGCACGACACAATGATTGATGCAAAGGCAAAAGGTCACAGAAGTAGGGCTAGGCGTGAGACGATCACTGGATGAGAGAGAAAAGCGAGAGGTGATGAAGGACGCATGAGTGGAGGTGGCAGCAGGGTTGTTTTTCACCACCTCGTCTGCCCTTTTCTCCTGCGCTCAGCAGGAGTATCACACAGGCCGTCTGCTCGGCCGCATATCACGCATTCCTGTGTGGATAAAGAGAGGGAGGGGATACGGAAAAAAAGAAGCAAAGATGAAGACGAGGAGGGAGAGAGATTCGACACACATGGGTGGGCATCAACTGTGGAAAAAAAACGAAGAAACAAAGCAAAAAAAAAAAAAAAAAAAAAAAAAAAGGAAGAAAGAGGCTGACACGCAAAACGCAACCGAAAGAAACCAGTTAAGCTCCTAAATGACACAGATAAACAGAAGAGATGGTTCATCAATCCGATGCTGTATGCAAGTGCAATGTTCAGTCCTTATTTAGAGCCGGACATGCACTGCTGTGGGTGTTCCTCCGGTGCAGTTTGTGAACTCTGAGTGGGCATGTATATTTAGGTTGGCTCGGTTCCCCCGGGGGCCCACCTCTTCAGGGAAATGTGGTTTAGGAACTGGACGTTTCCCCCCCTTCATGAATGACATCACTGATACATAATGGTGCGAAGGCTTCTCAAGCTTTTCTTCGTTGATACCCTGAAGAGTGAATAAATATTTAAATGTGTCGGCCCTGGGCCTGTCCCTACGCCCCGGGGTCTTGATGACTCCTTCAGCAAAATGTGATCATTTGCACATAAATGTTCTGCTGCATGCGTCCATGCTTAAAGCAAAGCTGTATTTGTTTGGCGCTCGTCCATGCTGCGTGAATTTTTTTTTTTTTTTTTTTTGCTGTGAATACATTGGAGTGTGATTCGCTCTTGATGCAAAAAGTTCTACAACGGCGCCGCCTTGGCCCACTTCCAAAGAACTAGTGTCCTGCATGTTTTAGATTTATCCCTGCAAATCGTCCAAACAAATGGTTTAATAGCAACTGATAATAAATTGATTTATAACATAAAATTTTTTTAAAAAATTGCCAATATGCCAAAACTTTGCATGCAAAAACCTTTCAAAAGGAAGTTCTGAGGATAAATGATTGAAAAATATTTTTGCTCGCATTGGAAATGTTTCACCGTAGCTCGTCTCGTTCCTGGTGCGCCAGTGGAGGAAAGCGTTGCGGAGTGAGCGCTCAGCTTGCTCTCGATGCTGCCCCCACAGCTTCCTGTTGTGCACTGCAGCCACACTGAAGTTCCTTTGAACAGAAATTGTCAAAAAGCTTTCCAAGGTAATTTGCAAGACTCCAAAGAAATGTACTGAGAGCAAAGCTTTATATTCTATTTATTTATTCATTTTTTTTAAAGGAAGTAGCCAAACACTTTGGAAGTTGGAGTGAGTAGGATTAGCACATACAAAAAGATCTGAGTCACTAAGAGCTCTTTTGGCTGTGATAGTGTGTCGCTGTTTCTGGCAAATTTACTAAAAAAAAAAAAAAAAACCCCACAGTGAAATACCGATACTGGTGTCAAGCCACTATAACCTCTCAGAATTTCCCAAATTTATGAAATCCAATTAAGCTGTCAGCACACTCCAGAATTATGTTTGGGTTTAATTGTCGAGCAATTATTCGGTGTGCAACGACGTCAGAGTTCAACCTCTTTGCCTTGTACTCATCATAAGTTGTAAAGTGGAAAATTCCCACACTGATGAGCAAAATACTCTTTGCTCAGAACGGCCATAATGACCTGGGGGATAGAGGGGAGGAAGGTTTCCAGAAAATAAAGAGTCACGGTGAGAAAAAAATAAAAGCAGAGGAGCGTGACATGAATGATGGGGAGGCTTTGCCCAGGAGATAAGCCGAAGAAAGTGAAGAGGGCAGATAAATACGTTGTGGTAACACCATCCTCCCTGGACACAGAGCAGCAGAGATCAAGAGGGCACTGCAGGGAGTGTTAGCAAGTCTGCTATCTGTCTGCCAGCTGCCGCTAAAACCTGTCATATCGCAGATACTGTCAGTCGGAGTCGAGGCAAAACAGAAAGATACGGGCAAAAACGAGCGAGAGCTCTCCTCCGACCTTTGACACCTCCCTCTGCCCCCGCAGGGCTCTGTGAGCGCAGGGGCGCCGTCAGGAAAAAGGAGCGCCGCGTGCGTCAGAGCGTACAGAAAAAAAAAAAAAAAAAAGCCTTCACTCACCTCGTCCACTCAGCTTATCTCGCCCCTTACTAAATGATCCCATTTCCACAGGAAGAGTGGGAGCGAGATGTGAGGCAGGGAGACTCCCCCGCATCAACAAAACGCACAAAACTCTACAGTTCAGCAGGGTTAGGTTACGTCACGACGGGTGAGACACGGAGAAAGAGCCAAAAAAAAGGATTATTTCATTAAATGTTGTTTCCCAGTCTCTTTCCTGTTAGTGTTGGTACGTAGAAACAAGTTGTCCATATAATCTGACTGAACCGTAGCTAATGATTCCAAAGCTGATTCCAAATAATATAATAATAATAATAATTTCCCAAAGACTACAACCGGAATTTCCTGCATTGCTTAACAAGATATTGTGGTCACACTATTATTTGTAAAAATAATTTTTCAAAAATCTGAATCACATGTCATTTGCTCTCCATTTCAGGATTGTGCAAAACCTTATTCTCTGTCTACACATGGAATCCAAAGGAACGTGTTTCTTGTCGAAATGTGACGCTGGGAAAGTTCAAGCTTGCTGAATTGCCGTGCTGGGTGCTGCGTATGACTTTCACACACATCCACACATGGAAGAGGCCACGGAGAAACTCCCGAGGAGTTCAGCATCGCGAGTGTGTGTGCGTTGGTTTGTTAATCAGCTGTAGCAAACCAGTCGTAATCCCGTTTAGAAGGGAAGAGAAGTGCAGGTACACTTCCTGTTTCCCCTCAATCGGCTTAAAAATCCAATCCCTGAAAAAAAGAAGAGAAAAGACATTTTACTGAATAACTGGAGCAGTTTTTGAAAAGGGGGGGGGGAGGTGAATGAAACCTGTAAATAAACTCTGTCTGTTCCCAACCCATCATGTAAACACTTCAGATTTCTTTGGCTCTGTTGCTAAAAGCCCAGTTCAGGGCGCCGCGCTCTCTTCCAGCCTGGAGCTTCCTGTTTCCTGTGTTC
The DNA here is from genome assembly GCA_010277015.1 of Poeciliopsis turrubarensis. Taxonomy (NCBI): domain Eukaryota; kingdom Metazoa; phylum Chordata; class Actinopteri; order Cyprinodontiformes; family Poeciliidae; genus Poeciliopsis; species Poeciliopsis turrubarensis. The sequence continues at coordinate 691,061 of VMRN01000035.1, forward strand.
GAGGAAATTGAGCGCACGTTTCTTATATATATATATATATATATATATATATCCATCACCTATTAGCGCCACAGAGTGAATATGCTTTAGATTTCTTTTTCTAAATGCAGCACAAGATTTTGCTGATCCAGCTCCAGTCTAATAGCTCCACAGACAAAATTCATCCACGAATAAATGCCTCTTAAACGGTCATTTTGACCACATACTGCAGCCCTCATTGCTTCCCATTGACTCTGAATTGTGTCGTGCAATTGTAATATTTACAAAATGCTGAACCCTCACGCAGTCTCTCTGTCCAGTCTTGACTGTCACTAGCTGGTTCTGTATGCAGGCATAAATACAGGAATCCTTTACCAACTTGTTGCCTCGTCAATTGAATTTCCATTGACGAGGGTTTTGATTTGGAAACAAGTCTGCATCGACACAGACAAACGCAAAAGTACCACCTTTACATCGAAGATGAACCGATCAGAGGTTTTGAAGTCGATTTCTAACCTCAGATTTTCCGAAAAAAGATTTCAGCCTTTAACACTTTAGCTTTAAAGAATAGAATTAGGAGCATTCCCGATGTTTCTGCCTAGTTTTTCCTTTTAGAAATACTGGTATATTAAATGTTAGAATGAAATATTTGCATAAAAGTCGCACTGAGTTTGAGAGAGGTAGAGAGAGAACAGAGTCTGCACCACAGGTTTGTGCCGGTGATTTAGCATGACTTTGGACCTTGTATTGGTGCTCAGCATTACTAGCAAAGATAGAGCTTCTGCTGCTATAATCCTCCTTTTCTACTAATGAAGCCGGGAGTAATGCAACACACAGAGCTCCAAATTAAAGGGGTTCTTTATTTTTTTTTTTAGATGAAGAATATTTTTCTCTCTCTCTGATGAAAACTTTAGCTTCCACTATTAGCTTCCGAAAAATGGCGGGCGGTAGCTTCAAATCAGAGCTAAACTCTAACAAATAACAAACGAACAAACGGCAGTGGCAAATCTAAAGGAGGACAAACAGGACAAAAAAACAACATTAACATCCCCTCCCTAGATCCACTAACATACGTAGCTTCGACATTTCTTTTACCGCGAACTCCGATCTTCTGGTCAGGTGGCCATATAGTCGTCGTCTTCCAATCGGTCTCGGTGTACAAAATGTCCTTCTCTTCCGTTCTAGTGCTACGATACATAAATGAGTTTTTTCTTCTATTTCCGGTCATTTTAGACCTCTCTGTAACAGCACCACATGCTGGCAAAAACAAGAATCGCAACCAGTCAGTGAAACAAAAAAACAAAACATGGTTTTCAAATACATTTGGCATGTACCCATTTTTCACCTGGTTACACTAAAACTACGAAACTATGAAATAACCAGCACCTGTTGAAGTTCTTGCAGTGGTTAGTTAAAGTCTCGTTATCGGTCAGTTGATTCCAGGCACCAGTTGGTTTTTCGGTGCATCACCACTTGGTAACTTTTTCAGGTTTCCCGCCACATACATGTAAAAGTTAGCACTCCTAAGTATGAAAGCACTTCACTAAGTGTGAAGTACTTTCAGTAATTTGCAGAAATCTTTTGGATCAGAGGTGAAACCTTTTACTTAAGCTGTTGGGATCGTTTGCTGATGATGTTCATTTCTAAAGGTCCTGCAAAGAAATGGCTGGTAGACGATCCACATCCAAACTTGTCTAAAATACACAAAACAGCATTTGTTTCCCCCAATGTTTGGCATATAATTTAAAGAACATCATATTTGTCACTTGAGCTACTTTGTTTGACTTCAATTTATGGTTTATGATCCCAAACTGAGGTCCCTCTATTAGAGGGGAGCAAAGCCTTTTGTGGCCTGGACATGGATAAAAGTAGTTCAGTCTAGAGTACTAAAGTTATGGTAATCGATTAGGTTGATTAATAGGCTCGTGTTCGCACTCTCAGGGACGAAACCGCTAATTGATTGGGAAAAGGAGAACTTAATGGTACGAACCAAAAGACCCAGAACCAAGAACTCGCTTTAAACCGTGAGCGCAAACGACCAAGACTCAAAATTAGATCCTCTCACCGCAATGTGACCCACATGTACACTCGCAAGCATCGAACACGCTACAACCACACATATATGTGTGTGTGTGTGTGTGTGTGTGTGTGTGTGTGTGTGTGTGTGTGTACGCGTGGAGAACCTGGTCAAACACAAACACTGCATTCCCCAACAATGGAAGATCTTATAGATGTTGGCAGGGCTCTTCTTCCCACAAACAGCCTCACCCTCGCCTCCATCTGCATACCGCAGGAGACGGGCTGGAGCTCCGAACGGCGCTGAAGAACCTTTGAGAAGGTTGCGTCGTCGAGCGTGGCCGGCACCTCCCCGTCCACTTACACAACACAAACAACAACACCAGCGGATCTGAGGAAACCGGAGTTGGCTCAAACAGGACAGGGTTCAGCTGCAGTTCTCTGAGGTTCACACGGAGACAGCGAGGCACTGAGGGGAGGGGCGGGATAGGGAGCTCATGATGGATGTGGTAGTAATTCAGATTCCTCATAAATGTTCTCAAAAGCGCCACAAAAACATTTCCAGCTTCAGAGAGAATGACAATTTTTTTTTTTTTCTTTCTTTTTTAGCAGCACCCAAAGGCTGCCGGTGTCTGTGCCGGGAGAGTCAGAGAGAGACAGATTCCTCATCTCTGCTGACGTCTCCTGCTTGTGCTCGACTTAATTAGACGTCAAGTCTACCACTGAAACGCCGATCCATGTAATCTGACAAGGCCACAACACCCCATCTAGTGGGCGTCGATTTAATTGCAATTGGAAGAAAAAAAAAAAAAAACTCAAGAGGCCCTCTGGCACAGAGAGGAAGACAGTTAGTTCACGTGGAAAGTGGCGTGTTCGATAACGTTAAGCGGACAGCCATTGCAATGTTCTAGGGGGTCTGGAACATCGAAGGCCGTCATTAGGACTAATGGGGAAAGCAAGAAGGCTGCAAACTCAGCATTCTCAGTTGGAGGACAGCACACGGCTTATAGAGATCTGAGAATTGCAAAAAGAGGAGAGAGGGAGCGCTGGGGGACGAGGGAAGAGGAGTGTTTGTGTAAGAGACTGCAGAGGTTCCGGTTGGAGTGCGATGCCATGATGGGATTCATCTGAACTGTAAACAGCGTGCTGTAATATCATCCACCTGACCCCGCTGGAAGCATCCTGTCCTCCAGCCGCCTAAATCCTCCTCATTAAGAGGTTTACTCGGACATTCCTATACCACTACTCAATGAGGGGAAAGTGTAATCTTCCCCTGTAATGTCGGGAGGTGTTCATGTGAGGAATCTTCCAGGAACAATGGACTCATAGAGAGGGGGAGGATATTTATAGAGATCCTAAAATGACCGTTGCACATAGTTCCTAGTACTGTGGTCTGATGGCCGTGCCAGATGACTGGCGGGGGTACATCCTCTTTCTCCTCTTGTTTCCTTGATCGCCGACAGCTTCCTCCTTGTGTCTCCTAAAGTTTTTTCCGGACAAGCAGTTCTCTGAGTCACCCTCGAATAGTCCTTTTTCCTACATCTGTGGCGACCACAGATCGCATTGTTTCTGGGATTTGGCTTTTGTCCTACTGCTTGTCCACGGCTGTGTGTGAGAATTTTCCAAGCTTCTCGATTTAAAGATGCAGTCACGGTTAGGATATAATTTATGGCCTGCATATATACTATTGCATAATCATTTCGAACCGTGTTGCGGGCATTTAATCTAAGCCACTCTACTCTATGTATCGTGTTGTTGTCCTGTAGGAGGGTGGACTTTCTCTAAAGGGGAAAATGTTTTGCAGGATTTTACTAGATTTCCTCCAGGACTGTCCTGTATTGACTTGAGATCGTGTTTCATAGACAGAACCTGGTTTAATCGTCTCTGTTTGGATCTGGCGTGCATTTACTACAAAAACTAGATGACTTTACTTCTTTTCTTAAATATTGGATTCCTTATCTATTCCATAGTTAATTGTTGCTGAAAAAAAAATCACAATGAAATAGGTTTTTCTGTTTATATTTACAAATTAAACTTTCGTGAGTACTTCCAGCGTCACAATTTTGGAAGCCACTGGTTTAGTAATAACGGGGATTTCCTCATCTTTACCTGTATTAAATTCTGAAAATCACTTGTTTGAGGACGTTTATTTGTGGTTGAAACGCAATAAGAATGTTGCCTCACCTTAAATAGAATGGTAAAAATGTAGAGCTGTTCATAGTACTCTACGAAACTCAAAGCTGCGGCACAGCAACCAAAAATAACCACAGTCATCGTCTGGGACGGCTTTTTAAATGGGAACACACTTTGACCTTTTGGGGCGGTGAATCGGGAAGTGGAAGTCGTTTTTCAAAACTTTTAATGCTATTATCTACATGGTGTATGGGGACATTTCAATAACGATACATTTGCGATATTTCGTGCAGCTATTTCACCCTGTTGAGACCCAGTGACTTCTTTAAGGTCAAAGCGTTAAGTTTAACACAAGCTGTGTTTCTACTGGCCAAGTAAAGTCGTTAACTGCAGCAATGAAAATGAATTTACATGCTGGAAATGCGCCAATCTTGAAAAGAAAAGGAAAACTCATGTTTTTTGATAAAACATTTTTGTGCGAGTATTAAATGTTTTTTCAGCTGTACTGAAATCGGTGTATTGAAAACACTGAAAACAATTTTCACGCATCACACAGTCAAGTGATAAACGACCGGATGTTGCTACTGGCGGAAAAGACGAAGAAAACAACAGGATGTTTTTTTAATAATAATGTCCTGTGAACAGACTTGTTCACATATTATCATCTGTAACCTGCTTCTGATGTAACGGAGACATCAATTGCTAAATAGTGTTTGGGTTTTTTTCGACATCATCAGAATATCGACAAAGTTTTTGCGCACATTTGTAATGGAAACTCACTAGCATAATCGTTTTTAGTTTCCCAACATCAGAATTAAACGGTGTCAAAATGGCGGCCGCGACTCCAAAGACCGGAAAGATATGATGTTTCTAAAAACAGATGCTTGGAAAAACTGTCATCACAGAATCGGGTGTCTGCCGGTGTCCAGAGGCTGATCGGTGTCAGTTTCGGCCTCCCGGCGGAGAAGCGAGCCACCGGGACGGCAGCCTTGTCACATGTTGTACTCATATTATTTTGTGGCATCGGGAACGGTGTTGAGTCCAGCGAGTGCCGGGAAACTTGTAAGTCATATCATAAGTTCGCAAACATGCAAGAGCCCCGTTGTCGGACACTGAGCTGGGTGGTCACTCTGTGGGTGTGCAGTATGTCCCCTTACTCACTACCAGGAACATAACCCTGCTGGGAATAAACCCCAGAGCCTCTTTGGCTCCAGCTGTGCAGTCTCAAAGTTCAGAGTCTGCACGGCAGCTGATTTACAGCTCATTTATAGCGCTGTGCCTGCACGCATATATACAATATTCATGCAAATGCCTGTGTGTGGGCGTGTCTGTGTATCTTACGGAAGTGCATTATGTACTTACAGTCACGTTGTTGACTTTGCCATTGTTCCGGATGGTTCCTCTGCTGCCACAAACCGCTTGCGTCGCCCGTCTCTCTCGCTGCTTGTTGTAAACCTCTGCGGTTCGTCCTTTACCGTCAGAGCTGTGGGACATTCCCAGTGAAGACGCTGGTTGTTTTCTCCACTCATCTGGATCGGGGAGGCCCCCAGTGTTCGGAGGGGCCCCTGAAAAGGCCATATCTGTTACCAAAACTCTCCACAGCAACAACAACAACAACAGCCAAATCAGAATCTCCACTGAGAGCACGGACTTTGCAAGCGATTGCTAACGAGGATAGATCAAATTGTGAAAACGTACAAAATAATCAGAGCCTACTTCGGTTTCGTTTCTGTTTGTCCGCTTTTGCCCGGCCCGACCCTCTCAAAGCTGCTGACCGTCATCCCAAAGCATAAACAAACTCTCATTTGGTCGGCCAAAACATCCTGGAACTCCTGGAAGTCACTCCACGCTCCGGCATATGTCTGTCGGTTATCTGTGAGTGTTTTTGTTCATCCCTGTTAGTTTTTTTTTCTGATTCTTATTTGTGCATCTTCGTTGCAGGGATCAGCAAAGTCCTTGCCAAAGAGCAGACCTCCCCTAAAGGAGTCAAAGATGAAGCCCTGGGAGAGAAGAAGGGAGGCGACCGAGGGACACAGAGGCCCTCCGAGCGGAGGACGGAGATAAAAAACAAACACAAGCGATGACAGCTGGCTGCCATAACCACCAGTCCAATCTGTCACGATTACGGAGGGGTAGCATTCTGGAAAAGGATGACGCAGAGAACAAATGGATTATTCAGAACCGATGGCAGGCGTGCGAATGGCACGGTTGGGAATGGAGTGAAGCGTATGAGAAAACCTGAACGTAGAGACTAAAGTAGCTGTCACTGATTCATGGTTGAGCGTAATGGCAGCTGATAAGCACGCTTTCTCTAAGCAGGACTGCATCGCAGAAGAGTTTGGAGACGTTTCCCACAGCCACTGATCGCTCCTTATGGATCCGTTACAGACGGCAGCTCTACCGACGACTTCTCGAGTCCGCCCTGTAAATCTTGACCATTATTCACAAGTGTGGTAGTTCAATCATTTGTTCACACCTTGAAACTCTTTGCCTGCTTTTTTTTCTTCTGGATACGTTCGCCTTCACTGAACGGTTTTCCATATGTGAGGTGAATTAAAACCCTCTTGTGTAACATGGATCCAGTGCGATGAATTAAAGCCGCACCAACGGTTCCTTATGTAACGTTGCTGTGACTTCGCAGCCTTGAGAATTGATTCTTTTTTTTTTTTTTTTTTTTTTTTTTATGGACGAAAGAGCCATGAAAATCAGCCAAATCCTCGCAGATAAAACGGCGACTTACAGCATTGTACATTTAGTTCACTCTGTTTCACGTTACACTAATCGGTTCCTTTTCAGCTTCGTCTCGCAGAGCGTCAGCTGGGCCCCTGTTTTTGCTTTCAGAATCGCCTTAAAGCTGCAGGATGTCATTTTTTAAACATACGCCTGACAGCATAACATGAGACAGATAATCTGTTACTACTACTATTTTGTTCAGATAATTACGTATCTGCCAAGAATCAAAATAAATAAGAGGCTTATATTATGCATTTTTAAAAAAAAAAAAAAGATTTCCAGTTTTTTATAAGTACACAGGAAGGATTGTGTGTTTATTGGGGGGATTTTTCGGTGGGGCTGTTCTGACCATAACTTCTGAAGTTTTTTTTTTTTTTTTTTTTCTTTTCTGGTGTTTTTGTGGTTTGAGATGTTTTCTGAGGACTAAAGCCATCATACAAATGGCGGTTAGTAAGAGAACGGGGACAAGTGAGAAGTCAACAACAATTCTGCATAGTTTTAGACCAATTATTTGTTACAGCCCTTTTGAATCTCTTGTCAAAAACAACAGCAAAAAAAAAAAAAAAAACTAAACTACTAAAGTCCTTTGCAAAAAGTAGGACTGAACTTTTTCCATTTGTTTTGTCGCATTGCAGCCACAAACTTCAATGAGTTTTACTTGAGCTTGAACGATGCATGGATATGAAGTAGAGGGTGAAGCTTTTGTTTTTACAAATAAAAATCCCAGCAGTGTGGCCGTTGCATTATCATTTCTACAAAAAGTAGCATTTCGCTCTCCACTAGCGTTACCGTAAAAGTAAAATGCGAAAAAGGGGAAATCAGCTCCATCGTGCACGAGATGTCAAAGATCCTGTGGCTCAGCTGGCTCTCTTTGCTCTCTTTGGGCGTGGGAACAACAAGGTAACTACAATCAGCTGCCGAGAATGAGACCAGTGCATGCGTGTTTTTTGTTTTTGCAGAAATCAAGAGCGGGAACGTGCTGCACTCTTTTGCCTCGGAGCCGTACCGTTGCTTCAGATGTGCCGGGAAGTCATTAATTCAAACCAGAAGCTTTTTCTCACAGGAGCCCGGAGGACTAACGCGCAAGGAATCTTGTAGATAGCTTCTCGACGCATCATCTAGCCAAGTTAGTGCGCGACTCATAAAGTCGTGAGCAGCCCAAAGCCGCTTAATTGCTCCGCTGAGTCATCATGTGGGATTTACGGCTCATTTTTTACATGGCTGCGGCCTGTTGATGTTTAATGCACGAGGGAGCATTCGCAACAGGAAGACCTGCTACATCCAAATGCTACGACGTAGCATCTATCTTAGATTATCAATCTGCCCCTGCACAAAGCCGATTTTTCACCAATTCATTCCCTCCTACTTCCATTTTTCATCCATAAAGAAAACTCGTTTTTCTTTTCTACCCATGTTCTTCCAAAACGGCGCATCTGCATTTGCTGTGTATTATGGCCAAATTTGAGACGTCTTAAAGTCTTTAGTAAGATTTTTTTTAACAGCCATTTTTTTCATTGAGCACGACTCTGAGTGTTTTCAGCCTTATGACAGAGATCCTGACACCCAATAAAACCAAAAGTAATCAGCCACATCCTGCTGGTAGATACCGTTTGATGGAGCGACACGATCAAATAAGGCTATTAGCAGCTTCTAGGAAACGTCGTTGAAGTGAGTGTGAAATGTCTCCTTGGCACGTGGACGATGCAGAAGGCATGATTGATGACGGACTAATACAAACAAAAGGGCAATGGAAATGCAAAGATTCAATCGGAGAAGCGTAACACGCGCCACCGGAAATGCCAGTTAGACTGCAAGTGAGCAGAAATAAAAAGCAAGTTGTGAAAAATGAAATCATCCGTCTGAGACAAGTGTGGGCTTAGACCAGATGGACTCGTACAGGAGCAGCTGGCCAACCTGATTTATTAAAAAGTAATCCTCAAACTGAGATCATGGAATATCGAGAAAGTGCTGATCCTACGAATCTGACAGTGTGTGTTTGGGTGAACGATGACTAGTGAGAGTCAGAAACTCCACAACCACCGGTGAAGAGGATTTTGCCGTCTGGAAAGAGTTAAAGCCTTCTATAACTAACTCACTAAAGAGTGAGCACAAGCAGGAAAGGACATCAACAGATGGAGAAATGAATCCGCTAACAAGATGGAATAACATCTGTCTCTATCCAACTGGACACACACGTTCTCTCTGCACAATCATGAATTCAGAATGACTGCTGGACTCAAAAGAAGTCATATTTTTCACATTAAACAGGCATTAAACAAACGTATAAAATCAAACATTACCATGAATGTTGTGTTTCTATTAAGGATTTTTTTTTTTAGTTGCTTGTTCTTTTGGCCACTGATGAATCTGATGGTTTTTGGGTAAACGTTCTTTATATGCATCTCGTCGTTTAATGGACATGTAACAGTCAAGGGACTTGACCGAGTTGGTGTTATTACTATGAGAGCCTAATCAAAGCTGCAGTGTGTAACTTTTATTTTAAAAAATGCTTTCACAATTTGTTAGAACTGTCTGTTCTGCTCCTGCAGGTGATACTCAATGCGCCAATGGCGGAGAAACAACTTACAGGAAACTGTTTACGCGCCGTCATTGTTGGACATGCTGACTATCCTGAGCATTCACGGCACGCTTCTTCCTCTGTTATGCGGAGGAAGCTGTAGTGAGTCACAGAGCAGCAGGTACACAAGCTTGATTGACAGCGGTAAGACCCTCCTCCTGGCTCTGATTGGTGACTCCTGACTGAGGAGTGTGTTTGGGAGCACCAAGTTATCTGCCTCATGACAGTGTCGTCTGTCACAACAAATTGACAATTTAACGTGTAAAAACATTTTTATGAAAGTAAGAGCTTTGTTGGAATATACTTTCAATTTTACTTCATCAAACATGAATTTACTATAAATCTGACGGCAGATCAACACCTGCAAAAGGTTGCATTTGCTATTTTTGAGTGGTAGGACCGATTGACTAGAACGGAAGCGTTGGATCAGCGCGGGTTTTCGGACGGAGAGGAACGCAGCGAAGTGGACGGGTCGTCAGGAGAAGGAAAACCCAGATCTCCAGGCAAAGTGGGCCCACTGCCACGTTGAGGCGAAAAGCCCCCGTCAACTGCGGAGCCCAAAGAGGCCCTTCCTGCATCGCAGCCAGAGGCTCTGGATCTAAGCATGTTGCAGGATCCGTCGCTGAAACATATGGTGGCAATCTTCACTAAACATGGGATTGTTGAGACATCAGGGAGTAGGGAGTGCAGATTTGAAGAAAAAGAAAAAAAAGAAAGGAGGAAAAAGGCTGGTTGATGGTGTAAAAGCATGTTATGGGTACACATAAGGGCAAATGTGAATAAGAGAGTGCAGGATAATTGATTTCCAAGAAGCAGGAGTCTGGTTTCCATCCGTGCAGAAGTTATTTTCAATTTAACTGTAACCTTACGATGAGCTCTCTGCAGCATAAATCATCGACTGCAAACCGGGAATGTCACGATCTCTCCCCCCCGCCCCCTTACTGGGTTTAGGGCGCTTCGACGTTTTATTTCACGTCGTTCGGCGGAGTCCGCACTTGGGCAGTCCCGCAATGAGAACAGCTACATTACCACTGTAGCAGGGTTTTATGACAGTACATGAAAAAGCAGCGAGGGGCTGTAGCTGGAGCCCGTCTACCCGGCACGCCCAGCGTAGCCTGGGCGGCTCGCACGAAAACAGCTATGAAGCTGTCACACCAGCAAACACGCGGCGCAGGCCGAGTTAATTAGGTGATGTAATGCACAGCATCGGACCTTTTAGCCCTCAGCCATTAGGCTGCACTTAAACTATTCAGAATATGTCATGTGAGGCCATTCATTTCCCTTCATTTAGCTCTGCTTTATGGACAAAGGTCACGCAGCTCCTCCGCTCTGCAAGGTAGAAAGCATCTACAACATACATGAACAATAAATGAAAATTTGCGTTTCTGCGTAATGCAATGAAACCGAGATAAAAGGATGCGTGCTTCTGAGAACATACTGTGTATGCATTCATGTGTTGGAGCATATTTTAGACGAGGAAACGTAAAGCAGTCGACGATTTCATGTAAGACAAATTGCTGGTTTTCAGAAAAGTGTGAGATGCATTTGTATTCAGCAGCTACTGTAGCATGTCTTTGCTTTCTTCGTCGAGAGACTGACATGTTTATGCTTCGTTTCATGCAAGATGAAGATTGTTTTGTGGCTGCAGCGCAAACAAAAAAGCAATAAAGTTCACGGGGTGTGAATAATTTTACGAGACACTGCACACTAACACTGTAAAGCACGTTGACATTGGAGCAACTCTTTCTTGAGACGTGTTCACTTTGTTGTCATGTATAAGAAAAAAGAGAGCAACTTGTGAGAAGGCAAAGATGTGAAGGCGCGTTGAAAGCGTCGTGTCTCTCGCAGGGCTGCGAAATCTGTTCTGGATTCCGTCTGTTCCCGGAGATTGGCGACAACCTGCAGATCAAAGCCCGACTACCCTGGGAGACGGATCTGCAGCTGCTCCGAGGTTTGGCTGTTCGGTTTGATGTTGGAAAGCCAACCGCCAGGTCGGAAACTGGTGTGTGCGCTCATGTGTGCGCGTGCACGTACATGAGGGACGGAGCTGTTCAAGCGTCTTTCTGAGGTAGAAAAAGACTCATTTCAAAACCTTTTGTGACATTTAAACTGAAACTCTGACGACCAACTGACCCCTGGAACCATGACAGTAAATGTTAATAAAGCTCAAATGTTTTAAAGACTGGAGCTGTTGGCAGAAGCCGCCTTTTGGTCTTGATACGTCGGAGAGTCATTGTCGACTTCACCGTTCAAGACAAACTTTCCTTGAGAACCAACAGAGTGAACGTCTCCAGGTAAGGTAGGTTTTAAACTTTTAAACTTCTAGGAACTGGTAAATAGTAAAACGGCCTCTACTCATATAGCATTTTATCAAGTCCAGAGGACTCTACATGCAGTCATTCACGCACACATTCACAGGCCGATGGTGGTAAGCTACCGGATAGTAGCCACGACTTCCAGGAAAAGTGGGTGACGTGTCTTGCCCCAGGACACCAAGACAGCGACAGACAGAGCGAGGATCGAACCGGCAACTCCTACTACGATTGCCACCATCGTCCCGTCACGCCAACCCTCCTGAGCTATCCCTTTCAGTTTTCCAGTGACTCCTACAAACCTACAAAACATCACCCTGCGTGAATAAACTTTGTCTTTTTCAAACTAATGAAAGCAAATGCTTAAATCCTTGGGAAATTTAGGCCAGTGCTTTGTGGTTTGCTGCATGAACGCTGAGCATTAGCTGGGATCCAGCTTCTAAATGCACCTCTGAGCCCCCGTGTAATCAGAGCTCCCACACCGAGATGCACTGGATGGGAGGAAGACCAACAGGAGCTTCCAAGATTCGTCCTCCGGGGTTCGGTGTTGGGGGTCTTCGGTGGGGGTGACCATGTGCACATGAGGCAGAGGCAAACAACAGCTGTCTCTCAGTTTATAAAGGGATTTCTGAGTGAACCCAAGGAGAGAGCTGCCCTGTGGCTCCAGGAAGGTTGACTTATTGAGTGCATAAGAGTTGTTTGTGTGTGTTGTGGCGTTTTACCAGCTGAAAGCCGGCCTCAATCACTTTCCCTTTTCCCCCCCTCTCTTGTTTCCCCTCATGATCCTGACTCACTCAATGGGCCAGTCAGCAGGGTCTCCTCCAGTGAACTTACTCCATCTGAGAGGAATGTGTGTGTTGAGAGGCTCACGCGCACAACGACACTTGCACACCCACCCACAGACACAAATGCGCAGAGATGTGCACACACTTTCAGGCAGCTGTTGCTGGAAGTAAGATATCTGGCAGCAGCAGGTGGCTTCGAAATACTTACCGGAATCGCGGTCATTCACGGACCAAGGCTGCGTGGGCGAAAAACGTTTGTCACCGATGCTTTTTTTTTTTTTACAAAAAAATAAATAAATCATTAACTCATTCCCAGAAAAGATCTTGACTGACGTTGTCTAAAATTCAATGGGTGGGATTCAAGCACAAAAGGACGAGGTCAAGATGATCTTTTTGTTCTTGAAACCCACATGGAGAGCGAAGGCGGAGCGCAGGTGGAGGACGTGCAGTGTCCACACATAAAGGAACAGAGCAGCGATCTACAAGGAGGGTCTCCATTCGTTCATCCCGTGTCGGACTTAACTTTATGCAGAACATGTTCTGCCCGTCTGGGATGGATCGGCCCAAATACGATCGGGGCGATGTTTACGCAGCAGATGGATAAATGGACTGATGGTCTTCGAGCTGATGCAAAACACGGAGACGATGACTTATGTGAAGCCGGGCTGGAATCCATCCTCTTAATTTAGACTGAACATTTCATGCCTGAGGAAATTTTTTGAAAAAACCATACACACACACACACACACACACACACACACACACGCACATAACTTCTCTTGGCTTCATTCTGATCTCTGGCTTTTTCTTCTTTGGCTCCTTCCCTGATCGCCGAACACAACTTTGTCATTGACTATTGAGTTTGAGACTTTGGACTCGAGAAACGGTCTCATACTTGAGTAATGTATACAATCGTAACCTAATGTAATCACGGTGCGTCTCATACAGTCATTTTCAATGAATTAGAATGTTATTATTTCTGAAAATGTTGATTTATTTCAGTAACCCAGTGAAGTGAAAAACATTGGACAAATAAATCACAGACAAATGTACATTTTTAAGTCTTATTTTGTTCATGATTTGCCATTTTAGGTAATGAAAACAACATTTCAGATGAGAGTATTACGCCAGACCAATAAAACAAACAATGTGGTCTTCATGAAAATTATGTTTAATACCTGCAACTTTTAGATGTGCCTCTGCTGCACCACACCTGAATATAAGAATTAGGTCATTAGCAAAACTCTGGAGAACTTATTTGCACAATGAGGAGGTAATTAAGCCATTTCATTCCAGTGTTTTTGTATCTGTGCCTCATCTAGAAACTGCAGGTCAGCGGCCCTTCAGGACTGGAGTTTGATTCCTGTGGCCTGATTTGATCTGTTCATGTTAGCTGTAGCGATAATTAGCACCTCATGACTCGCAGCGTGATACTGTAACAAATGACTCCAAGCAAATTAAACCTGGCTTACATCTGCATTTTACAGCCACATTAATACAAGAAAACTTGTAGTGACTTCTTCAAAATAAAAGCACTTCCTGTTCCGTTCCTTCACGACTTCTCTTCCTGTGTACTGTCAAAAGTTCATAAAATACCCTGAACTATTTTTAATGTTTAGACTTGACAAAGCTTTTATATGTACATGTAGAACATGCTTTCCCAGTAATTATAATACTTTTAATAATAATAATAATCCTAAAACTCATGGAGAAAATGTGACAAGCATCCAAACCTTTTATATAAACATGGATGATGTCATTTTAATACACAGCAAGAATAAACAATTTTAGAATAACTTAAAGCAGCTCAATCAGTTGGTTTTTCTTTTTATGTTGTATGAAATGTTAAAAAAATCAAAACAAAATTATTGAATTTTCATGTTAAATGAGGAGTTTAAATTCCCAGCCCATGCTGTTTGATATATTTTATGGCATTATTTGATTAAGACATTTAAATTTTAATCATTATATACTGAAGACTTGACGAGGTCCTGGGCTTACAGCCTTTGAATGCGACGCAGTCGCGTAAACACCCCTGCTGCAACTTGTGCCGTACGCTTTGATACCAGTAACATCTTTCAAGCCTCGACTTTGAGTCAGATATGTTTTTCATAAAATGTCTTGTTCTGGATGCCGAGGAGATAGTTTGCGGCAGCCGGTCCCAATTCCATCAGATGTTGTGTTTCTGCTTCTGACAGATGGCTGAAAGCATCTCTACCTGTCAACATGCCGTGCGTACGCAGTGTTACATCGACGCCAATATCACTTATCAAGTTTCCTTCTCCATATTTCCAGCCTCTCCCTCTGTAAAAATAAACCCCACCAACTTTGGTGCGTCAGTGGTTCGCGACGCAACAGCGTGCATCCTTTTTCACTCATTGAGCGTCTGCGGCGATACGGTGTAGTGTCTGCTTTTTGTCCCTGGCAGGATTTGGTGGAGTCGTTCTTACTGTCATTTATAGCGACCGTGTTTGTGCATCAAAGCATTGGCTGCATTGCTGGACCGTGGCCCTGCAGTAAGAGGAGACGGTGTGCATTCCTGCCGCACATAAATCCGGGGCCCCGTCACTGGCCTGCGCTCTCTCTGCTCACTGCTCTCTGGGTGAAAGTCAGCGGACGCTACATTCCACCGACCTTATAGGGTTTGTAATCTGTGAAGTAAAGGAAAGGCGGTCTTCATGTTGCTTTAGAGCAGATGCATGCGACGTCCTCAGCAAGGTTTGGTTATACGAGTGAAATTCTGTAACCTTTTGGGGAGAGAGGGGCCAAACGTGTGTTTGCTCTTCTGGAAATCTTCCATTGCCACAGATTGTTGCCATTACCATGACACACAGAGGAAGCAGGCGAGGGTGTGTCTCGCGCTCTTTATTACGCACGCAAGGTCCCTAGATTCTTCGAAGTGATGGAGGAATAACGGTTATTAATGAGAGTAATTCTTCTTGAGTCTCTTTGCATGCAGATGGTGCTGACTAACATGCCGCTGCTGCATGCAACAGCCGAGCTTCGCTGGCCTGGTTGGCCAAGCGCGAGAATCGCTGTGTTCTCAGAACTCGTCAGTTCTGAGAACACAGCGATTTATCCAGCGTTGCGCTGAGAAGCGGCTGATATGAGCTCAGTATCGATGCAGTTCCACTGTGTTTTTCGCTAATGGCTAGTCTGAAGGGCCCGAGCGGGGCATCAGCATGGGGGAATAAAGGATTCCTTAAACATTAACGAAAGAATCGTCCATTTTTGATGAGGGGACAACATTGTAACATGACGTAAAGCTCAGGAAAGTCCACTTTACATGAGACCGCCCCTTTAAGTGTTGATGTCTGCATGTGGTTGAAGCAGGTTGGGGTTGATTAAATTAACTTTCGGTGTCGTTGTTGAGGCTAATTCTGGATGAGATGAGCAGTGTTACAGTGAGCAGTCCGGTGTTTATTGTACTGTTTTGGGCTACATAAAGAGAAAAACTGCATCCAGAGTTTGGAGGAGAAATCGAAAATCTGGATCTCTGCTTTCCTTTCTCAAGTCCGTGTGAAGCCGAGTCGTCGTGCTCGTTGATGAATGTTTTCCTGGCGTCTCCAGTTTCCTCGCACAGTCCAAAAACAAGAACATTAGGCAATCGGCGTTTCTGGGTCGACCTTAGAAGTGTGTGCAAACCATCACCTCCCACCCATGACCTCGACCCCTGTTCTGTGAGCGGCAACAGTCGGTGCAGAAAAACGGCTGCACTGGGCGTCGTGTCGGGTGTGGAAGTAATCGGAACAAAACGCTTGTGGAATCCAGAAGTAATGATGGTTAACGAAAACTGGGAGGAACACACAGGGAGACGGCTCACCATGAAGCAAACAAAGTCTGAGGGGGGTATGATGGAAGAAGTCAGCGGAGAGGAGGAGAGGTTTTTAGATACGGGGAGAGGGGACGCAAGAACAATAGACTGGGGCTGCTTGGCTAACAGGCTGCAGGTGTGAAAGAGAAGAGCAGAAAGAGAGCTGGACGGAGAGAGAGAGAAAAACAAATGGCACCAGGGAGGGAGGAGGAATAACAAAACCAGGGGAACTGGAAAATCACCTCAACAGACACAAACTAACCAGCGGGCCGGCATGAACCTAAAGACGGGACGATAAGGTTTCCTCCGCTCTCGGCTCAGTCTCGTCCCACCAAATGTTTGTGCTGAGCGTTGAGTGGCAGAACTGTGACGGGGCTGCTAGCTTCACAATGACTCCCCTCTCTAAACACAGTCCATAAAAGTCATCCAAGCAACACCAGCTGCTTCTCGAGGAAAATCCATTACTGCTGTTGCAAAATCCAGGATCTCGGGACGTTTGGAAACAGCATTGCGGCGATGTGAGAATACACAATTAAACAGGCTTCGCTGGAATGTCTCCTTCGCTTCATAACACTTCCGTGCTGAGGTTTTGCGTCTGGTTACCAGTTTTCCAAGTGACTCACTCTAGAAAAAGTAAATATCCCCTCTTAAGTGTCCTAACAGGAAAACACAGACTGTAGTAATCAAATCAAAGCACTGGAGCTCAAACGCTTACTTGCTGTGTGTTTAGCTTGTTCAACCTGTATGTGATGACAAGTTGGTGTCGTATCTATTGTTAGCAGGACTCCAGGCCGAACGGCTAGCTGTGGTCTATGGTAAAGTTTCCCCAACATTGCCCTGCATGTCTGAGATGTTTGCCTGATTCAGATGACTGCAGTTCGCAGAGGGCAAATGAACTTATGAACTCAAAAAATAGTCGCAAAAACTCCAGCCGGAAAGTTCAAGGAGTTCAGCAAAATCAGAACCCTCTTCACGGCGAAGGGCTTAGCAGAAATTTAGAGACATTCTAATTCGGTTGTGGAAAATGTAAGAGGAATTTTAATCCACCTTTGGAAAAGGAGTCGATTTCCAAATAAAAATGAAAGATATTAGTATCCGTCTTGTTTCCTCAGCCTACGAGCAAACAGGAAATATGCCTCTGCCTGTGGGTTTCTGAAGTTCCCATAGTAACATAGAAGTGGTTCCCAAAGCATAGGTTGTGACCTCTCCACCTTTCACCTCTGACCTGGATGCTCTTTCACCTATCGGAGCATCAGAAAGTCTGCCGTAATCAAAACAAAGGACATTTCAGGAGCGTGGACTATAAGATTCACATCAATCACCAGCGTGTGTGTGACTCACCAAGGTGGCTTAAATAATGATTTAAAAAGAAATGCACGATTATTGTGTTTTAGATTTAGTCAAAGAGGAAAGAAAGAAACGACCCCTGAAAACCTACCAGTGTGTTTCCTTTGAGCCCAGGATGACACTGGTCCGTCAAACCTCTAGCGGTCCGTGGAGAGAGACACCAGAGGAAATTCTTAAACTGAACGCGGCTTTTGTTTTATCTCACAAAGCGTCTACTGTGCTATCTTCCCACTCATCCTGTAAGCTTTCCCCGGGCATTTCAGAGGTCCTGGGCTGTCTATGAAGCCAGAGGTCAGTGGTTTAATGGCTCAATAATGTGCGTATTGTTGTGGTTGTGTGGAGGGGCGAGACGGGACTCGAACCAACGGCGACGCTGAAACAAATCTCTGAAAAGGGAGATGTAACAAAGGCCAAGAAAAGGAATAGACTCTAAACGTCACGTCATTTTGAAAAGATGATTTTATGGCTTCTTGTAAAATTCATTTTCTGGAGAGGACTGGACGTCCCACAGATTTCAGGTTTTTGAGCAACTCGACACCAGAAAGAAGAGTCTGTTTTCCTACTCTTCTGGTCTTTCCCATTAGGACCTGAAATGTGTGTGTGTGTGTGTGTGTGTGTGTGTGTGTGTGTGTGTGCGTGCGTGCGTGCGTGTGTGTGTGTGTGTGTGTTTGATATGAGCAGAATAACAATTTCACATTTGACTGTACCAAATGAGTCAGATAAGATTGTGGGACTGAAGCTTTGAAGACAATAGTTTAAGTGGAGGTATATGACCCCATCAATCCTCTCACTTTCACTCTCACTCACTCTCAAACACTCGGCTGACCAACCAAATCTCTGACGCTATCACTGGAATAAGGGAAAAACACCCTCCTGTCTTTTCTCTCTAACTTTCTTGCAATTCTTCAGAAAGGGAGGAAGTGTCTGAGACGTGGAAGCCCCAGAAATATTTCCTTTAAATGCAGTCCAGGGAGGGCCAAGACCCACTGGACAAAAGAAAAGAGACCAGTTTATGAAACCACTGCTTAATGGAAATACAGCAATTATGAAATTACTATCATTTGTAGATTTAAAAAAACAAAAAAAAAAAACAAAAGTGTTTGATAGAGGATGAGATGGTTTTTCGGCTGGGTTGAAATGAGTTTATTTCGCAAAAACTCAACTCTTTTTCTGCATCACACGAGTCACATGATCAACAACCGGATCTTACTACTGGTAGAAAAGACAAAGAAGACGACAGGAAGTGGCATGTGTTGTGATAACTTAGAACGTAAACGAACTTATTGACATATGATTTTAATTGCATTTCTGGTTTAATTGCAAAGTGGTGTTGGAGCGACCCAGTTTTGCCTGGATTTGTAATTTAAAGGCAGCTACTGTTTTATGGACCTCTAAATTATGGTTGCTTATTTACTTAGAGAAGATGGTAGATTCAAGAAAAACTGAGGCGAAAATCCAGTGCAAAAAAAATGTATGGAGAATAAAACGTGTGAAGAGTTTCTGGTCTGCGTGACTGTTTTTGTTCTTTTTCATTTATTTCGATATCCTGCACCTGATTTGTGAATCCCTTAGAAGCACCTATCTCGTTACTCGGCTGGTGACAATAACGCAGCATCATTGAAAAATGTCTTCTCTGCTGCTAGCATAGTTTCGGCCACTTGTCGGCCAGCTACCCATGTAGTCCAGTTTACCCTGCTGCCAGACTCTGACCGTCTTACAGAAATACGAGACTAAAGGATGAGTCGGCCTCGAATCCCTTTTAAAAAGAAAACTTGACACCTTCCTTCATGTGATATTTCTTCCTATAGCCCACGCTTGACACGCTGCCCAGCGCATTTGCGGTGAACTTTGTCCCATGACACGCATTAACTAATAACCCTAAATCACATTTCCTGAGGTATGTCTACGAGGGGATATTACTGCTCCACTGTGACTCTGTGACCGAAGTGGTCACGAGTTATGATTTTACATAGTTTTCTCTTCCCCACCGCAGGCCATTCACTCAGTTGCTCATTTAACAGAATCATATTCTTATTTAAACTGCCTGGAGTGGCCACAGAATGACGAGTCGGGCAATTCTCTCCCAATTTCCCAAGTTAGCTTTGATGGCGTTAACGCGTACGTTGCGTTGACTTATTACGGACTTAATCCCGAGTCTCATTGGTCTAATTAAACACGCACTGTGGGATATTTATTAAGGCAATGAACTTGGCGAATTAACACAGCTCCAGTATGTAGTGGTCAGAGGATGGCCGTGGCTCAGACCTCAGACATGCACAGAGCATAAATCTAGGCCAATAGCGCTGTTTACATTTGTGCTGACAGTACTTCCAAATATGTTCGCGCTTCAGCCCGGAGAACAGGAAAGCAATTGAGGACACAAACTGGTAAAAGGAAGAGAAGATGCCATGTTTTCGTTTAGTCCACAGACTGAGAGAGCAAAATCCCCTCAGGGCTCACCAGCGAGGAGGCCAGTGATCGGTGTGGGGGCAAATCCGAGGGAGTCCAGAGAGAGGCATTGAGAAACAGCAAGGTAGGAGGGAGGTCTATTTTTTTTATTTTATTTTTATGAAATTTGTGACCAGAAAAATCTAGCCAATGTAAAATGAGGAGACGGGAATAAATGTGGCCAAATAAGTGAAGCAATCCAAACCAGAACACAGTGATACACAGTGGGGCCGGTTGTTGTGAAACCCACTATTAGTTAAAAATAAGGTTACCGCTCCAGAAAAAAAAAAAAAAAGTCAATTTACAGGAAATGTTAAAACCTGCAGAGAAAGTAACATGAGACTGAACTGAAAATGACAACTCAACCTTTTAAGTTGTAAAAGAGTCAACTTCAGGCAATAAAAGTTTGGGTGTCATTTCCCATAAAAAGGAAAACAGCAAAGCAGCAAATTGATGCTTTGCTAGTTAAATGATTTTTCATGTGTTTGCGTCTTAAACAGACAAAACCTGGAGTATGATTCACATTAGCTTTTAATATGTATAAACATATAGCTTGCCAGCTGCAGCTAAAGTTAATATATAAACTGGTATTGCCTCTTATATATATATTTATTTAAATGTGAGGTATCGTATGCCTCGGCCATGTCGAAATTGGTATTTTTAGTCACGGATAAAAAAGTGCCTTCATATCTGATCTTCACACATGCTTGATAGGAAATGTTAATCTTTATGTTCATGTTGTTTCCGGGGTTTGGTCTTTTCCCTTCAACTCTCACCAACATCCCACTTCCTTCCTAAAGGAAGCAGCGTCCCACAGAATGATGTTGCCAACACCGTGCGTCACGGTGGGGACGGTGTTTTCAGAAGGACGGGGAAGGCTCTCAGAGTTCATGGGGGTCAAATACAAATGGTCAACTCACGTTTCAGTTGAATCCTTTTTCTTCATACTGCACCAACGTGTGCTGCTTTGTGTTGGTGCGTCGCAAAAATCCCAGTAAAACGTATCGAGGAGACGCAAAAAATGTTTCAGAGTCCCTTCGTTAGGCGCCTGAAGCTCCCAAGCAGTCGCACTGCGCAGACAAACTGGTGACCTGCTGCTATGAGTTATTCCTTTGTAGGTCACAGTGTTTTCTGTGAGGCCATCCAGCAGACGGAGCCGGAGTGGAAAATACCTGGAACTCTTTCCACAACAAAAAGCAGTTCCCCATCTTGGGCTTTCAGCTTGAAACCAAATGCATAAGTGTGTGTTTGGACTGAAGACGGCAGGTCACATCGAAAAGCGCACATACGTGGATGTTTTAAAAACACCCGTGATAGATTTACCATGTCTTCTTGAGTTTCTCCCTCATTTTTCATCTCATACGTTTTTTGTTTTTTTTTCTCTGCATGAAGGAAGGGGGAGCGACGGCGTGGATCTGCGACTGATGATTGAAAGAATGTGACAAACTCTGACCGAAATGACAATGAAACTCAACAGCTACATACAGACATGAATAAACACACAGACTTTTGTCCCAACGGTGCAAAGTAAGCGGCCCAGAACCGAGTTTGACAGAAGAGCATCTGAGTGCATTTTGGCAGGGAACATGACTCCCAGCGCAGCGCTTTATAGGCAGGTATAAAATATGAGGCTCAGAGTTTCCCCTGGAGACAACTGAGGGTCTGGAGGAGTGGAGACGTTTGGAGGAGAGAGCCAGTGATGTAAAGTTTGGAGCTGGGCAGGTATTAAAGACCATAATAGATCCCTGTGTTTTGCTTGATATCACATAAGGCAGGGCTAGTTGATCTGCAACGAGCACTTTTACATTACATCATAATGAGCAGGGGTCAGCAACCTCTTCCAGAATGAAACTTGCCTCGTGCCACGAAAAACTACGAAAGAAAATACTGTACTAGTTTACAAAACGAAACTCAAATTTTAGTCTATTTTCAGAATTTGGAACAGATTTCCAAATTCAATTGAGATTTTTTTTGCCAAAACTTTTAACAACTTGATGCTTTTCCAAGACAAAACCCCGTAGATGTGCATAGGTGCTACAGAAAAGACAGCTGAAGGGTCTACAAAGTTAAGCAAGTGCACATCTCACTTTTTACTCACTGATGATTGAAGGCAACATGCACATTTGGAGCCAAACTAACGAAAAGCTGCCCGCATTTAGAAAATTGCGTGTGATTTGGTAACAACGCTCCCTCTCAGATTTGTTATGTTGTATTAAGAGTTTAATCCAAAATTGCTGATGAATAGCTGACGTTTAGGTGATTCAGCATTTCCACAGCCGTTCATTTTGAAAACAGGAAACACTCAACGTTATTGAGACAAAAAAAAAAAGAAGGAGTTAAAGCGTAATGTTTTTGTCTGCATTTTCACCTCCCAGAGAGAATTTTTCAAAACTTTGGTTTGAAAACTCAAAGACTTACCAACACGACTACAGCAAAAGTCTGTAAATGTACGCGGGAAAACCTCAAATGTGCAAAGAGAGGCAACAAACACCGCAGCCTCATGTACTAATGCTGACATGGATCCCCCACCAAAAACACCCCATACGCTTAGAGGAAATGATATTCGAACAAATGTTGACGCACAAAAAGTGCGTTTGTATGGATCTAAGCTAATTTTGTGTTTACATGACAAACAGCGTTAAATTCGCATGAAATGTCCAACAAACAGTGTTTTAATGGCAGATGCAGTGGAATTAATTTCCCTGAGACATTTTTTGAGTAGTTTTGCCTCATAAGCGAACTCTGAGGCTAAGACCACAGGCTAGAAAATATTCTTACGAGCCCTTCATCGGGTCCGGAAGGATATTTTCGGGAAACGATGGAGAAATCAAGTCCAAGTCTTTCACAGCCAGAGGAAGAAGGAGAGGAACAATGTGAGTGTGAAAGTTGAGTCGGACGCATTTTGAGTATGGACTTAAATAATACCAGCTTGTGAAAATCTGCCTTCAGGAAAATGTTTAAAGATACACATCAGCGTTAAAAGGCGCTTAAATGTAAATACTGCAGCAGGTTCTCATGCTGCCATTGGAACTAACTCACATAACTACCTCGCTAATTGATCTCTGATTTGACTATCAACGACCGTCGTTTTGACCCAAAATGGGACGTCTTCTGCCGACGAACACGTGGCAGTCGCCTTCGATTGCAGCTTCGTTCAACTGGACATGAGGTCGGCTGCAGGCCTGGATCCATTTCTTGCATTATTCCAGACTCCGTTTGGGTTTTGGACATGTAATAGATGGTATTCCGCCCTCCAACAACACAAGCCCAACAAATAGCGGTGCTCTGTTCCCCAGATCAAACTCTCATCCGTTCGTGTTATCCGTTAATTCACGCTTCATGCAGAAGAATGCTGGGGAAAGGGCGAGGCAGAGTCATTTCTGATGTTTCGCATTTGGTTATTCACATTACAACCCTTAAAACAAACATCAATGGTTTGGAAGAACATCCTGAAACTGTTATTACACTAGCAAAAACAATGGAAAAAGGAAGTCACAGCTTTCTGGAGAGGCATGAAGATCCAGCCTTTGAGATAAAGCGGCGGCCTTGCCAAACTGTTGGTTGGGGGAATTTCAACAGCTCCATTTACATTAAGAGAAAAGCTCCTGCTGCAGACCTGCTGTTTTACTGTACTTTATGTCATTTCAATAAAAATGGCCAATAAGATCCTCCTATCCCTCAAACTGCAGCTCGTTTTGAAATGCCTCCTGTGAACCCAGCTGTGGTCAGCAGCTGGATGGGTACAGACAGGATGAGGCTGTTTATAATCAACCAAAGTGGCTGAAGAACTCTAATGAAGCTAAGCCCATTTTTAAGGCTAAAGTCTGAACAACTTGGATGTGTAATTTAATGATGCGTCTCAAAATGATGCCGTGCTTCTCATCAGTAACAGTTTTTCCTTCAGTTGTGAAGACAAGTTCACGTCCACCATGCAGACAGTGAGGGCTCGCACAGACATCCATGGTCGCTTCAGTATTAATAGAGCTGACGTTTGGCACGGAAACAAAAGTGGGGGAAATATGCAACTCAGAGAAGCGCTCAAGAGTTTTTTTGCAGCGCAAAAACATTGAGCGGTCCCTTCCAGTTCTTTTTAACACTTAAGCGCTACCGAAGTGGTCATGTTGTGGTGGGCTGCATATTTAGAGCCACTTCTTACTGGCTTGATTTTGTAACTTGTTATGTTACAGTGGAAAGTACAAGTCGTGTGAGCACAAGTTGGTAATGGAAGAGCCAACTGTTGTGGTTTCACTGGCATGAAATAGCCGCGTGCCCTTTTGTGACTCCCGGTGCTCCGAGGGCTTTAGCCGCTCCGTGAGTGCGCTTCCCGCAGGAAGTTCCCACTGCCCTGGCTATCAGGGCGGAAAATTTGTGTTTGTCAGCCACCTTAACCATAACTCACTCCCTGTCTCTCTTCGTGCCTCGTCCCTCTGTCTCGTTGCAGCACAAACTGAAACGCACAGAGATACACACACAGACATGGATCAGGGCCCACAGGGATCTGACTGCTTAATTGAGCCTGAGGTGAATCTGTTTCTTGTGTGAGGAATTCAGCTCGCAAAGCAAAACAGTTACCTGGGAAAGTTTTATGTTGCTGTCAGCTCAACGGCCGAAGAGAAGCAAGTGAATTTAGGGCTGAAGCCGAGCATTGTC
This sequence comes from Poeciliopsis turrubarensis, assembly GCA_010277015.1. Taxonomy (NCBI): domain Eukaryota; kingdom Metazoa; phylum Chordata; class Actinopteri; order Cyprinodontiformes; family Poeciliidae; genus Poeciliopsis; species Poeciliopsis turrubarensis. The sequence goes on from VMRN01000035.1 coordinate 715,856, forward strand.
CAGTGCTTGATCTTGAAGGGGACGTATTATGCAAAAGTCACATTTTGCACGCATTTGTACTGCTTCTAAAAACAGTAACATGCGGATGCAACTTGTTCTTTACACAAATAGTTTAAAGTACGTTACAATCTGTTGCTGTTAGATGAACTAAAAGGAGGCCCTTTATTATCTGTAACAGATTCAGTGACTTGTAAAAAAAACATATTCATGCCCATTCAATATTCATTGCATTTTGGTGTGTTACAGAAACCATGGAGCAAACGTCAGTGTAATAAACATTGAAGTTTCCACCTGGCCTTCACCAGTAAATCTCTGAAAAGTGTACCTGGCAGCCTTGAGTCAAGGCTTTGGAGAGATCCAGCTTTCTGCTGCAGCTATAAGTCTGTTGGATTTGTGTTGCATTCCAGATCTGAAAAATAAAAAATAAAAAAAAATCCCATTTTCTTTTCAGAATAGCTCGACTCGGTCACATTGGTTGCAGAGCATATGTGACCAATTTGACCAATTTTCAAGTCCCGCCACAGATTCTCAGATTTAGGTTTGGACTTTTGAGTGGACAAATCAATGTGCTTTGATCCAAAACATTCAGTTGTGTTTCTGGCTGTATGAACTGGGTCATTAGGTTTCAGCAGCAAAGAGAACTTCCACCCAAGTCTTTGGCAGCCTCTAACAGGTTTTCCTTTCTGTTCTTCATTTATTGATCTCGCCAGTGTTCCCATCAGCTGACCAGCTTCTCCGTCCCTATTGAGGAAAACGTTCTCCCTCCCACAGAATGTTGGACTTTTGAATTTCCCATCACATCGATAATTTTTGCACCTTTTTATCTTCAAAAATGTGCATTATTTTATTACTCATGGAGCCGTTGTTAGTAAAAAAAAAAAAAAAAAAACATGCTCTACTACATGTTATGTGCTGCTCTTTAAAGCTGCTGCATCAGTGACTTTTAAAGGTCATTATTTTTAAAAGGGTTTCAGAACACGTCATTTGAGAAGCCTGACTGGTTTAGTCAAATCGAAAACAGAAGGGTGATAAAAGCAATTCTGCATGGAGCACTTTTCCTGTTCGGAGCTTGATCTAATTTCATCAGGCCAAAGAGGTGAGACGTGGATCACATCGCTGGGAAGGAAGGATCCCGAGAGCGCCCAATGCACGCGTCTGAATGCGTCGTTTCACGAAAAGGTGGCATCCAAGTGCGTGGACTCATTCGTTCTTTCCGAACAAAAAGAAGAAGAAGAAAAAGAAAGAGTTTAAAATCTGCCATAAGGGAACGCTCTCAGTAAGGTTTAAAATGTCCCCCCTTTCTTTCCATCGTTTGTGTTCAGATATTTACACAAGTGATCGTTCTTCCCTTAAAAAAAAAAAAAAAACGTTTTTATCATTCATGGGAGACTAAACGTGGGATTGTTTCCAGCTTGGCTGCTGGGGAGAGGCTTTTGATCAAAGCACAGCCACCCAGCTTGGAGCGTCACAAACTCTTGACGTAATGCATGCAGGAGAAGAACGACAACAAGAACAAAATGTAAAAGTGCTAACAAAAACCTGACACGGGGTGACTCACGTCAGCAGCGCTCGCTGGCGTTTCTCCGGTACTGGAGAGTATCCTGCCCTGGAGATAATGCCTGGGTGGATAGCGCCTCTGGTCTATGTTATTCTATTATAACGTCTCTTGTGCGTTTGTTTTTTTGGGGGGGGGGAGGTTTCGTATCCAAAACCGTTTTGTTTCCATTCATGACCTCTGATCAGAATGATCTGACGTGAAAAAAAAATAAAAAATCTTTCCCAAACACATGCTGACTGCAATATGTTTCTGTTTTGAGCTTCCATGCTTAAAGAAAGCTCTCCAGATTATACTTTCTCATAACATAAAACAAACATAAAGTGTTCTGTAGGAAAACTCCTTCTCCCAGAACACAGCAAATGCTCTGAAATTGATTTATCCTAAATATTTACTAAAGACCCTAGAGTTTCTTACTCTAGGGTCTTTATTCCCTGCTGACTTTATTGTTGACGTGTTTCTCTCTTTTTTTTTCTTTTTTTTTTTTTTTTTTTTTTTTTTTTTTGCCTTTATTGAGGTTATAATAGACGGAACGTTCATCGTTTCAAAACAAGCGGATCTGTTGATCGGGTCAGAACCAAGTTCACCTGCACACATTCTTCCACCGCGAGAGTCTAATTGCTTCACGGTGGTTTCCAGGAAAACCACAAGATATGAGTGAAATAGGACTTGACAGTGTTTTCCACAAACCCCTCTGACCTTATGCTAAGGCAAAACCCAGAGAAGATTTTCATAAATGTCGAAGAATGCGGATATCATTGTTCTCTGACTCATTCAGCAAGTGTTCAACTTTGAACAAACATTTCTTTTTTGCAATATAGCTTCACTAATTAAAAGTATTTTAGTCGGGCAATTACTTTACTGGTCCCTCATGTAAAATTATTTTGTTACTGTGCAATGAACTCGAAGCGGCACAACAAAAAACATAAAACACTTCTCAAGTATTCCTCCAAAATTTCGTTCCACCAATCTTCACTTTCATTAGGTTTTATTGAAAGGCATCAGAGTAAAGGGAGTTGAATTAAAATGCCTTTATCTTGTGACTCTAATGATATACATACATCTTTCTCCTTCCTCTTCATCATTTTGTGCTGCTTTGTGAAAAGGTTTGCAGTTTTCAATGTGGAATAATTGGGGGAAAAGTTCAGTAGTCGTGAGTTGCTTAGCAAAAGCGTTAAAAGCACGTGCCAAATCATAAACAATACAAAAATATTGACAAAATCCTCAAATAAAAGAATAAAAGAGCAAAAGAACTGGTAACTTTGTGTCCAAATGAGAGCCATTGTTATGTATAATGTGAAAATGGCTGAACATGGCTCAGCTTAAAAACACCAACATCACTGACAAAGATTTCATTGTGCAGTCGTCTGAAGCCACTTCCTGTACTGAATGGAAAAATAAATGATGGAATATTGAAATCAACGGCACGACCGCATCGAGGCACTAATGGTCAAATTAACATGTTGCTACAGAAAATCGCCGCGTTCTGCTGTGTCGCCCCCTGCATCACAGCAGCCCCTGGGCTCATGCACAAACCTATACGTGTGCTTGACTGCACTTTGATATCTTGCGCAGAATAGCTGCAAAAGCCACAGATTGCAAAACATAATTGAAGCAAATTTGTCAAAGAAATGAAACCCTTGTGGGATCTGGATTTAATTAGAGTCAAATTACCGTTTGCTTGCACGCCAAAATTAAACCTCCAGCTGGCCACTTATTAATAGAACGAAACACAAGCCAAAGGAAAACAGAACGATTTGCGTGAACATGTGTGTAGTTCATGTGTAAGGGGGCCGTCATCGTTTTGAAGCAGGTTCCTCATGTTGACTCAGCGAAGACACTGCCAAGAACATAAATAAATATTGGAGAGGCTGAAGCTGGGTTTTGCTATCAGATATTGAGTTCAAACGAAACAGACCAGAGATGCACTCACCACACACACACACACACACACACGCACGCATACACACGCACACACACCTCTCTTCTTTCCTCCCCCCAGTCTCTTTTTGAGTCCCTCCCTCAGTTGGACGCTGGATTTGGTGAATAATGTTTGGTAATTCAACACAGATTGAGCAACATGACAGGCTTTTTGTTTTCTTACCCTTTATTTTCACTGTGTGTGTGCGTGCAGGATGAGGACCCTGCGGCTGTTTCTCTTATTTCACTTTATCAAGACTTTGACCCAAAACCTAATTTGATCCAAAACAATCAAGCAATCGTTTCGGGACACAAATATGGGTCCAATTAAAACTAACTCTCCGCTCCCTCAGGTGAGGCTGCAGTTGAGGCGCACCTTGAGCCGCGTTCGAACAGACAAACACGTGCGGCACGTATGTGAGGAGTGAACTGCAGTCCAGAGTTGACAGAGATGTTCATGTTCAGCATTAATCTGTCGCAGTAAATCAACGAACAGCCCAGTCTTTTATTTCAAGCACTATTGCACAATTCTGGTTCAAGGACTGACGGGGTGAAAAGCAACCTTGGCCTGTGTGCTGGTTCTTGTTATTGCGTTTGCAATCTCGCTCCGTGCGAAACTCTGGTTCTTTGGAAAGACAAGTTACAAGTTAGGCCAGATTATAACTGTTGCAAACAGCACTGTTGACACATTAATGTTATGAGTGACATTAATGTCATTTTTAATTGTTGCACAATGACAGGTACACGCACTTCTTAAAATGTCAGGCTCATCTTGACGTAAATCAGTGATACAATGGTGAATAATTTATAAAATAAACACACAGTATGTGTGTTTGCTGATTAAATTGTTGACGTTCAATGAGACCCGGTCACATTTTATTGGTTGAATGAGGCCATTCCAGTTTAGCATATCAACCACCTCGGTCCTTCTAAGCCCCTTTCATTTGGTCAATGCCTGTTTCTTTTTCTTTTTAATGTTGCCATTATTATTTTTACATTCTTTCATGTTGTATTGAACAATATGTAGAGTTACCTTGAAAACCAGCGATAGATGAAGTTGGGTGCATGCTAATGTGCTTTGCATGGGTTTGTTTGAGTCAGGGCTGTCCATTGCCGAGTCACCAGACCCTCATATGGAGGCGCTCACCAAACCAAACCGCACATTAACCTGTAATAGAGCGACTTGACAGTAGAAACGATGTCCTTGCGGAGCTCCAGCAACTGTCGCGCGGTTCGCGGCTGCACTCTAATAATGAGACCAAACGAATTTTCTGGCTGCAAAAAGTGTGTTTTGAAAGGGCTCCAAAAACAAAAAGGGCGTGTTCCTGTGTTGACACAGTTTTCATCGCCTTCTGACGGATGAGGAAGCAAAAAGAATTTTGCCAAAAAAAATCTAAACTTGAAGAGAGAACAATGCGCTCGTTTCAATTCAAAGCAACTGAGTCAGCTTTGAATTGCTAAATATGCTAGTGCAGGTTATTTTGGACCGCTTCAAGTAATCATCCCCTTGTCACATTTAAGCTGTGATAGCTGGTGTTCCCACGTGTTTTATCGCCTGAAACCTCTGACGAAAGCCGGTTAGAGTTACTGACGTGTAAAAACAAATGGCCGTTCCGCTTCACGGCGAAAGTCGCACCCATAATTCACGCAAAGCATCGTGGGGCCTAGGAAAGAGGTGGATGGATTATTGAAGATCATTCTCATCTCAAACACCCCAAATATACCCAAATGTGTCCCGCTAACTTACGCAGGACAGAATCATATATATTTCTGTTCCAAATTTGCACGAATCTGTTTGTGAAAATCTTAGCAGTGTTTGTGTGAACTGGCGTTGATACAGCAGAAAAGTCCATCACTGAAATTTACGACTAGACTTATATCACATCCTAACTACTGTGTGCTGTGTTCATGTTTCTTTCCAGCTTGCCAGCGTCGGAGTGGGGAACCCTGGTTGTGTGACATTGATTAATTTTACCAATGCAGCTCGGAGTGTTCACATCCAATAGCTTTTTTTTATTATTATTATTTCCCAAACAAAAGTTTACGCAGCTGTGGGGGGAATAGATTTATTGATTCATGAACTGAACGATACATTGCAACCAAATGTTGGCCCAGATGAGGATTTAAGTTCCTTTAATCTGAAGTTGTCAGAGTCGGCTGCCAGTTTTCCGTTGTAACAAATCAATTATCAACAGATGGATCCGTCCTCCTCACAGTCTAATAGAGCTGTCAGGATCTCTGGTTATTTGGATTCTTGCAGCTTTATAGCAAATCCTTAAATAACTGCATGACTCCAGACATGAAAATGATCAGACTGAAAATCTCAACCACCAACCAATGAGGAAAGCCTGACTCCGGTGACATTTGCTCTACATGAGTACATTGACTAATGAGCTATTTTGTAACCAGGACGTGTTTTGCACCAGAACCAAATTTCCTCACCTCCCATTTATGATGTGCATGCTTATCTGTCTTCCCTTTGGCAGCGTGTGACTGTGGAGCTGAGAACAGAAAACCGAGGAAAAATAAAACATTAGCAAATCCTCAGCGAGTCGTGTTAGAGGAGTTTGACCACAGAGTTGTTCAATAACTTCAGCTGCTCACGTATTCAGAAGCTATCATGGGGAAAGAGCAGAAGAGAACAATAATAATGCGGCTCATGCATGCTCATATTGTCAGTGGTCCTGCAAGGCTACAAGCAAAGACACTGCAGCAGTGAGGGCATTCTGCTGTTCTCCACACATTTCTCCAGTGGAAGAGCATTTTTTTGGCATATTGATCATACTGTACTTTACCACAGCTAATGCTTCACTATAGCTTCTGGTCAAGTACCTGTTGATCTCAAGAATGCAGCGTTCCGCCTGCATTAAGAAAACGTTTACTTGGATCCTTCAGCAGTTGCATTTCAAACCTCAGGATTTTAGAGACTGTTTGGGTCGAGCAGTGAACAGCTCTCAGTTCATACAGTATTCTGGACCACTTTCAGACAGAGGCTGGGAGATTTCACTGAAGCATCTATTGCTCGAGTTTCAAATGTCAGATATCTTTGATGAAGGGTAATGCAGACACACTGCAAAAACACTAAATCTTAAGTACTTTTAGTCTCGCTTCCAGCGCAAATATTTTAGTACATTTGAAACGAGACTAAACTAACTGAGAAGCAACGTTTCAATAAGATACAGGAGCTAGTTTTAAGTTGATAATTCCCCAACATTCATGACAATGTAGTTGTTCCACAGGCAGATTATTTCACTTAGAACACTGGAAAATTGTCTTGTTATAAGTTAAATGTTCTGCGAATGGAATAAGTTGTTGCTGTTTTTTTTTTTTACCGGTGAAGTTCTGGTTGGATACATGTCCGACCAGAACTTCCCTGGACTGGTTGCAGTCTGTACAAAACGCTCCAATACAAAACTGATGCAGATTGTTTTTCTTCTGCAACTCCAGGACTCTTAAACTTCTTTCCTCTTACACTGAGATCAGCTGACATGGTGGCTTCCTTTAAACGCCAGCAGTACATTTCTATTTTTAAATCTTTTGCTTTTGTTTAATGTGCTTGGTGGGTTGTTTTTTTTGTTGTTGTTGTTTTTTTTTTTGTTGAAGCACTTTTTATTCTTTTTTTTTTTTCTCTTACCTAAAAAGGTTTACGTGCTTACCCCGTCTGGATGACATTTGACATTTTATGTGTGCAGCCTATGCTGAGGCAGCTTTTTCTGCTGTGCAAAATAAAATGCAAAACCGTTAATGTTGCATGTACTTTTCCTCTTTTTATTAGCTCCCATAAAGGTACGGAGGTCTCTGAAGCTCCTGGGGCCAATGATTATAACTGCTCTCCCTCAAAGTCCACCAACCAGCGAGGGGACCAATAACTCTGGAATTACCCATCTTTTTCTTTTCCAGTAACCTGAAACAATAAAACTAAAAAAAAAATTGAAAAAAGTTCTCAAATCTGTTATTTTATCAGCTGAAGCTCTCTGGGGTTTGATGACTAAAAGAAGTGAGATGGTCATCGCAAGGTGAGAGGTAAGAGGGGGACAGCAGCATCCCCAGGAAATGAAAACAGCTGAAAGTGAACTGTGGGGATAGTAAAGGCAGATGATGGAGAAGGAGAAAAGGAACTGAGATTCAGAGGAAGAGAGTAAGCCCAAATCAGAACCAGATGCTGGCTAAATCTCAAGTATTGTTTCCCAACTCGAACCAGCTGCTCGCTCTTGGCTTATCCATCAAAATAAACATTTTTTTTTCATACTGGCCACGAGTTGCACAGGCCTGTAGGTTATTAAAATCAGCACTGCATCTCAGCATATATCGACTGATTTGAAAACACGGACAGAAAAAGCTGCTCAGGCCACTTTAACTCTACAAAAAGTACCTTGCAAATGTATTCATACCCCTGTAATAGTTACAGATTTTGTCACTTTGCAACCACAAACTTCAGTGTATTTTACAAGGATTTTGTGTGATAAATCTCATGTCGAAGAGTTGTAAAAGTTTTCACAATTTTCTCGCGACAAGAAATCTGAAAAGAATGACATAAATTCGTATTTCAATACCCCTAAAATATCTCACGCAGCCGAATGCCACAGTCACTGAACAGAGTGCACCTGGATGTCATTTAAAATCAGTATAAACCAACATGCCGATCGTTTGTCGCCTGTCAGTTTTGGATGGAAATGTGGAAATGTCGTTCTGTCAACGTGTGACGCTGTGATATAGAAAAAAAACGAGACACACATTCAGCTTCTTTTAGCGTCTAACAGGAGGGTTTCTTCTTCTTCTGTGCAGTGAACATACCCCACATGTTCACTAACACTAATTCTTCATATCAAATAATTCAAGTATCAAGTATTTCAGCAGATTCAGTACATCAAAGTGGCCATAATATCTCTTTAAACGAGCGAGATATAGTTCAACATGCTCCATTTAACATTATGAATTTTATCAAATGACAAAATCTATTCACAAATGGCTTTTAATTCTCTTTCTACATAAAAAACATATAATAATGAATACAATAAATAAGGTTGTGGTGCCTATTTTGATACTCAGTGTTTTCATTTACTTATAACTTGTTTTTGACCCCTCTCCACGTTGAACCCCGACAGAAAAATGCAACAATTTCACATTTGAAAAATCGCATGTGAAAGTCGCAAACTTCACATGTGGTCTGCAAAAATATTCACATGGGAAATTATGCGAGTCACATGAAAAAAGTAAACGCACACATTTGAATTTGAAACAGTTCATGGTAAAAAGAAATAAAATAAATAGCAATGAGAAGCTGCTCATGATAACATGACATGTATTGAGTAAAGTCTGGAAACTCCACGTTCGCTCAAGAGTGAGTTCATGAGGTTATTGTTAAAAAGCTGTTCTGGTCAGACGGGACCAGAACTAAACCTTCAGGCCTACAAACAAAAGAGTGGATGTGGCAATCGTCTAGAGAGGGAGCTAGCGTTAGCTTTCAGGCCGCGCAGTGACCGCAATGCATGGCTTAGATAAAAAAAAAATATACATATCTGTTCGACAGAAGTTTGCTCTCTCAAGAACAAAACATTGCGAGGAAATGACATCAGCGCCCGTGAAGAATAAATCCCAGATTTGTTTTGTTGTCAGTTGGATTATGCTCTTCTTCAGTTCCTAATTCAAAGTCTTCCTCAGGATGGACACGTCTGAGTCAATGCTCAGTGTGGATAGACAGAAACATAGTTTTCAATTATGTCTGTGATTTAAAGCTCGTTCTATGAAGTGATGGCATCTTCTGATCCAAACAGACTTTGGATAGAAACAAAATAAGTGAAGGAATACTCTTGGCGGATGCGATAAAATGGATGTCAATTTGGATTTCCCATTAATGTAAAACATGGAAATCACCTTATACAAGATCTGAATGCATGGATGCATTGATGTGGTGGACCAATGTCAGCTCATTAAGCAGTAGTATCCAGATAGTTAGTACCGTCCATCAACCACCACCGTGTTTCAAGGGTGATGCTTTAGTAGTGACGTGGAGTCCGGGTTGTGAAGTAGGAAGGGTTTAATGCCTTTCATTGCTTCTGCAAGACAATGCATAAATACAGAAAATAAACCCTAGGAATCGTGTGGGACTACACAGTTCTGTGTGCTGATCAAATAAGGAGACCGTGGCGTATATTTCCTAGCTTTAAAGCAAAAACATAGAAAAATTGGCACAGATGTGGCAAGAGACAGGCAATAAGAGGAAGTGTGAGAGGATATAAAATGTAAAATGGGAGGAATGTTGGGATTCTTTTTTGAAACTGAGTTGTTGGGGCTTTTTTTAAATTGTTTTTAGTATTTTACAGTTGTCTATTGTCAACTGTCCATATGTTTCCTACCATCAAGCCGTCACATACCAGACCAAGCTGGACTCACAAGACAGGAATGAATCACTGCGAACCGACAGGGGCATCCAGGCCAGACGGCCTGAGTGGCCTTGTGCTGTCACTGTACACAGTCCTTCCTCTCCATGTTCAGCCTGCACATAATGTACAGTGTCCACGTTTTAGACATAAAGACGGACCGGGTCTGTCTTTATGAACCGGTCTTTACAACGCAACACGGCATGTTGCGTTGTCTGTTGCCAAGAAAAACAAAGCGGGGCTTTGGAACCTGGAGAGGCCATATCCTGATGCCTCAGCGGCCGGCTTCGTGTCCCTGTGTGTGTCAGGCCGGGTTTGTGGGGAAGCGGACGGGATCAGCATGCAGATGGACGTTTGTGAGACGGCTCGGACAGTTTTGCATTCAAGAACAATTGGGACGCTCTCTTAATTTTTCAGTTCCATTTTTATGAAACTCCATGTCTATTTTGTCTGTCTTTGGAATAGAAAATGATTTATTTGCATGTCAATAACAAACATGAACCTCGTTTCACCAATTAAACTGAAGACGTCAACAAAAAGGCAAATTCCAACAAAAGAAAACATTAGGAGACTATAATGGTTAATAGTCACTCTTAATTTTTTCCTCATTTTCCTTAAAATTAAAGTTGTTTTCGTCTGCCTTTTAAAATTACTAGAAAAAAAAAATCCTATTTCTGCTTTCAGCCTTCATTACGAAGGATTTCCTAAGACCTGAAGTCCCTGGGTTCAGCTCAAGTTGAAAGAAATCATGTGCGCTTTTTTTTCCCCCCTTACAAAAAGTCCTCCCATTCCATCACAAGACAACTATCTGCTGAATAAGATCTTGTCATCCGCTGTCTAACACATGCATTTCTTCACATTAGACTCCTTCATGCTTGAATGCATTTTTCTGGTTGTCCTCAAAGCAGCAGCTGGTGTCTATAAGCGGCGCTTGGACAGTGTGTAACCCCTTAAAAAGTAAGAGGACTGAGATCATCGAATCTAGAGCTTTACATCGCAGGCTTTTGTGTAAGAACTACAAAAGTATAGTTGCCTTTTCTCAGTCAGCTGACTGTAGACGCTCAGCAACAGGTGGGGGCGGGGGCGACGCTACAGTCTGGCGGCGAGGACGAGTCCAGCTGGAGCTGTGGTGCACAGAGTAAATCTGAAACAGGCATGGAAGAAGATATTTTCCTGCAGCAGGAAGCGACAGAGGAAGCAGAGAGAACACATGAGGAATAACAACAAAAAAGTAATAACAACACACTCAACATTGTTTATTGTTTACGTAATCTCCGTCCTGTTGTCTCCACGCTGGTTTTAGGTCAGTTCAACACGACTCAGCAAAAACCGTCCCCGGCGTTTTCTCTGAGGTTGTGAGCGATCAGCACTCAGCGAGGGAGTCACGGTGACCTCATGTGTTGTCCTGCACACTTTTCCGCATATCTGCGGGTCGGCGCACACTCACGCGCATGTCTGCGGGGCCCAGAGCCGGGGTCGGACTTCAGTCAGATCCCAGAGGTGGTCAGCACCATCAGAGCGTGCTAATCCCTCCCTCGTAACGTAAACACACCTGGGTGCCATCCCTTCCTCCTCTTCTCCTACGTCTCTGCTCTTTCTTTCGCGTTTCCCCCCTCCTACGCAGATGATTTACTCCCACATCCAACGAAGCAAACCTCTCCGCATTAAAACGTTTTACGCACGCAGATATGACTGTTATATGGAGAGAAAAGACTCCGGCGTTACAAGACGTGGAGAACATAAGACGCAGTCTGACGAGTCTCGCATCTGCTGTCCATTTGCTTTGTGTTCAGCTTTCATGTCGGTGGATAATCGGGGATGTAAAGAGGGAGAGAGTGCAGTGGTCTCTGCAGCATAAAACTGTCACGTAGTGATTCCTGAGGGCCGACAGATAAATGAAGAGGCCCTACCAACATGAGATAGCGGACCAGCTTGAGGACCGAGTGGATGAGGGAGGAGAGATGAGGTCGGTGTCATTTGGACGGGACACCGGATCCAGAGTTCAGTCAAAAGTTATATGGGCATCGTGTGAGGTCAACAAATTCCTCTGATCATTATTGATCCGTGTTGGATCAATCATGTTTCACTGTTTCTTACTAATGTCAGATAAAAGAGTGGGGGTAGTTCATTAGTTCAGACCAGAGCGCCTTGTCAGAGCACCTGCGTTGTTTGAGGATTTAAAGTGATTCTCCAGGACGTCCACCAGCAGGATATTGTGCTATTCTAGCTTGTTTATAAGTCATATGTTATCACACACAACCAGGATCAAAACCAAAGCTGAAATGAAAGTCTTAGAGGTGCAAAACATTTTGCAAAGCACCGTGTGATTTAAAGTGAAATGTATAAACGTTCAGAAAAATCCCACACCTCTAGGCCAACTCAGCTCTGATGAGCTCGATAACCTTTGACCTGGAAAGACCTCAGAAAAGTTTCCCTAAACTGGCCCAGCAGTTGTAAGCCAAAAGAAATACCTACAGTCGACTTGCAGAGAGAATAGAGCCGAAACAATAGCAGTTATATCACTGATAAACCCTGAAATGTGAAATGGTGCTTTCTTTATGAGGTCACACTAATCCATCCTCTGGGATCTACGAAAGTCGAAACATCGTTCAGTTAAAGGAAAAAAAAACAAAAAAAAAACATGGCCAACCCTGAAGCTGTGGTGAGCTGCTGTCAGTCATTAACTTTTAGAAAAAGAATATCAGAAAATAATTATTTGTCTTTTCCAGGTGTGTTTACTCTGATGAGACAGAAAAGAAGACGAGCACAGGTGATTTCAATTACAAATTGATTTCTTCTTTTTTCTGTCACGCACGTCTCAGAGCTCCAGTCGCTTTGTAGAATCAGACAAAGATAATCCGAGTCAATGCAAGAAGCATAAAACAGCCTGTTTTGCCCGGCTATGTTATGGCAAAATTAAACCTTGTAAGAAAGGTTTATTTTTGCCTTTGACTGCAACTTTTCTAAATAGGTTGCGGCAAAATCTGCACTTTCAGGCTTCTAAAAGTAAGATCATAAATGAGTTTGCCATTTGATAACTGGGGTAAATGCTTTCAAACAGCACTGTTGATACAACCTGGGGTTATTTTTGCCCTCTCCAGCAGAGAAAACTCAGCAAACATTTGATTTCAGAGAGGAAACACGAGACGCGTACAGCGCAGTGATATTTCCATGACCTGGCCCTCCACCCCCCTCGGTGGGAGATCTCTTATCAGCCGATGACAGGAAAGGATAAGTAATAGACACGAGCCGAGACTTGCCCAAACCAGTTGCATCAATCAAAGGAGCAACTCGCCCTGGAGCTTAGAATAACTGCAGCGCGATTCCCTCCGCATGCTTCGCCTGATTATTGGCTGTCCCCTCTCTGTGCCTGCCTCACAAATGACCTGTGATAATGATCCGGCTATGGCTCACCTCTGACCTCTGAAAAATCTAAACCAGTTGTGTGCAGAGGGAGGGCGCTGAGGGGGAAGCGTGGTTGTGTCCGTGTGCGCGGCGGACCCCTGCCTGCGCTGAGTGACAGAGCCGAACTGTTGCCACGCAGCCAGGGCTTCTCTGAAGAAAAAAAAAAAAAAAAAAAAGAGGAGCAGAGCCAATAATGTATTTTCCTGTTTCTACCATCTAAGGCAACCTTGTTTTGTTTCACTGTAGATCATACATACAGCCGAGATAGAATGTGAAAAGCAGACAGATTTTTATGCAAACTGCGGTAGCAGACTGTTTACCTGGAATTAGTGGCTGGAGGATTAAAAGTCTGGAGACGGGTGGCAGGTGTGATTTATCGTCGCCAGGGTCAGGTGCTGGATGGACGCACCAGGTAACCCACCTGCTGACAGGAAATCCTCTACGTCACACTCCAGGAAGCCAGTGACGTAGGTGTGCAGACCCAGAGCATCATCCTGTCACCCAAACACAACGCCGCCAGAACACGCTGACCCCGCCAACACCCATATCCTGTCATTATGCCATTAATGCTTCCCCTTTGCTCCGAGCCAATCCATCACGGCAACAGGCCGAACCTGTGCTCCAATATTCAACTTACTCATTTTGATCTGAGGCTGAAGAACGAATCTTTAGATCAAATTCAAGGCTTTGCTGAGTTCCTACTAACATCTTCCTTACTTGTTGAAAGATAAAGAAAAAAAAAAGAAATTGCAGCAAAGAATGTTTTAAAGTTACATAAAAGATTCATGTTTCATAAAGCCACACCGTTTCATGACCTGTGCGGTGCCGTGAGACTCTGGTAGAGTCAGCTGCACTTTGCGCAAAGCAAAACAAACAACGTCATCTTCCTACCACTTCCTGTAGTCTCCTTTGTGGTTTTCACCAGTAGTAACGTCCAGCTGTTGACCACGGGACTCGAGTTTCCACCGCAGCATTACGAAACGCAAACATTTCAATACGGCTGGAAAAAAAAAAGTCACCTCCTCCCAGAGCAACAACTTTTTATCAGAATTATGAGATTTTTCTAACTTTGCGTTTTTCCATTAAGACAGTTTATTTTCGCAGCTTCAATTTGTAAAATGTTATGCCTGATGAAAACACAGCCAGTGGTTGAAGAATCTGAAGTTGTCTCCAGCGGAGGATCAAGGCAGTAGATTGCTATGTGACATAACTGTGGAGCATACGTCATGAAAATTAGACAAAAAATATAACTTGGTCGCTACAATTATTGCTGACAATCAACAGAGGCTTCTGGGTGTCAGAAGCAAACCAGAGGATCCTCATCCGTACAGAGATCAGCAGACAGGAATGTGGGAATTGAGGGACAAGGTGGAGAAGACAGAAAAAACACACAGTCACCCCAGGATCGTGACGCTGTGTTTTTTCAGTGCTTCGGCCGATCCATCGTCTCCTGACCCAGAGCCTGCAACTCGAGTTTTTCTAACTTTACTCCTACGGTTCACTCTCTCAAAAACAAACCAACAGGGCAAGACGCTGACATTCAAGCAGCAAAGAAAGCATCCTGTTGGACTCTGCTGGTCGTGTTTCTAATTTCGCAGCAACACAATGACTCAGAGAATCTGGCAAACATTTTGGAGGAGTGAGTAACAGTGCCCAGCGCATATTTCTGTTCTTAAATCATTAGTTCAATGCTTTGTTGCCCAGAAAGCATCAAAGCCTTGTCGGTCTTGTATAGTGAGAGTCGCGGGGTGTAGCAGCCAACCGCTCACTTTATAGTCCCGGGGTTTATGTGCATAAATGTTTAGTGCATGTTTATGTACATATCCGGGGATGTTCAGCTGCGGTTCGAGGTCTACATAAACTCATTATGGTTACAAGATAGTTTTAGGGTTTTAAAGATTTATTGGATCCTTTCTAGTGCGATGACTTTGAAAAACAAAAACTGGGTGGACAAGCTGGAATGTCTTTGGAATTTCCTTAAATTCGCACGAGGTCAAAATGCTTCAAACTGGCTGAATATTTAGACATATAAATCTTTGAATAAAAAAAATATTATCATTCAACATATTTGATGTTTCTGTCATCCTTTGTCAGCATAGTAAAACGTTTCTTCGATAGCACTGAGCAATATTAAAACAGTTTGAACCAAAGTGAAGCTCCAAGAAGAGGAACTATAGGTACTATAGTCTAAAACTATAGTCACTAAGAGAAATATATTACATGCAACTATTCACAAACATTTGATGATTATTTGCTGAAAGCTAGTAAGTCATTTGTTTGTAACTGTATGTCTATACTCTGGCTCAGTCATAAGTGATATCTCCGGCCTGTGCAGGGATGCATGGGGTCGATCCAAAGCTCCCACAGCATGCTGTTTTCCTCTAAAGGTTTGTTTTACAGTTGAAGCACTCTGATCCACAGCCAGGCACACAAACAAGGTGTGTGTGTGCGCGTGTTTGCGTGTGTGCGAGTGTGTGTTTGAGCAGGCTCTTTATTCTAATAATTGTTTGGCTTGGACTGCGGGGTAACGCAGCAGATTGCCAGGAAATAAAACAGTTCACTGTCTGGCTAGCAGAATCATAGTGGGGGTCTCAAGTAACTGATCCGAGTTCGGTGGGTGGTACTAAATGATTTGATAAAGAGGTCAGTGTGTTGGCCAGCGCTCCTCTGGGTTCGGACCGTGAGATTTTAGAACTTTATTGGAATGGAAAGCGCAGAAACCTCCACGATGAGACAAGTTTTCCTTCTCAGTGGAGCTTTTAGCAACAAATACTCACAAAATAAAGACACATTTCCCTTTGTCTTTGTTTCCTTTTGCACACCGAGCCTCGGAGGACCATCTTCAAAGCAAGTCTTCATTTCGGTTCCCTCTTCTCCTCCTCTCTGTCGGTCTATGTCTCGACCTCATATGGTATTTCCAGTCAACCTTGCGTGAGACAGTTAAGGGACGGTCGTTCGGTGTTCAAGACGGACTTTTGCGGTAAAACCTTAATGGGGTGCCTCCCTGGTTCCTGTTGCTCTTTTTGACAGAACTATTTTAGACCAGCAACATCGGAAAACACACTTGGTGCTCCTCAAGGGGAGCAATGGACTGTGATCCCCTTTAAGAAGCTGAAAGGAAAAAAACTTGGTGTGGATCCAAATCAGGATAGGCTGACGAGTGCCTAGTAAGGATTTGACGAAAAGAGAAAGAGACAGATATAACAAACAAAAGCCGGGTCATAATTTGCAGTCTCTTTGGAGCGATTGTCTAGTCATTATTTCTCGACTCACTACCAGTTGTTCTGCATGTTGGAGTACCTACCTCACAGCAAAATGTCCTGGGGTCTTTTTGTGTATGGGTTCTCTTTTGGTACTTCCTCCTCCTTTCCAAAAACATACATCGCTTTATCTTTCCCTCAATTGTTGTTCGGTCAGGTGCGTAGCATCCCACAAGAGGGCATTCCAGAAATACAGTCACCTGGTAAACTCAGTGCAGCATCATCTGGGGGATTCCAAGGTCTTCCCATGCCAGAAAGGATGTAAGACCAATCCGGGGAGCTTTGTGTCTGCCTTCGGTCTCTTCCTGGTGGGATGAGACCTCCAAAGGAAAGCAAACAAAGGGCATCTTGAGCAGCTACTCAAACTACCATAGATAAGTTTTGTCCTTTCATATGAAGGATAAAAGACTCAGCTGAGTCCCAGCCACCCAAAAGAAAAGGTACACAGTCTGAAATTTGTTCTTATCCATGTCTCGACCATAAGGAGGCTTCACTTTTTGACTAGGGTCTATTTGTGCAAGATTGAATCCCGGATCGATTTATTTATCCCTAACTCCATCCTACCATAAACCTTTCCACTTGAAGGAGAGACTGAACCCCAACCTTGAAGAAATATGGCGTCATATTTGTAGGTGCCGTCTCTTGGGAAAAACATGGCTTTTGATTGAAGATTGTTTGTGGATTACCACCAGCCTCATGTTTGAGTTAGACAAACATGAGGCTAACTCATGTTTGTAAAAGATGAGGCTAACTCGTGTTTGTCTCATGAATTAGCCTAGGGATAGGTTTCCGACATGTCCAGGGAACCTCTAATGCTAGATTATGGTTCTTTATTGAATAATCCAGTGTTTACTTTAGAGTCTAAAATATTTGTATACACAAGCCAGTTCATCTGCTGCAGGTGCTATTTGTATTTTCTCTCCTGCAAGGGTTTTGGGAAAGTGGGTTATTTCTTTGCCAATTCCCATCTGTCCACCAAGTTTCCTGAATTTAAACTTGGAGGATTTTCTGTAAACTGGCTCTAAGATCTGATTACATATCTCTGACTCAGTTTCCACCTTGGCAAAGGAACTAAAGCTTCTTTTGAGTGTTTTCAGAAGGGAAAACAAACACCGACAAAGTGGTAAACTGAAAAAGTGTTCATATGTCCATTATTCAATGTCCATGTTTCTTTCACAAAGTAATTCAGCTAAACCTAAGCTTGAGGTGAAGTATCTTCAGAAACCCTAAAAGTTCAATCACTGATTGACTAATTGTCAGTGTCTTAGGTATGTTTTTCATCATAAAGCCAACTTAAACACAGAAGAAAATGTAAACATATATTTAAAATTTTCATTATGGACAAGGATCGTTCTATTGTCTGCACCCGCTCATCCTTCCAGCGGTAATTGGGTTTGCCAGTCCATAACAGAGGAACACAGATACACTAGATACACAAGTCATACCTAGGGACAATGTAAACTGTCCAATTCACCTTACAATCCTGTTTTTGGACAGCGGAAGGAATCCGGGATACCCAGAGAGAATCCACACATGCACTGGGAGAACATGCAACCTGTCTACACCAAAAGACACCTGACCGGGATTCAAACTCACCACCTTTTCACTACAGAGCAACAACAGTAAAAATGTCACCATCTAGTCAATGTTACCATCCCTTCAGCCCTAGTTTGAACAATGTTGAAAATCTTACCTATGCCTTATAAGAGCAGTAACATATTGGGTTAAAACATGTAGGGGTGGGATTTGTGAAAAGTGTTTTTTTTACTGTTTTGTTACTGTTTATTTTCTCCCAAGATTGCATTGCCTCTCGTACTTTAGAAACATGGTGGGAGTGCACAAGCTTTTTTTTCTACGCAGAACGGTGCAGCTATTTGTCCAAATGAGGTATAATGAACCTCGACTGTGCAAAACAAAACTCAGACATGCTGCTTGTACAATTACATCTGGACAAGTGAGGAGGTTCTACAAAGCAATGAAGAAGGAGAGGGAGCACTAAACAGCGGCTTCATCCCCCATGCAAACAAGAACCCTGAGAAAAAATTAGCAGCTATCAATTTTTTGGATAAATTAAATCACTTTAACAATATCAAATGGCCGCAGATAGATTTGTAGATGATCAGATTCATACAAGTCTACGGTTTCTAGTTTTTAATAGCATGTAGAGCGTGACAACTCAAACAAAATATTATGAAAATTAAACAAGTACAATACATAATAGTCACTATTTTCTGCTGTGCCGTTTGGCGGGCCGAAGCTGGTTTTATGGCCCGTCCCCTGTGGTCGGCTTATCAGCCCTCATGCCTGCTGCATCCTATTATGTTGCCTTTGAATAGCTGCAGCAGATTCTTATTGTTGCTACACTGCAGCAAGGGAAACTTTTGGAAGTAGCGGCAGTCTGGAAATGACAAATTTACCTGGACAAGAGCCACTTTCCACTGAGGAGAGAAGCATGTGTGCTTCCTTTGGACTTCAAATAAATGTACAAGTGTTTGTGTTTCCAGTGTTTGTGTGATCCAAATCTCTGAGCGACCTCATACGTGATGACATCCAACCACACATGTCCATTGCTGCACCGTGCGGCACCTCGACATTCCCGGTGACCTCCAAGCCTGTCTGAATATAATTAGCAGTTCCTGAAACGTCTCTGGAGAGAGTTTGTGTCCCAACATCATCCTGCGGTCAGTATCCGAGGTTAGTCAGCGCGGAGGTGAGTTTTTCTCATCAATGGTGTTTAGAAGTGAGCACGCCTCTTGAAACAAAGCAT
This sequence comes from Poeciliopsis turrubarensis, assembly GCA_010277015.1. Lineage (NCBI taxonomy): Eukaryota > Metazoa > Chordata > Actinopteri > Cyprinodontiformes > Poeciliidae > Poeciliopsis > Poeciliopsis turrubarensis. Next base: position 735,143 of record VMRN01000035.1, read on the forward strand.
ACATGGTTGGGATTTAGAAACGAAAAAAGCTTGATGCTGCAAAGGTGCGGGCAGACGAAGGAGGAAAGAACCCACCCTTCAGCATCCTCATCTGCATCCCAAGAGTTCCTGTTTATGGGTTCTGCTATATAGGGTGTCGTTAACGTACAAACACACCCATCGCTGCCAAGCGAAGGAGGAAGGAGAGCAGTTGAAAGTCTTTAAACAAAAAGACATTTTTAGAAAGATCCTCTTGAGTCACGGAACAAAGGCAGGAAGTGACATGACGTCGCACAGGAGGGAATCTGAGGGTCACCGGTGGCATGACAGGCACGCCTGGGGAACCGTTTCACACACACACACACAGACACAACCATGTTTGGCCAAGGTCCTGCGAATCTACCAAAATAACAATCTACACTGTGTTACAAATTATTATGCAAATTGGATAAAAGTGTCATAAAGATTAAATTTTCTGTTGTGCTATTAAATTTATAGATGGTATTGTGTGTCAGGGCTCTTTGAATCACTATAATTAATTTCAGAGAGCTGGTTGATTAGTTTGTCTTGATTAGTTTAAAGGGAATCTACTTAAGAAGGATGTTCCACATTATTAAACAGGCCACAGGTTTCAAGTAATATGGAAAGCTGAAATCATGGGGGGAGAGAGAGAGCGAGCTGGTCGGCTCCTTCAGAGTCCCTGCAGGTGTGAAAATGACCTCAGCAAAGTATTTGGACTTTCTGACTGATCACTTTCTTTCATGGTTCAAAAAGAAGAGCCGTAACTTCAGAACCAAAATCATCTTCATGCATGACAATGCACCATCTCATGCTGCCAGGAATAACACTGTGTCATTGGCTGCTATGGGCATGAAAGGGGAGAAACTCATGATCTGGTCACCATCCTCCTCCAAAATGAAATTCAGAATCAGTAGCATGACTTCAAGCTGATACTCACAGACGTTTTCCTTCCAGTCTGATTTTTGCAGAGTACAATGAGAAACTCGTCAACGTGTTTGTCTTTAGTCGCATTAGTTACTGCAACAGTGTCTCCACAGGTCTACCTAAAAATATCAGGCAGCTGCAGCTGATTCAGAACGCTGCTGCTCACTTCCTGACTAAAACCAGGAACATACAGTATCATCCCAGTTCTGCAGTCTTACCACTGGCTCCCTACAGGTCAGAGAATAGACTTTAAAATGCTTTCAAAGTCACTGGAAAGTGAAGCACAAAAATACACTGAAGGCCTGACAGTGCTGTACCAACTCTACGGAGCACTCGGGTCTTCTGGTTCTAGTCAAATCGGCATCCCCTGAATCAGAACCAAACAGAATCAGAAACCGTTTGAATCAGGGCTAAAACCTATTTGTTCAGGGTTGCATTTGAGTAACAATAAGGAATGCAACGTTTCATTGCTCTCTTTATTTTGCCACAGTAATTTACTGTCTCCTTTTTTGTGTGTTTGTCGTGTTATATTTTTAAAGCTCTTTGAACTGGTTTCTTGCTGAAATGTACTGGGTGAATAAACTTGACTTTGACTTGACACAACGACCACAGATTTGTGGTGGTTTTTACTGAGACTGGGGAACTGAACGCAACCATATCAAATTCTGAGTTTTGAATTGGAAAGGGAAGCCTTCAGCCCTGCAAGTTCTCCAGGGGGTCAAACATTGTCCTGTTGGTGAAACTGATTCAATTATTTAAGAAAGTTCAGTGGTTTGTCAGTGGCATAACAGATTTAGAGACGCTTGCGTGACAAGACGAAGACGTGTTAGAAAAGTAAGCAAAGGGTAACCGTAGAAATGAGTCAAAGAGGTAAAGGGTCAATCTGTTCTTTCTCCTCTCATATGACTGCACATACATTACACAACACCAACATCCAGTCTCACACATCTGTTGTAGATCTATTACAGAGTGTACAAATCTAGAAACCAGAGGGGGTAAAGCCATCAATCCTGCTTCCCCCTCTCGTTCTCCCTTCTCTTTGTGACAGTTTGAATAATTTAGGAAAACCTTATGTTTACTGGAAGAGTAGGAACCAATTTTTCAGCGTAGTGCTTAAACCAGGAGGGAAAGGCAACATGCAAGCTGGATAATTGAGCATCGGTTCCTACGACGACGTCATCAGCTGGATAATTTGAGGCAATCAGGATAAACAGGGTTCAAATCCGTAAAGTAAATCTGGAGATTCGGTTACACGCGATGACTCCTTCTTGGATGAAAGTGTGGCTACCTCACAGACACAGATCCACACAAGCAAGCAGCGCTAATGTCATTTGTCTGCAACACCCTTTTTTTTTTTTTTTTTTTTCTAATTCAATATGTGGACAGTTCCTGGATGTGACGGTAGACCCGGAGATAATAGATTATTCAGGCTCTGGAGTAAGGGAGAGATGGTATCTCGACACCTTAACATTTACACTGAAAGCCACGTTATACAACGCTCTCACTCATGTCACAAGGATTTTGATTCATAAAAGCTTGTCAATAGTTAAAATGTTTTTAAGTAAACAGAACTTTCTTAGTGCAGATCATTTAAAAAATCCACATAAAAAAAAAAGACTTGAAATTTACAGATTGTTTTTCTTCATGGCTGCACTATAAATACACTTTTTTTTCTTTTAATCTTGAAACTTATTTGTTTCTTCGCCACACAGGTCACCAAAAAGGAACTCCTATGAATGATAAAAAGGTGAAAAGCATGTTTGATCTGAGCACTGTAGAACTTGTCTCTAGTGAATCAAACAACATAAATGTAAAATTTCAGAAACATGCTGCAAGTTTACGATGTTCATCTTTCAGTTTAGTGTGCAGGTTAATCATGTAAAAGCCTTGTGTAACAACAAATATTTTAAAACTGGGCACAACTGGAATTAACAAAGTCAATGCGAATTGTAGGATTTGCAAAAATATGTGGAGGGTCCTGGTTAGAAAAAAAAAGTTCTGATGTTCTGACTATCTGTACTACCCAATAATTCGTCTTTACTTGTGACAATCACTCGTTGTACTTGTCAAGATCTGCACAAGAATGCAACAAACCATGGTATTCTCAGGGATCTGAATCTTCAACGGATCACGAATCGGTAAATTTAGCGCATACTTGAGTCCCCATCTAAAAACATTTGTGACTACCCGTTTTCAACGGCTCACACAACAAATATGACTTAGAATATATTAACATGCGAAGGAAGAAAGAGCCGCAGAAGCCTACATCCACGGTCTTCCTTTTCGCAGCTCTTTGGAGAGCATCCAATTGGTGCTGTTTATTTTTGGTATTGCAAATGCCAAACAATGGCGTGTCAAAATATCATGGAGGGACAAAATATCATGTTCTTACAGCCTTGGTCTGGGAGGTCTGGAAAGTTGCTCTGTTCTGGGCAGAGATGTTTCCTTGCTTGAAATATAAAACTGTTTGATTGGTCAGAAATTTGAAGTAGGGCGTGGTTGCTCTGCAGACACATGCTGCTGTGGGAGAGAGCTGAGATGTCTTCTCTGGAGTTCTGCTGCAAGTCCGTTTCTCATCAACGGATGAGAAACTGACTCATCCGTTTAGTAAACGGAAGTTTATTCTCTAGAGAATAAACTTCTCTCTGGAGAAGTTTATTCTTTTTTTGTCTTTACTCACCTCGAGTAAAGACAAATCTCTCGTATGTTGTGGCCTGTGTCACTGGGTTTGCAAAACCTGAACAGATACAGACAGATGAACGCTGGTGAACTCTGGTGCCAAAGAGTCTGAGTGGACTCCTAAAGGGGCTGTTCGGAAGAGCGTCGGGTCAATTTAGATAAAGTTCTGAAAACATGGGACCCAAAGGGATTACTCGTGTCATGGAAGTAGAATATGAACTCATGCTATGGCAACATCGAAAAAGAAGAGCCAGTACTGACCTAACATTTATTTTTAATCACAGTGTTGTTGCTTTTGACTTAACTGAGAGAAAATAAAAAATAAGACTGGATCTGGGGAACTAGAGTATGACCCCCAGAGCGGTTCTCCTGAGAATGTCCGGGATCCAAACAACGCAGCAACCTAAGGTTCTGCACCGTCGTCCCATCTGGTCCCGTTTTAGTTTCGTGCATTGGAGTGAAGGTCTGGACATTTGGGTTTACTCAAAATGGACCGAATTCCAGCTTTGGTTGAACTCTTCAAAGAACATACCTGACAAGAACCTGAATTTCGGTTTCGGGTTTCTGAGAGGATGGATGTGACAGGTTTCTCGGAGCGCTCCTGCATCCACACGGCAGACGATGAAGGCGTGAGCTGAATGGTTGCCATGCCAAAAGTTGACCTCATGTGGTTTTGCAGGCTCTTCTTGTGGAAGGTGTTTGAAGTTTGACTCACTTCCTCAGATCTCACATGTGGCTTATATTTGCTACCCAAACACCAACCAGATCTGCGGGCCTCTTTGAAATGAATGGATGTAAACATGAACACCCCCTTGTCGCTTATTGCAAGCTGTTTGGATGGCTTGGAATAAGCCATCCAGGGACATTACAGGGACATTTAAATGGCTCGAAGTGAGGCGAATGAGGATGGTTCCCCCAATCTGTGTGCGAAAGTAAGAGGAAGACAAAAAAAGATACAAAGAGATTTCACAACGTCGCTAAAGTTGTTGACATTGGCCAGCTATAATTGCTCAGTCTGCACAAGACGGAGAAACAAAGAACAAATGCGGTTTGAAAATTATTCGAGTTTCCTTTCTCACTCATTCATGAGGAAAAAAAGGAAAACATATGTGCTTGCCTGTCAGTTACACAAGTCTGTGGTGTGGGATCTGGCCCTGTTATAGTTAACTGGCTCAAGCTCCATTTGAGAGTGTTGAAGAGATCAGCTCCAATGATTCTGCTGATGACGGACATGTTTGATGCTTTGCCTCGTCAGATTGCTGGGAAATTCTGCCATCCGTCACCTCAAAGCAAATTGAGGTCAAGCTGTTCAAAAGTATCTAAATCAGATCCATCTTCTTTCCGAATTTTCAGAGAAGTCAGTATCTTTCCTTCAAGAAATGTAGAACATAATAGTTGATGCAAACAGCATTTTACCAATCTTTAAGCTCGTGACACATTTGCACTGGACCCGCATTTCAAAAGAACCAAAGGGTTAAACAGAAAATGGAGTGACTACCTTATGGAGAGATAAGAGGAAACAAGAATTCATAACATCATCTGTCCTATGCACTGGATCAAGAGTTCATCTTTGGGGAAGCAACAGCAAAGACAACATGACTGAAGGCGGAAAGTGTAAAAATGAAAGGAAAGCAAAAACTTTCCAAGAGAAGTCGCAGTCTGTATGGATTAAAGCTCTGTGGTGGCGCTCTTGAAGATCCTATCCCCCAGTTTCTGAAAGAGAGATGCACGTCTGAGGTTCCGTCACGCTGCGGTGCCAGAAGGACCACGTGTCACAAGGGACGAACGACAGCGAGGGATTGCCAAGGTATTTTACAGTGAGATGTATAACTCTGTCAAATAAAATCACCTAGTCAAAATGAATTTGGTTTTATAGCAGGAAAACTGTTCTGAAACAAAACATGGTGGAAAAGGAAAGAGCTGTTTACTTTGATAAGCCATGAATTACAAAATTACATAATCTTGAATAGGAATTCACAAATTTGAACCGCTTCACTGCAAACTTACAAAATTCAATGTGCTTCATCAGACTTTCACATCGTTGACCAACAAAAAGTGCTGCATGGTTGTGTAATAGAAGGGAAAAGAAAACATCATTTTTTGCAATCCTGGAAGAACACTTGCAAGAGGTTGCAAAATATTGAGCTTGAAGCAGGACGACACCAGACGACTGGTTTAGATAGCATGTTTTATAATAACCTAATTCAGTCCAGCCCTAAATCCAACTGTAAATCTATGATGAGATGTAAAACGGATGTTCTGAGAGGTTCTCTATCCAGCCTGAGCCTGACGTATGTTACCACAAGAAGAAAAATTTAGCCTCAAAATTCCTTCTGCTGTCATTGGAAAAACAAAATATCAACTCTGCAAAGTAATTGAAATGCCAAGTTAAACATTTCAGATTTGTACTTGCAAAAACCAACTAAAAAAAAAATGATTGCTTATGTTGATAGCATAACAAAACATATGCAGATTTAAGTGTAGGGCGTAAAGGAGAGGTGAATACTTTTCCAAAGCAGAATAATCTGCGATCTGAACGGAGCTTTTCCACCATAGCTGCAGCCTGCAAGCTATAAAAACTACAGAAATTCCTTCCACCTTCCCAATCTTTAAGCCAATTATTTAGCACAGAACATGCAATACCCACCCAAACTTAACAACATGAGACGCTTGGCTATGATTAATGTTACCTTCTCTACTTTGCTTGACTGCCACCTGGCACGCACATACAGACTCCAGAAAACCGCCCAAAGCTCACGACGCCGAGTTGAGGGCCTTTAGGAGAGGACTGAGGTGTATTCTCCAGGGATGTGGGGAGGGAAAAAGAATAAAGCAAGGAAAGGGAGAGACGGAAGGATCACAGAGCAACAGTAAATAACGTGAATGAATAACGAGCTCGCTCTGTGCCAGCGTCTCAGCTGAACTAATGACAGAGACCTGTTTTAGATTAAGCCTCACACACACACACAACTACGCATCCTCATGCGCAGAGATTGGCATAAGATCCAACAAGTTTAGATGATCTGCTGTGCAGTTGACGTGAAGATGGAAACAAAGGCAGCAGATGGCATCCATCCTTCGCTTTGATTGTGCAACTAGATGCCATCCGTTTCCCTCTGTTGAAGCTTCACTCTTGTCGTTTCCGTGAGAAAGCAGTAACTCAACCCTTTCTTGTTCAACAGCGGTCCAGTTCCCCCCAACTCCCAAGCAGGAAAACAACTGATATGTAGTAAAAAAAAATAAAAAAAAAAAAAAAAACATTTTTAAATCCTTAAGGAACCAATCGTGGTGCAAGACTGCCATCTGCTGTCAGTGATCAGGCTTTATTTAAAAGAAAATTACATTTCAGTGTTCTTCAGGAGAACAAGACATGATGTTGACTTTATGAGGAATTGTATGCAAGCTACAAATTTAAAACAAGCTGTAGAGTTTGTCTTTAAACTCTACAGCTTAAAGTTTAAGTTTGTCTTTAAACTCTACAGCTTGGCGTCTCATGAACACTGCCTGACAAAATAATTAATGCAGAGTAAACTCAGATTATTGCCCAACATTTTACAAAAGAAATGCCTGGGAAAAAAAACAAAAACAAACAAACAAAAAAAAACGTTTCTGACATGATCAAGCTTTAAATATGCTTCAAGGAGCAAATTAATTACATATGTAATTTACTTCTCTTTCTGACAAGAACATCTTCCTGATATCACTTAGGAGAGGCTAACAGTTGGACAAACATGTGGCACATCTTGATTGCAGGAATAGAAACCAGTGATACTGGAGTCAAATCTACAGCCAACACTGTGGTATTAGTGCACAAAAATGCCTGCTTTCGCTGGAGTGCGACAGTTCACTTCCTCCCCTGTAGCGTTTGAGTCTACTGGTAAGCAGAGTGGAGGGCAGGGATGGGTGAAGAAGGCGAGAAGGCACTGAAACCCTCAGTCTGCCTCGTCTTCTGTCCCTCATCGCTTCTCCAGTTTCTTGAATCTGGCTTCTACAAATAGAAAAATAAAAAGGATTGTTCCTTCCACAGATAAAAAGCGTCTCCAGCCTCTAGAAGCGAGATAACAGATTTCAGAGCTTCCCACAGTGTATTATAAGCCTGGCGGACCACCAGGCTTAGCATTATTTATTTACATTTTTTTTTTTTACCATTGCCTTTTTAAGACTTTATAGTTGGCGTTTAGGTATTAATCTTCCAACAACGCATAACTATAAAGTGATATTTTTAAATTTCCTGTCAACTTTAAACATTTTGTAACTCAAAAACATGGCGGCCGGCTGGATGATTTTCTTCATTATTTGATGCAGAAGGAAGTAAATTACAAACATTCCGTAGCAAACAAACCTGTTTGTCACTTTTGTTCTCCAGGTAAATCACGTATTGTTGAGTGCATCATACACGATGCTACGCAATCAGAAAGTTATACATCTGATCGTTTGACGTTCAGCCATTATTTTTCCAACAATAAAGACATTCATTTTGCAGTAATCTCTCATATGGTAGTCCCAGGTTTATGTTCCTCCTGTTGTCTTTCAGTCTGAGAACTGAGTGATAGGATTTACTGCAATAACTCCAGTCTTACATTTTGAACCAAATTGGGATGATATTGATAACTGATGTATCTTTTAAATAAAAATAAAAAAATCCATGATTTCTCAGCAGTAGCTCCACTTTGCCAGATATCTAAATCCTCTCTACTGTGTAGCGCATGTCTTACCCAGCTTCTTGGAGTATGCATCCAGTTTGTATGCAGCCTGTTCGAGGGATGAGACTTGCTCCTCAATCTTATTTATTTGGTCCAGGTAAGGCTGAAGGCTCGCATCTGAAACAAGCACACACACATGCACACAAAACCAAGAGCTCTTCAATTCAGAAAGGAATCAGAAATGCAAAAAACAAAAAAACTAATTCACGAATGTTGATTTTTTTTTTTTCTTTTTTCTTTAAATTATGCTAAATACTTACACTTGTTGTTGAGGTCCTGCAGATTCCGGCTTATATTGATACTAATGTCCTTCATCTCCATGTACTTCAGGCTTGTGAGCTTGTTCATGTTCTCCAGCAGCAGGTAATCTTCACACGTTGCTGAGAAGAAAATCACATTTGTTCATGAGAGAAAAGAAACAACAGAAAAGAAAAATGGAATAGAGATAAGAATACGTCAATTTAGAGACATGCTTCTTATCAGCGTACACTATTAATTAATGAACAATGCTACAAAGCAGAAAGCAAAGGTCATTCGGAACGGCCGAATTTATCTTGATCCATTTGACATTATTTGATATAGGCGATGGTCGTGAGACTTATTTGACTCGTGTATAATTTAGGCCGGGTATTAAAAACCTCTTAAATATCGTTTTACAGATTGCAGGTTTTTCAGTTATCCATTTGATTGATAGTTGCTGTATTTTGCGAGTTTTATGTTTAAATTAAGTGATTTTATTGCCAGATCACATAGAATTGGAGCAGCTCTGGTAACTTGCACAATGAGATTAACCAGATTCATAAGAAATCTGGTTAATGGCCAGAGAGAAGTCAAGAAAAACAGTTTTGACAATAAGCAACACTAAAACAAGTCTGAGTGATGTTTGAGAATATTTTTAGAAAAGTGTTAGGTAGTATCCAAATTAACTTAGTTAAGTCAATTAAGGTAAGTGTGGTAAATTTAGATTGCAGTTCCCAATGACAGCTTTGGAGAAAGAGCACAACAATAGCAACGAGATTGTGTTCAACACCTGTTAGCTCCCCCTGCAGGAAAATTGCCATCTTCTCAAACATGTCAGAGCACAGCTCGTTGATATCTGGCTCTGCGGGCTCCACTGCCTCCTCCGCGGTCTCCACACCTCCATCACCTGGGCACAACAATTTGAAGCAGAACTAAATTAATCCAGATGAAAATCTGGATGAAACTGCAATCATCAGTCAGATAAAAGCAGCAAGAAAAACATTTGTTTACTATGTGCTCTATTGCTATTTGGGTGCTAAGCCAGTGAAAGCACCACGTACTGTTTGCACCAGGTTTCTTTGGCGCACTCGCCGGGGCTTCCGGTGGATCGTCGGGGCGTTCAGCCGCAGCCGTGCCGCCAGCAGCTGCCATTAACCCCGCTGAGACGGCTGCTGGTTCCCTGGAAATACTGTCCATAGCTGCGGCTTCGTCTCCAGTTGCAGCCATTTTGTTCCTGTTTCGTTTCATCCATTATCACGTGAGCCCGGCGATCACGTGACGCGCTCGCGGCGCGGCATGACGACCAACGCCCCCAGACCGCCACTGCTCACGCGCAATGCCACGCCCTTCTTTGTAAGACGTAACGTCGCTGTTCTGGTGTCGCACTAGAAGGGATTTTTGAAAGCGTAGAGTTTATTAAAGTTTTAATAAAGATTTTTTTTTTTTTACAAAAATAACAGGGACAAATTATTTGCATTAAACGTTATTTTCTTCTTTTTTCTGTGGAAAAATGTATGGTTAAAAAAAACAAACCTCTTCAAATTTATTTTAGATATCCTATAAATCTATGCTGCATTTCCACATACCTGTGTTCAAGTAAAGTTATAAAAGTATGTAGAACAATTTCTGTTATACAGAAAACAGGGAGATAATTGCATCAAAAAGTATAAAAAATGTTTTTTAAAATAAAAAAAATAATCTAAATGTTTAAAATAGGGCAATTTTTTTATTATTATTTCTCACAACTATTTAGAATTGGTTCCCTTGTCCCACATTACGGTTGAATTGGAAAATTAGTCATACGGCTCGCAGAAAGATATTTAAAACTAGTTTATTTAAATCAATATGTGGTGCTCATTGATCAGCTAGGGATTCCTCAAAAGATCTTAAAACAAAAAAAAAAAGCTTAAAAATTTGCTTTAATAAAAAAAAACTTTTTACATTATTTACATTTTAGCGAATAATGGCAAACCGGAAATTATTTGTGCTCAACTATTATTATTATTATTATTATTATTATTATTATTATTATTATTATTATTAT